>OZ010736.1:101400921-101785921 GCA_963932295.1 Tipula lateralis
ATGATGTCACGAATTATAAATGTGTTGGTAAATAAAGGGTATAAACTTTTTAAGCTTAATTTCGATGTGTGCGGCTTTGTATATTTAGGTGCTTTGATATTATACGCCTGTATTCGTGTGGTGGATACTGGTTTTACAGATACGACAATCAGCAAAAGTTGAAAGCTTGTATTGTTGGCTGTTATCAGGTTTCCATTTACTAACAATTTACAGATGAATGTAAAGTTAGCCCGAAATATCATCTCGCAAAGGCTTTTTATAATTTTGTACCTTTCTTTGCTTAATTCAAACCCATCCCGAAAAATTACTTAAAAATGTAAGAAAAACACTTTTCATCCCGAAATTTTTTATTTTTTAATCATAAAGTGAAAACAAAAAAATTTCTATCTATAGCATTTTCTATTTTGAAAATTTCATTTATATTTAAAAATTTAACATTTATATTATTATATAAATATGTACATATATGGATATATTTATGTATAGGAAAACTATAGCTTCAAAAAATCCTAGAGATAACCCTGACCCAAATGGGAAACTAGTCTTAAAAGTTATATGCATATATGTTCTTATTATTTCAAATGAGTTTACTTGGCTGCGGTGGAGATAAGATTCTCATCCGTTTCATTTATCTGACTCCATCAGTTTTGATTACTTCAGGATATTTCGGGCTAACTTCACATACATCATTTACAGCCACATTTTTTTTAACTAAACACTTCAGATTTAGTTAAAAAGCACCACCAATTTTTTCACTAAAATTTAACCATTTAATGCAAATTCCTAAAATGGAGCGTGAGGTGATCAAGTACAAAGCATATTTAATATAAATCACCCTGTATCGGTGTATCTTGCTTTCAAGACAAACATATTTTTTATTTCGGATTTTCCAAGGTTATGTATAGCATCCCCAATCTAAATATTTTACCCAAAATGCTTAAACGAAACACTTAAATTCAAGTATATTTATCTTTGGGATGCGTATAAAAATGTATATACGACGACAATATATAAGAAAAGGCAGAGCACAAAAAATTTACATTTTTTGCGTTATCCATCTAAGATTTAAATGTTTTTGAATGAGATTTGACCTGTCAAATGTTAATAATAATTTCAAAAGCAACTCATTTCGAATCGATTTTCATGTTGAAAAACAAAAATTAGAAGGAAATTTGAAATCACGTTCTATTTTATCTAAAAGTAATCTATATTTTATATACTTTTAGACTAGAAAAGTTGAAATGTGATTTTTCAAAGTGATTTTAAGTGGAATGATTTTTTGTGAATAAATTTAATAAAATTTGTTGATTTTTTTTAATTTCCTGTTTCCGTCCTTTATAAACTTATCGACAAAGTTTTTTCGTTCTATTTCTGCCAACTTTATTTACGAAATGGCGTTTATTTTAGCTAAAGCACGAAAAGTGATTTCCATCAAATAATTATATTAATTAACAATTAGTTTTACTATATGTATAGTGTTGTAGACGATGGTAGAAAATTGTAAATAATTTCCTATTTTTTACACAACGGTTGAGATGACATAACTATATACATATAGAGGAGATTACATTTTAAGGAAGTAAACAATAATAGAAACCAAACATAAAAGCTCAATAAAATGTATTTGTACGAACACTTTGTTCATTGTTTTTCCTTTTAACAAAAAACTAACGCTTAAAGTGGCTTTTAATTGTTTTATTGTTGAATTGTAATTTATTTTTTATTATTTTAAGTTCAACAGGAAAACGAACGATTTTTTAAACTTTCATATAAGGCTTACATTTTTTGAAAACATTTTAATGTTCTACTGTTGTTGTTCTTGTATAGAAAATCAACGTTTTTCGCTTGAATGATTTCAAAGTGCTTTAATAACAAAAAATTTTAGAAACTTCATCTCGGAAAAAACTTATTTTTTAGTAACGAGTATTTTGATTGAATATGTATTGATATATTGGTTTTGTACGTACACATTCTATTGAATCATCATTCAAAGTTTTACTTTAAGCGATCTAACATTATGTGTGATATACACATGCGAAATATGTTTGTGTTTATACCCAATGATGAAATGGACAAGTCAAGTCCAAACACTATCCCACAGAGTCAATAGCTAAATCATGTCAATGTATTAGATGTGGTAAAGTTTCGTCGAATTTCCTTCTTATGATAATAGGCAATAATTAAGTCGTGATACTCGAGCATGCACAGAATCCATTTTGTCGTAGTGTTAATCGCTCCTTTCTAATATTTAGCTCTACCAATGGAGTCTTACGAGATGTTACCGAAGATTCATTCAATGTTAATAAAGGCACGATTTCTTTTTCATCAATGGGATTGATGTTTTGGATATGGGATTGATAAAAGCCGGTAGATTTATCTGTGTGAGATGGTTTTTAATGAAATCGGTTTAGAACACCTCCCGATATTTAGGTATAATATGATCATCTTGCCCTTCTATACTCTAGTGCAGTAAAATATGTAAAATATCTTTCCTATTCAAAAATTATAAGGTTTTCAATAATTATCTGAACCTTCATACAATGAGAGGCAAAAGTCCCGCCTAAAAAACGAGCAGAAATAGTGACAATATTTATTGAAAAAATTCCTACCATTATTGCCATTCAGCGGCAATTGCGTTAAAAAATCCTAATCGTCCAGAGCCTCACACAACCAAAATTTATTGATACATGCAAATTTTCGGCAGTACTGTTATTCTTATTATTCAATTGATAATGACCGATGAAGCCCATTTTCCTCTCAGTCGGTTTTGGGGAACACAGAATCATCAATTAATTCATCCAACAGCATTGCATCCACTTAAAACATCTGTATGGTGTGGTATTCATGTTGGAAACATCATTGGACACTACTTTTTTGAAAATAACCAAGTAGTTGAAGTTACTGTTACTGTCGAACGGTACCAAGATATGATTTGAAATTTTCTTGTGCTAGGACTAGAGGACATGTGGTTTGAGCAAGATGGTGCCACAGCACACACAGCCCGTTCATCAATTCAATTATTGAATGAGGTTTTTCCACGAAGACTAATTAAGCGAAATGGCGATTTAACATGGCCAGTCATATCTCCGAATTTAACAGTATTCATTTAGCCGATAAAATTTTCCAATCATAACGAAAAAAAATGTTAAGACCAAATAAACTGTTCATAAAAACCAAATCTACTTATCTTTTCTTTGAACAAAGTTATAGGCAATCAAAATGGTAGCGGGACTTTTTTCCCACTCTGTATAGTCATTCAAAATCTTCTGATTGTCTATTGAATTCTGCCTAGTGTTTCAAAAAGTATCCTAATGGTCTTTTCTCGCGCTGAAAATGCCTTATCCATTATAATAATATTTTTAGATACATTTTGGCTGCTGAGAGCAGTTTATCAATTCACACACAGAAGATTCTCCATATAGCTCGGTTATAAATTGTTTTAATTAAATCTATTTAATCACCCACTCCCCGCTTCGTTTTGCTCATTCAAATTATCCTCCGTTTGCCATTACTACACCAGAAAATATTATTTGATAAACTAAATTTTTATCAGATGACAGCCCTTATGCTGAGTGGATTATATTATATACCTGACTGAAAACAACTACCAAATTTCAGATCCGAGTAAAGTCGTATATATACTGCAGCTTGTCGATCTCAGGTTCGTATTTTTATAGCTCCCTTCTTATAACTAAGACTATTACCACTCTCACTTTTTTCTTACTATTGAAATTTCTTCCTTCACCGGAACTAAATTCCTCGAGATGGGGTTTGGAATTGGAAAACTGTTAATCTATAAGCCGATTGATCTTGTTTCTTGGGCTACTAATACCATTAGCGTTAATCAATCGTCTTACCTCTTTTGGTAACGTTTCAGTAAGATTGATAGTAATTTATGGCTAATAGTGTGATTCAGGATAACTTATAGACACTTGATTATATATACTTGGTACACTTGAATTTTTGGTTCAAATGGTTCACTTGATTATATACACTTGAATTGTTGAGTTCCCTACTGTCCATTTCCTAAATTGCTTAAGGATTTTTTGTCAGGCATATTACCTCTATCCGGTGAAATAATATACTCCACTACCAGTTTCTTTGTTGCAATTGTTCAAAATAATTTCCGGAAAAAGTTTTCAATGTTCAATCTCCAACTTCACCACTGGATTGAGAGAAATGCCCTTTGGTGCGTCTCAAAACTAATCCTTTTTCTTGGCTGATTTGCATTTTTCGAAATTTTGACACGTTCATCGAACTTAAGTTAAGATGTTTGGTTGCTCTTTTCGATAGTTCCCTTTTGTTGAAAGTATTATTACATCAAAATAATTTTAATGTTAGGCAGCTTAAATGAACCATTAACTAAACCATTATCACCCCTTCCATGAATTTGCTCGGTTTTCGTCTAAAAACTGCTGGAACCCTCTAGAGCCTTTTCACGAATACTCTTGACAGATTTCAAAATAACTATTAAAAATTTAGTTTAAAAAAACTAGTAATGTTTGTATTAATAAATGTTACAAAACAACAAAAATATTCAAATTATAGGTTTAAATTAAAAACAGGAATAATTTGTATAATTTAAAATTCAAAATAAAAATCGACGCGCCACTATACAACATCATCGTTTCCTCCTTTCTTAATGTGTACAAAATTAAAATTTCATCAGACCTTATTTCCAGTTTCGTTTTACGTGAATTAATTAAGACGAGTAACACAAAAATTAGAAAAATAAAAAATGTATAATTTTCTTTGCAGACAGAATAAAATAAATTTAAATTAAATATTTAAAAGGATTATATTCCTTTTCCTTTATTACATTACAGCTGTGTATACACAATTAATGTTATTGTAAAAAATATATAACAAAACGGATTATTGTACGTAAATTTTTATAAAAATAAAATAACATAATTTAAATAAAAATAAATAAATAAAAAACCAACTGAATATAATTTCATCCATAATTTAATTTTTTGTTGTATTTTTATTCCCTTTCTCCAAATTAAAATTAAATTAAATATAAAAATGTAAATTTCAAATACTATTTTTACTATAATATAAATAGCACTAAAAATAAAAAATTCTCTTAACCCTTTGAGACCCGGGATGTTTTAACGTCAATGTCAAGAAATTTTATCAAACCCTTCACTAGGTGTTTATCTGGAGTTGTCTCGCAGACCCGAACCTGCGCTTAGTTATAGTAAAACCTTATTATTGTAGTTACAAGAAAGAGTGCTGGGCATCCAGAGGGCTGTTAAATCGACTGGGAGTGGTTTATGGTGCCTTGAGCTAGTTCATAGCGTCTACCGGAAAGACTGTTCGATAGCATTCTGTCACATTGAGACAATAATGAAAGAATTTTCTTTTGACCGAAAGAAAACTAGTCACAGGAGAACCACAATAAAATGTGCTATCTCGTCTACTCTTGTACTAAAAATGAAGCCGGACTAGTTAATAGGACTTTGATTAGAACTGTAGATCATAGTTGCGTATCTGGATGATGAAACAATAACCGGCTAAGGGAAGTACGAGTGTTCGCTGGTAAGGGTATACCACTTTGTTTTGTTGCGATTTTGATAAACGTTAGTCTTGACCGTTCATATTGGCAGTCGTGAAGTAGACACGTGGCAAATTTATTATGGAAAAATATTTATTAAACGAACGTGTTTTAATCGTTAAAACATTAAATCAAAATCAATCATCGATTACTTTGACGATGAGAAAGTTACGTGAAATTTTTGGGAGAAACAACGTGCCAACAAAACGCACTATTTATCGTGTAGTGAATAATTTCGAAGAAAGAGGGTCTGTAGGTGAAAGGCCCAAGCATGGCCACAACGTACTGCAAGATAGGCTGTCCCGATTTTCATGAAAAAATCATAATGAGTGACATTTTCATTTGAATGGAAATGTGAATAAACAGAATAGTCGGTTCTGGGCAATGGAAAACCCTCAAATTATTCATCAGTCACATTTACATCAATTAAAATTGACAGTCTGGTGTGCAATTTGGTCAGGAGGAATCATTGGACCCTTACTTCTTTGAAAATAAAAACGGCGTAACGGCAAACTGTGAATGGGGAGCGATATCGTGATATGATTGAACTATTTTTAACAGCCACAACTGCTTGCTTTGGGCTTGGTTAACATGTGGTATCAACAAGACGGTACCACATCGCATACAGCCAGGATTACAATGGAATTATTGCGAGGACCTCTTTCCACAACAAGTTATTTCAAAAAATGGTGATGTTGATTGGCCTCCACGGTCGCCTGATTTGACTGCTCCTAAGTTCTTTTTGTGGGGATATCTGAAAAGCAAGGCTTATGCAAACAAACCAGAAACGCTTGAGCAACTCAATCAAAATATTCGTGATGAAATTAATGAAAAACCGCGTGAAATGTGTGAGAATGCAATGAAAAATGTGCTCAAAAGGGCTCGCATTTGTGAGGCGGACATTTTTCTAAAATATTGTATTCCATACATAATTGCTGACATTAAATAAAACATTTATCAATATAAGATCCATTCTCTTTCATTTAATCAAAAATTATAAACAAAGTAGTATACCTTCCCGGCGGACACCTTGTATATGGGAAGGTACAGTTAAAGAAGCAGATATTACCTTACAGTACGTTCAGTGGGAATGCGAGTAGTTTGGAACCCATAACACAAGATTAGTATTTTACACACTCATAGTATTTTAAAGATAAAGGAGAGTGATTAAACCAAAGTCAAATCGGAGATGAGCACATTTATGCGCTTTAGAGGTTGCGTAACGGCTAAGAAAATGTATGCCATTCGAAATGTTTCAATATGTGCTGTATTAGAGAAACCTAAACAAATGGCTTTAAGCTTAATTTTAGAGTGAGTCTGTAGTTTCATGTGATAATTTCATTATTATCTGCCCTGTGCCTAGCTGAAGTATACTCAGTCTTAACACTCACATTTATTATTTGGCCGATCCTATTATTACCAACCGGAGCATATGGAATATATTGAACACAATTCTATACAGTTAGATGAGTAGACCACGGAATGAGCCGTATGAATTATTTCAAACTATGCTAAAATTTGGACGTTCAACTTGGGTATTCTAGAGCAGCGTTTACTATTTCAAATTTCAATCCAAATAGCTTTAGGCTAGCAATCTTGACATCTGTGATTTTGTTTATAGAATTTTCTTAAATTTAGCGTTGTTAGGTGGAGACAGCTCTTACCTCCGTGGCTATTAGTTTAAAGAAAAAGGTTGATGACTGCTTTAACTTTTTCAATTGATAGTCAAAAGGAAATTGGAGGCCTACAACCGCTGTTTGAAATAAAACTTCAGTTTGTTCAGTTTACCGTAAACATATGTCAATTAATAGTATTGTATACCCCTCTAATTTGACTACAATACTCCGTTAATCTAGTATTCATGGGTCAGATGAAAGTCATAGATATCTGGAAAATTTAAATCAATTGAAATAATCTGAATATTCTAATTGAATTATGAAGCAACGTTAAGAATATGGCCTTTACCACTTTTAAAATAAATATAAACGCCTTCTTGTTATTCTGCCATTCAGTAGCAGGATTTGAGACTTAAAACCAACCTGCTTCTTTTAAGCTTGAACAAACTTCGAACAAATAATCGAAGTTAACACAAAAGTTAATATATTATTTATTTACAATAATTTTAAAACCTGACTATCCTATTTTAAGCTCATTCGAAGTAAAATGTGTATAGTTGATCGTTTCCAGGCAATATATTGTGTAAAAATATATAAATGCACAAAGTTTTTCATATCTGCCTGTACTTTTGCTGAATTCGTTCGAAAGTTGAGTAACTGAACTCGACTGAACGCTTGGCGTACACCGACCACATTGCTCACTGTACTGCCCGTCAATATTAAATCATAATACTCGAATGATATACAGTATAGTTAATAAATGATAACTGTTGTGCAGAATTAAAGGAGAAAATACCACCATTTGTAATGCCAGGACGGGTAACACGAGGAACGGTTAATGCGGATAGGTTTACGGTGAAGCTGCCGGAACCTCGAACTGAAGGTGCAGATTGTGAATTCATTTATCGAACATCTCGAAACTTTCCGTTTGAGTATAAAATGCACAAGCTTAACCAAGGAGCTTGGACTGCCGAACAACTAGGACAGTCCGCCCTGCACCTAATTAAAGCTAAATTTAAAAAAATATATATTATTTTCAATACCTTATTGCAATAAAATAATTCAGTGATGTCACCGTAAAGCGCTACCAACATTGATGATACTTCTAACTACAAATGATACATATTTTTTCAAATAAATCTGTAACACACAAAGGTGGTCTTTCGACAATAATTTGTGCGCTTTAAATTAGATGCCAGTATTCAATGTTATGATATAATTTACTCTATTTATAAGATCTTCCACGATGTACTTTATACTCACATATATCAAAATAGTTGTATACTTCTATATACATAAAGCTCATAAAAAGCTTTCATAACATTTGGTTTAAACAACATATGTTTATATATACCAACAAATAAAATTTACTTTATATTTGTAACTATTTTTTGTGTGTACAAATATTTTAGTCGACTACGTTTTTTTCTAACGTACTGCTGCTTTGGTATTATTGAAAATAAGCACGTTATTATCAAACGAATTAAACAAACCGAGGGAACACGACAAAAAAAAACAATTCTAAAAAGCTTTATATAAAACTAGAGACAAAAAGCTTCATTTGTTCCATATGTTATCTTTGACAAAATTAAGTAAACCAAGGATTTCTTATTGTTTTTGGTTAGTTTTTACTAGTGCATGTATGGTATACATATAGGGAAAGTGGAAAAGCTGAACAAAAATGATTGCAAATAAAACACTTTTTGAGAAATGGGAGAAGCATAATATGAAATACAAGAACAAAAACAGCTTTAAAATCACTTTGTGATCTAAAGCAGTATAGTGTTTTTCTTCGTACGAACAAAACCAGTATTTCATATATTATCATTGTCAATTGTCGGTTTTAGTGTTTTGAAATACGATTTTTGTCTATAACGATTTTTTTATGTGTTATATGTAACGAAAAACAAATATTTTTCTTCGCATTATATATGTACATACATACGAGTAAGTAAAGTACACATAACGTAGACGAACATATATTTATATTTTATTTTAGTTGACATTTTTGTATTATTGAATTATGCGTTATCTACAAGTATATACATAAGTTATGTACCTACAGGTAAGATCTACCGCTTCCGTATCTGCTGATACGTTTTAATTGTAGTTTGTGTTAAAAATACAAATAATACAACAATGTCCAATGTACCTTGGAAGTTTGAAATGCTAACAATGTTTTTTGTTTATAAAATTGGATTAACTATTATGTACATTAAGCATGACTTTGGTGCGGAACGAGGGGTTTCTACTGTCTATTCATATTAATTTGTTCTAGATTTTAGTGAATTGTTTTTATTGTATTTGACTTCAAGTGATTGAATTGTTACACTACTGCTATAAATTATTTAGACTGCCTGACATGTACTACCCTACCGGAAGAAAATATTTAGCTTTTGAACCAAACACCTTCAATTTCATCTGAAGTTTAGATTCCTGTAGGTCTGGAAGATTGTGTTTGATAGAGCTTTGTGCTTAAAATAAGTTGGCGATTACCCGTCATAGTGAAGTGGACAAGTCAAATCCAAACACTATTGTTCCTATCCTAGAGCCTTAGGCCCTTTTCCAATTAGCGACTTATTTGACGCCATCTTGAATAAGTCGATTAAGTCGTTAATGATTCAAGCAAAAATGTCTGTGTTTAATAAAAACAAAATAGTTGACAGATAAATTTGTTGTTTTAACTAATGGACAAGTTTTTTGTTGTTAAATTATTTAACAAATTAAAAAGCAAGATTATGCATCAAATTAATGGACGGCGATGAAGATTTGGTGAAGTGTTTGGAAAAATACACAATGCGAGAGGTATAAACTTGATTTTTAGTAAAAATTTGTAACGATGACTCCATTGTTACCTAAGCATATGGTTGCTCACATTATTTAGGTAGCTGATGATCGGTTAAGACAATCCCATTTTCACATGCTTAGAATAAACTAAAAACTCCAGGTAACACAAGTTCATTCGCACTAACACCCTACTAGGGGAAAACGTAACAATTGGTGACAGAAGAAAGATGGCAGCATGAGATTTTGCGTCGATTATAGAAAACTTAATTCGATCACTAAGAAGGACAGTTATCCGTTACCGAGAATTGATGATACATTGGATACGTTGGCGGGTGCACGGTTATTTACCACTTTGGATCTACAAAGTGGATATTGGCAGGTGGAAGCCGCAGAAGAAGATAAAGAGAAAACGGCGTTCAGTGTGAGTAACGGATTGTGGCAATTTAACGTTATGCCGTTTGGATTATGTAACGCTCCTGCGACGTTTGAAATACTAATGGACCGAGTGCTGCAAGGGTTACATTGGAAAACGTGCTTGGTGTACCTAGATGACATCATAGTTATGGGTAAAAACTTCGAGGAACATCTGCAAAACCTGGGCGAAGTGTTCGAGCGGATTCATTCAGCAGGGTTAAAATTGAGTCCAAAGAAGTGTGCCTTGTTCCGCAACGAAGTTTAATATTTGGGACACAAGATAACAAGGTGTAGTATACATACAGATGAGGATAAAATCTCAGCTGTCAAGGATTGGCCAAAACCACAGAACTTACACGATCTGAGAAGTTTTATTGGGCTTTGCACGTACTACCGACGATTCGTACCGGGATTTGCTGACGTGGCGAAAAGCTTACATGAATTAACGGAAAAGAACAAGCCATTCCAATGGAATAAACAGCATGAAGAAGCATTCAGCAAGCTGAAGAAGCGGTTGTGCACAGCGCCAATACTTGCATACCCAGTACCAAATCGAAGATTCATCTTGGATACTGATGCAAGTACTAATGGTATTGGAGGGGTTTTGTCTCAAGATATAGATGGGGAAGAACGGGTTATAGCATATTTTTCGAAAGTTTTATCAAAGCCGGAGCGAAATTATTGTGTAACAAGGAGAGAGCTGTTGGCCATAGTACAATGAATAGAGCATTTCCGACAGTATCTTTATGGCCAGTCATTTCTCATAAGGACAGATCATGGTGCTCTAACAAGGCTGTTACAGTTTAAAAATCCGGAAGGACAGATAGCCCGGTGGATCGAGAGATTGGGTTGCTTCGATTATACCATCCAACATCGGAAAGGAAGTGCTCACGGTAATGCAGATGCTCTGTCAAGACGACCATGTCCCGTCGATTGCAAATATTGTGGTCGAGTGGAGAGTAAGGAACATGTCATTGACGTAAGATTTATGCAAGTGTTACCATCCGATGAGTGGACCAACGAGGAAATCAGAAAGGAGCAATCAGTGGATATCAGTTGATGCGTAATCCAATATTCATAGTTACTCCATTTACGGAAAACTATTCGTTAACACCGCTACAAAAAAAATTCAATTACCTTCATAGTAAAGCCGGAATAGCTGTCGAACAAACTTTTGGCCAAATGAAGACTAGGCGGAGAATTTTTCTTCGATCATTAGAAATTAATTTAAAAAATTGCAATAAAGTAATCGCCATTTGCTGTATTCTGCATAACATTTGCCTAAATTTTGGGGATCTCATGCCCATAGATGAAGCATTTCAAACTGAAAATTATAATGTTTCTTCAAATGATGAAATGTATGAACTCCAAATCAGCGCTGCTGAGTTCAGAGATAAATTATGTTCAGAAATATAACAAATTTTTTAAAAAATAAATATTTATATCATATTGAATTTTTTCAATAAAATACATTTATATTAATATTTACAATTATACTACTTTTATGATAATATTTTATTGAATGTTTTGGGCTGATTAATGTGACGTTTATGTCACGATATTCACATTTCTGACACACAGCCCGCATAATTTTATTATTTTTATTTATTGATTTAAATATGTTTTGATCTCTTTCCTTAATGTGATCCAGTATTTGTTGGAGTACAGGTGTTTTATGTCTCTTTTTAGTTTGCGATTTATCCTTTTCTGATGATTGAGCTGAGTTTTCGCTAGTATCTAGTACTGTATGATCAATATCACTCAGCTCATCAGCACTTGATTATTTATTGATAGTGTTGGATGCAATGTTATGTTTTGTTGCCATAATATCATTTATTTTCTCAAAGAAAATCAAATTCGCAGCATTTACTGTACTAGGTGCTGCCCCTATTTACGGATCTTTTTTTATTTTTTTATAAGTATCAAGAAGATTCTTCCACTTTTTGAGCCGTTCTGTGTTGAAGAACTAGCGTCGAAAATTCTATTTCTCTAAAAACGATGAAAAATATTATATCTTTATGAACATCAATTTTATGTAGGTATACAGATAAAATTTCAAAATTGTAAAACTTACGCCCAAATAACCAGATATTGACAGTATTTTCTTTTAAAATCAATATCTTTTGCACTTCTGGCTTCGATGAGCGCAAATGTTTCATCTTCACTCCCTGAAAGTCAAATAATTAACAATTTAAAGTTAAGAAAAATACATAAATATACATATGTACTTACATCGCGTGTTGTACTGTTTCGTTTTCATTTTCGAATATGTATTATAAATATTTTGATGCATGCAATGCAAAAACGAATTTCGTTTTGAAAGAAAAAACGGTATAAATGACAAAATTTTAATGTTTACATGTAACACAATTGTACAGTTTACATGAAGCCAAATAAGTTTTTTTTGAAAGAAAGAGTTGGAAAATAATTCACCTCGATAGCAGACTTATTTGAATAAGTCGGTGTAAGCAAATAAGTCGGTATTTGGAAAAGGGCCTTATATATAAACTATGTCAAAGACTTCTTGTAATAGATGTAGTAATAATCACCGAATTTATCCTAAGAGTCTCCTCTCGCTCTGAGGATGTCTATTCCATTAGACTGATACTTTATGGCTACTGAGAGCAGTTCCTCGATTACCACACAGATTTAACAAATTCTGTCAATTAAAAATTGGATTCAGTGAGACCATCCGTATAATAACCCTACTCATCACTTTGTTTGGTTCGTACCAGAAAATAGACATCCTTCTTCCAAGAGGGCATCTCTTTTGCTGAGTGGATTAAATTAGCTGTCTATAGACATCTTTTCAGCAATTTCCTTGGTATTTGTCTTTAATTGCACTTTCATCTTTTAAAATAATATTAGGGATCTTTTTAACATCGTCTACAAATTCACTATACTTGATGTTTTTCTATATTTCTCTCGCATCTCCAGTTTCATATTTGAGTTCGCCACATATGAACTCTAACAGATTTTATAAAAGAAAAATTTGTTGTCCCAAAATTTACATTTCAGTTTATGTTTAGTAGGATCATAAATTTAATTTTCTGTATCACTTAATTTTTGTGACATCATTTAGCTCTCTTAAAATATGGCATCTAGGATAAAATTTATGTAATTCAAGGGTACATTCGCTGGTATTTATTTGTTTGTACGCTGAAAATAGAGAAGGAAAAGTTAGGAAGCCAGTTTATAAATCTGGTTGAGGAAATTTTGAATGACCTTTGCCCATCACAAGAGATCATAACTTTTTTAATAATTTTAATTTTTAGACAAGAATTACTTGTTCCCAAGATTATAGTGGAAATACTGTAAACATTGTCTGTAAATATTGCAAGTTGATGCACCGCACTTTAATCATTCATAACATCGGAGTCTATGATATTGGACGAAGTCCATGTTTGATTATAAAAATCATAGAGATTGTCAAACATCTTCGACTGAATATTTTCCCGTTCTCATTGAAGCACAGAATTATGGTTGAATCATCTTCTACATCACTAACAAAAAAAAAAAATTGATCTAAAAATATATATAACCTTGTATTTTTTCAATGAATTTAACCAATTCTGGGTAGCATTTTTTATTGACTAAGTCAAACCACCTTTTATAACTTTTCTAAACGGAATAAATTTTAATTGGTACACTGACAACAGGCTATCTTTATAATATATTAAATTTAATACCTACTCCCTTTTAATATTACATTGTCTGGGAACAAAATGTCTGGATTGGAAGTCATTATATAATAAAATTCTATTGAAATTATAATTACATCTTTCGGAATATGTTTTTTTTCGATTTTTCATTTAAAATATTAATTTTTTATTGATAAAAATAATCTATCGCTAAGAAGCAGCAAACGGCCCTTACCGCGTCTCAACTGAGACCTTACGAACCATTTTACGATTGATGCACATTGTAGTCGCAGTCAGCCCAACGAATGTTTTCACACACAACCACTTTTAACGTCATCCGGTGCGTGTTAATTTTTGGTCAATGGCGAGAATCGAACTCGAGACCGCGGGGTGATGAGAAACTCTCTTAGCCATTAAACTTCAATCGGCGATTCTTGTATTAGTATGAATTACTTTGCTTTAGCACATTGTGGAAAACAACAAATCGGATTCGAATTCATTAGAATTGAGATTTTAATAAAGGCGGAACGGAATATGCTAATCTTCTTACAAGTTAACTTTTCAGCAAATCATGGATTCTAAACTCGACAGGGATTCGATGTGTTCATCACACCATCGATCGACCCGCCCAAACGATCGATGGTGAAAATCCCATTTTGTATCTTGCCCCGGATCGGGATTCGTACCTCCCGCTCCAATTGCCGCAGCTTTAACCACTGCGCTACCTGGCGGTTAAGTTTTGGCATACATATATAAATATTAATTTATGAAACTTTTATTCTTTAACAGAAAAAAATATTAAAATATTTTAACCCAAGCTGTTGTGGATCATAAAAACCGAAGCTTCATATGAATATTATGCATCATTTCCAAACAATTCATTTTTTTACTGCGCGACTTCGCGTACCCAATCAAATTATGGCTGATACCTTTCAATGAAGACGAAAATTTAATTGACATGAAAAAAGATTTAATTACCTACGTTCATCCAGTCGGATTGTTTGGAAATATTTTATTTGTAATAATAAAAGTAATTCGAATCTATCTTCAGATATGAGCCCAGATATCATCTCATACACTTGATGAGTATACGTATTTTTTCTTTTCTATATTAGAAAATTCTTAAACTCGGCTGGAAACGCAAACAAGAAGAGCGTAAGTTACATTGTTCGTCTATGGTATATAAAAACATATTAAAATATAAAAAAAATCTATATAGCAGAAAAATATTTTTTCATTTAGGTTGGTATACTTACTGAGGATTTTTTTATAAATTGTTTTTCGTTTCGACATTATTTTAAATACCATCGCTTGATTGTCGGCATGCTGATACAACATTGTAATTATATAATATTAAAATGGCTGTCTTTTGAACGAGAGATTCACGTTTATGTCACATCAATCAAGTCTATATCAGCTTTTATTAAGCTTATTTTCAATTTTATTTCGGATGCTTCAAGGTTATGTTGTCTGCATACGGTTCCACTTCAAATTTACATTATCCAAATGCTGCTTAATTAGTTTATTTGCATTTTGTAGGTCAGAAATTTTAGAAGTAACTTCACCAGTTTGCTGCTGCAACCCGTCTATAGGAACCGTAATTTTTAGGTGTACCTGATTTTTTAATATTGTTGCAATGTTTTGCAACATATCTGAAATTTTATAATCGCAGTTCTTTATCTTTTTTATATTTGAAGATACATTACCTAACTAACATCTATTCATCTTTCGTTAATGACTTTGAAATTCATCTTTTAAGCGATGCATCAACTCAAATTTTTAGTATTACTATTTAGCATTTTGCATTGCAGAGAAAAGATAATGCAGTTGTAACTGACAACGCACCTAACATCTCTGCTGCAATAAAAGCTGCTGGTTATGAAAATCTACGATGTTGTGGAAATACAGTAAATTTAGTAGTACAAGAGGGCATTAAACAGATCGAACTCATTCAAATTAAAGCCAGTTATTATTGAATAGTTTTACCGAAATTCATTGGCAAGTGATAAGTTGAGACAAATGCAAATTCAAATGGAAGGAACGAGCAATCCATTAAAATTAATTAATGATGTCATAATAAGATGTAACTCTACCTATTATATGCTTAAGAGGTACGATAAAAATTTAAATGTTCAGAAATGCTATACATGTATAGTTATTTATTAATTCTAGATTTTTTAAACTTCAACAACCAACAGAAGCTACAATAGGTTAATTACATAATCCTGTTGTAAAGCTAATTGCCATATAAATGGAAACAATAGGAGAATTAATTAAAATATTAAAGCCTTTTAATGCTTTAACAGAAGAGTTGAGTGCTGATAAAAATGTTACAATTTCTATAATAATTGTAACCATCGAGGGCATAAAACATTCTTAATATGAAGAACTTAACCATTTTATCCACTGGAACAAGTCTAATTGAACTTTTAATTAAAAATCTTGAGGACAAATTTAAAAGAGCCGAATATAACTATATTTTACAAATGGCCACTTACCTGGATCCAAGGTTTAAAAACAAAATCATTTCGGAAAATATTCATTCATGACGGAAATTATAAATAAAGAACAACAGTGATGATAACTGAAGAAGTATCTTACACAGCCGATAGTTCGGATACAATATGGACGTTGTTTGATTTACAGTGTCCTTCTAGGCCGATTTCAAACCTAGTGTCACAGATTATTATAGAGATTCGGCAATATCATGAGGAGGCATTATTATCGCGTAAAGAAAATCCTTTGATATGGTGGAAGAGCCGAAAACTAATATATCATCGACTTGCTTTTATAGCAAAAAGATTTTTGAGAATTCCAGCGTCGTCGGTTCCGTCTGAAAGACTTTTTTCACGGAACCGGCTTAAACCTAAAAATTTACAACAAATATATTTCTAAATGGAAATATAAATTTTATGGAGTAAATTTGATAGACTATATTAATTAATATTAAAAACTACATTAATTATATATATATATATATATATATATATATATATATATATATATATATATATATATATATATATATATATATATATATATATATATATATATATATATAATTAATGTATTATGCAATATTATTTATTATATTTAAAATTAATTTAATTATTTAATGTATTATGTTATATTTTTATTTAATAATTTATACTCCTTATTTATAAGTTTATTGAAAATCAATACCATGTATATACAACTTGAACTTTACGATATATAGAACAAATTATTTTGTTAATAATTGCAATCATAAACTTTGTTTTTATTATTTCATATACTCGTATTAATCACATATTCAATTTAATAAAAACTTTCAGTTAAACTTTTATAATAATTAGAGAAACTACTCATCTCACCATAAGAATAAAAACTCATCTCACCATAAGAAACCAGCCTATAGTGCTGGCATGGAAGTTGTGTTCACTCACACCACAGATCGTAATCTCATAGTGAACAATTATTTTTGCATCCTGCTCCTATCAAGATTCGAACCCGGTACCTGCCTCTCCAACTGCCACAGCTTTAACCACTGCGCCACCTGGGAAAAACATCTCATCATGACAATTTCCAACTTCAATAAATAAAACTTCAGATTTAAAAGTTATTATATACAACAAATTTATTATAGATTTAAATATTTAGCAATTGAAGAAAATCAACTAGATTTAATTAAATAGGGAAACTCGCCAGTGGTTAAGTTAGAATTAAAACAATATTCTTCATTTAAATTATTAAGCACATATGAATATTTATTTTAAATAAAAAATATTATAAGAAAATTTTAATTATTTAGTCATGATTTGTTTTCAGAATTTTGATCGTGATAAATGAACTCACTACCATTAAATAATCAATCTATACCATATTTTAAATATACTGCCACTGCGTGCTTCCGGTCCTCCTTTATTAAATTCATTTTAATTTAAATTCAAATGGCTCAAAGATCTCCACCCCGGTTTTACTTTTGGTCCACTCATAAAAATGTAAGAAAGTTAACGATATATAATTTGCCATTTCTATTGTTTGCTTACAAATAGTTTAAAATAGTAATACAAATCGCCCATTTGATACAACCAACACTAATCATGAAAGTACGGCAAGCTACAGTCGCTCACAGCTTATTTCGACCAGCACGTAAAAAATCTTTCAATTGCGTATAAAAACTAAACGAACACAAAAATAATATTTTTTTAAACAAAGGTTATTAGTCTAATGTTTAAACTAATTAAATATGAGTTCATTTATTTTTATATATTTTTTAAAATATACTAAAACAATTTTAAAGGAAAAACGCAACTATAAAGGACGTCACTGCTTATTTCAACCACCAAACTTTGAAGCAGTATGTAAAGATCCGTTATCTTGCATAGTAGCCGTTTCTTTTTCTTTGTTTTAGTCATTACATTATTAATTTGTTTTAGTTCAGTCTTATTGATTTGTTTGATGAAATCGTGCAGAAAAATTAATTTTGTGAAATGGGACCACGCACGACAATTGAACAGCGAGAACATGTTCTCAATAAATTTAAAAATGGCTATTCGCGCAGGAAAATTGGTGAGATAGTCGGACTAAGTGATTCTACAGTGCAGAGCATCATACATCGCTTCGTCCACGAAAATAAAACGCACGATAAAGAGAGAAATGCCCCTAACAAAATTTTCAATCCAACGGACGAGCGCTATATTGTACGGAAAATCCGGGACAACCCAAAACTATCGGCTCCAAAAATTGCCAGTGAAGTGGAAGCTGAGTTGGGCAAGTCATGCCACCCGGAAACTATTCGCCGTGTGCTGCGAGCGCATGAGTTCAATGGCAGAAAACCGCGCAAGAAGCGTTTTATTAGTGTCAAGAATCAGAAGTGCCGTTTAAAATTTGCCAAGGAACATTTAGATAAGAGGTCTGCATTTTGGAACTCCGTCATATTCGCCGATGAGTCAAAATTTAATTTTTTTGGCTCTGATGGCGCATTCTATGTGTGGCGTAAGCAAAATACAGTATTGCAACGGAAAAATTTGAAAGCTACAGTCAAACATAGAGGTGGAAGTGTTATGTTGTGGGCCTGTATGTCCGCAGCGGGAGTTGGAAATTTGCAATTTATTGATTCCACAATGGATAAGTCACATTACCTTGAAGTTTTGAAGTCAAACTTGCTTGAAAGTGCAGAAAAACTAGGTATTCGTGAACATTTCAGATTTTATCGAGACAATGACCCGAAGCATAAGTCGGGAATTGTCCAGTCATGGCTAATTTGGAACTGTCTGCATATTATGGGACCACCGGCACAGTCGCCCGACATCAACGTTATTGAAAACTTGTGGGCCATTTTGGATACAAACATTCGAAAACGTAAAATATTCAACAAAAGCGATCTCAAAACTGCATTGGTAGAGGAATGGTCCAAAATTACCCCAAGAGTGACACACAAACTGGTCGATTCAATTCCCACGAGGCTGAAAATGATTGTTGACCAGAAGGGTGGTCATACTAAATATTAATTTTTTTTGTGCGTTTAAGCTCAATTTAATACGTAGAATTTGTTACCTGGTTGAAATAAACTGTGACGTTGTTTTGAGTTAGTTTTTGGTTATGTTTTGATAATATATATTGAAAAAAACTTTTAAAAAGTAATGAACTGAATAAAATATAATTTAAATCAATAAACTATTAATCTGCGTTTTCACTTATTTGATATCTTCTTTAGTATAAGTTTTATGGATGGTTAAAGTTTTTGATAGGTGCTGGTCGAAATAAGCTGTGAGCGACTGTATATACTCGTATCCATTCAAAAACTTTATTATATTTTTCGTAGTTTTGATTGAGCAACGATAATCTTGAGTAGTTGATACATATTCAGTAGTAAGGTAAACATCTTATCCTATAACAGAGAAAATTTAATTAGGTATGTAAAGATAATAATGTCTTATAATTAATAGAATATTTAGAAGCTGCTAATTTTTCTATATAATGAATCAATAAACTATTCCTTTGATATAATATCCGAGATTAATGACAGCTGGGATGATGATTATGCTAACAGAACCTTCATAAATCATAAACAATCACGGATCTTCATAGACAGCCACGGACATTAGTAAAGATCCGTGTGACGTGTATACAACCAATTGGTACAAATTTTCCATCGTGTACCACATGCATCTAAAAATAAATGATTATTTATAGTATAAGAAAGCACTAATATTATATAATTTTCGATTACTTACTTAAAGAAATTGATATATCAAATGAAGAAATTTATAAGACTTAGCGATTCTTATTGGTGTCATATTAGATCGATGTTGTTGGTTTTGTGTTATTAATTAAACGATTAGTTATGGCCTTTAATGTATATTATGACTTTATTTTCCATCCAATATTCCTGTAAGAATTGGTTAAGGATTGTTTTCAATTCAAGTAACCGTTTATCCAAGTCGGCGAACATAAAATTTAGTCTTACAACACAATGTATCACGTGAACTCAAGATAATTTCATCTAACTATGTAATATATCATTTCACGATTATTTCCAAAACAAAATTAAGATTATTGTCATAATGAACTTGAACAACGAAAATGATAAATAAATAAATATTAAATGGCATTTTAATAATTATTACATAAACTAATAAAACAAAAGAAATGACATTGTTTACCTAGTACATATCAAGAACAATGAATATTTTTTTGAGTTTGACTGAACATTACGATATTTAAAACCTAACCAACAAACCATATGATATGAGTTGCTGTGTGCGTGTTGGTCCATATATGAAGGATCATACATATATTTGTTCTGTTTTAATATTAATATATTTGGCATATACTGTTCATTTTGCATCTCTTTTTATGAAATATGTACAACACCACTGATAGTTCAATATTTGAAGTAAAAAAAACGAACGAAAGTAAAACGATCGAAAACCAATCTGTACGAAAAATTGACCAGGTTAAATGTATCTTGTTAATGAACGAAATGAGCGAATCGTTCTTGGTTAGAAAATTAAACAATTTTGCCCATCACTAATCAGTAGAACTAAATCCCTTTTTCGGACAGGTCTTATTATTTTAACCAATGAAGTGAGGACTGATTTCATGGCACCCAACAATGGCCAGCAGCGAATATTTCACAATTTATAGAATTTATTGTGCGAAATAAATAAAGTTATAAGTTTGACTAAACTCTGGTCGTTTTAATTTTGGTTCGCGTCTGAGTCGTCAATAATTTGTACAAAAATAAAAATTCAAATTATTTAACAGCCAACCATAATCTGCCGTTCGATTACCTAACAAAATTTGATAAAAAAAATTATTACATATTTATATGGAGCTGTTCTCTGAGTAGCAAAGTTTTGTAACGAATTTTTTGCAATCTTAATTTTTATTTGTGAATTCTATTTTTATTAGAAGATCTTTTTCATGGCCATTATTACCATTACGCACAATTGATTGAAATACAATACATTTGTTATTAATTTTATAAATAAATAAAAAATAACTAGCGAGTCATCTAAAGTAATTCAATAAGGAATAGGAAAAATATTAATAGTGGTAGCTAAAAGGTGACTTCTCTGCAACCAATTTCATATATTTTCTATGATCTCTGTGATCATAACACATTCAAACATGGTAATTTCGGCATATTCTACGCTCTTCATATTCTAATATATTATGTTTCTAAATAATAAAAAAATACCTTACTAATAACGATAATCAAAGAAGTTATAACAATAAGGAAATCGTCATATTGGTTACGGAGATTGCAGTAAAATAATTTACCGCAAAATATGAGCGTTCATCAGTAATACAGACACAGCAGCTGAATGAATATTATATAATAATATTTAAATATTTTTCACACTTCAATCCAATTCTAATATAATCCTTTGTAACCTACCACCCACCATAAGAAAATACATACAATAAATTGTACTAGTATTCAACAATTCATGTCGATCTCAGGCTAATTTACATTTTTGTACACTACAACTATTTGTACCCAGTACAATGTAATTTGGATTATACCCAAAGCGTATTATATATGCAAAATGCTGGAAGGAAATGAAATAAGAAATACCTATGTAGCATCTTAGGAATAAGAGTGTAAAATGTCTTAATGGTTAATTATTTATTATAGCAATTTAGTGCATATACAAAATATGTAAAGCTTTATCCATTTATCTTAGTGTGATTACTTTAGAAATATAAAGTTGTTTTAGAATAAATTATCCACACTGTTTTAAAACAATTGAAATTTCAACACAGCTTTTACTTTTATTTTAAAGTTTAAATCAATTTTTCCTGTAATAATACATTATTTCTGCGTTGTTACATCTAATTTACTAGTATAACTAATTATTTTATGTACTATTAAATGCCATTTGATAGTAAATTCAAAAAATAAATAATTATATAAAATAAACTTAATACAATAAACATAATAACATATTAACCAGGTAAGTGTATTTATAATATATTGAAAAAATTAGAAATTAAAATTTTCACTTTGACAGATACCGAAGCCGGCTCATAGAATTTTATTTATTTTTTTTCAAGCCCTACAAATCTAAATCCTATTAAACTTTTTGTTAGAATAATGATTGTGTAAATGTGAGCAACATAACACAACAGTCTGCAACAGCAACAGTCTGCAATTCCTTATTTTTGGTAAGGTATACATTTCATCTATATTACACTTCCATACTAATTTAGATTCAATGACATCATTCGTAGCAAAAATTAGAGACTCTAATCAAGTTTACAAAAATTAATTCATGTCTGTCGTTGATATTAGTAAACTTATTCAAATGGGTTATCAAAACCCATATAATATAATCTTTTATTGATTCACTAAATCACTTAAATTTAATAATTTAAAATATTTGAATAACATTTTTTGATCATTGTAGATTATATATCATTTTGATTATATGCAGCTGGAGTTTCTGAATCAAAATAAGTTTAAGAAACGGATAGTACAGAAATTTGCGACACAAGTGACCTAGACGATTATTGCGCAAACAACCACGCATTTCTGTTACTAGTAATGTAGAACATTAATTTTGGGTTTCAGCACCTACAACGTCCATTACGGCCTTACCAAACATGGAAGCATCTAGGATACCAATTATAGAAGTCGACAATAATAATAATGAAATAATATCGTGATACCAATTTAAAAACAATTATGCCTGAAAATTGTCCATCAGCTGTAGGTATTTTCAGCAGCTACCACTTCTCTTTCCAGTGGACGAATTACATCGATAGTGTTGGATAATTCCGATTTTATTGGATTAAAACAATAGCCATGATTTGTCATATTTAACAATGGATTTGGTTTAGTTTTTATCTTATATTTTGTTCTAATTTTTAAATTAATTTTAATTATTATATTATAATTTCACAATGTTTTATATTACAATAATAATAAAAACACTGTTCAAAATTAAAACTTTGCTGGTTTTTAACTCAAAAATACGTTTTGGTTCTTTAATATTTTACATTCAAAAATTGAAAACAGTGGCCTGTAAGATCCATAACAAAAATAAAATATAACAATCATTAAACATTGTTTATAACATTTTATGTTAATAAATTTAAAAAAATTTATCTTACCTTATTTTGTTATTGATATAATATCAACTTCCTTTGCCTTACGCCCTTCTAGATAAAGAAAAATAAATTAATATTTATAAATAACTATAATCTGATTCCAAGATTAAATGTTTCGAGATACTCTATAAGATCATTGCCTCCTTCTCTTAAGAATCCAATCAGGTCGCTGCGAAACAACCTCATGGTTGCCAACGACTCTTTTAGAAATATTTTTTCTAGTTTTGTGTCCATTTCATCGATATTTATTATTTTTCTATAATTTTCTGAAAGTCTAAAAAGAATGTTTTCGATTATTACGTTGGTTAATTTTATATTCGACGTGATAACTTACTTTAGCCATTGCCCTTTCCACAAAGTGTGTACAACTCCCAATTCGTCCTGCAAAAATATATAATAAATATCATTGGTCGAATAGAACGATAAAAGAAAAATGGATGCGGAGCTAAGATAGTACGAGATCTGGATTGTTGGCTTAGACTAACAATCTAAGCACAAACCATTTCTTGACTTGATTTACATGGTCCTTCGAGCCGGATCACAAACATCAGAAACGGCATCAAACATCATCATTAAATAATCAACATCTAAAATTATAACACATAAATGGACTCGTTATTAGCAAAGCAGGAATAGATCGCAGCCAAAATAGCTCAGCTGCAGGTGAATTACAAAACAGATGGAGATCATAGAAAGACGAAAACATATTTGGAAACAAAAATCAGTAAGCTAAAATCAATGTATTCCGAATATGTGGAAGCAGATGATCAACTTCGGAGGCTAGTACCACTGCTGGAGAAGAATCATCCTTATCTAAGCTCGCGAGAAAAGATTCAACAAATCTTCAAAACATTAATTGAAAAAATGCGGGATTGGCTGCATAGCGGACCACCCAAGACGCCTACACTACCATCATTAGAAAACCCGGCAACCATTCGGATGAGAAAGCGAAAAGCATCGATTAACCTACAGGTACATCGGAAACAAACCATAGACTCTTGAAGGAGCAAGGTGTGGAAATTTCCATTTTTATGGAGAATATGAAAAGTGGCCATCATTCAATGACCTGTTTCTTCAGGTCATACATCAGGGCAACCTTTCCAATATCGAGAAGATGTGGTATTTAAAAACCCACGTCCAGATAGCGGTCGGCAAACTTATCAACTATCTATCATCCGTTGCTGACAAGTATGAGCAAGCATGGAATATCCTGCAAACCTGATACGATAACCAGCGGTTGTTGGCCAAGGCATATTTCAACATATTAGTATTCTGCCGACCATAAACCAAGCTACGGCATCGCAAATCAGAAATCTACATTATATATATATTGAAACACTGCACAACATCGAAAACCTTAATTTACCAAACCCTTTTAAGGCATTGGTGGCACATATAATTATGAAGCGAGTAGATAAAGAGACTTTGGAGAGATATGAAACATTCCTCAAGAACCCACGAGAAGTTCCCAAGATGGATTTGCATTAAATTCCTGATGATCTCGTGATTGAAAAGAACTCGGTATATGCCATCGACGTCGCGTTTTGGGCCATATATCACACGCATGACTCTTCTATCGAATGTTACAAGCCATCTTTCGTACTCATCCGTCAAGGTTCAACGCTCACATCCATATATGACAACGGGTCTGATCAACACTCTGTACAGTTTCAGCTTATCCGCATTTGCAATATATTTTGATTGCAGGATCCTCAATGGATAGGATCGATCCTCAATGAACATCTCTGCGGTCTGTATTTGAGGGTATTCAAAAACAGCTTGTGATACATGTGGAACATTAAGTAAATCAGAAAAATGTTCACGCCATGTATCGAATACCGCATCAAAGTTGACACAGAGGTTTCCATCCTGGTCCCGAATGGCAGTTGACCGAGATCTTAAGATATGGTGCACTTCGGTGATTTCTTTAAAGAAACCACGCGAATTGCGCTCATTGCTGAGTTGTTGTACTCTTAAGACCTTGGCCTTCCACCATTCTCGCTTCTTCAGTCTACAAATTGGTTTAGCTGTCCTCCTAGCAAGAACTGCTTTATTTTTCCTTGCGATTGTAAACCGAGTCTGCGCTTCATTGTGGGCTATATTGCGTTGCTCAACAGCAAGACGACACTCCTCATCAAACCAAACATTGTTGGGCTTAGTTTTCACTATACCGAGAGTGTGCTGGGCAGCATCGACAACCGAAACTTCCCAGACACTGTTCACTTCATCAGATTGGTAATTAGATGGTAAAATGTGGATTCCAACTTTAGAGAATATTTAAATTGAAATAATTAAAGACTAGGTAAGATTGCCAATCAAACTATTATAGTGCGCTCAAACTAATATATAGCTTAAATATTTTCAGAGTAATTGCGATTTATCCGTGTTTTCTTGGCATTCTAAAGCGGCCGATATTGTTGGATCGAAATTATAAAAACGAAATTATCGAAATTATAATAAGTAAAAACATTTACTACATAAACAATTTCTTAAATAACTAACTATTTCTTTTCTTTTTCAGCTACTAAACAATCGCAAAGTACATCATTCTTTCCCATTCTCGGTCGCAGTGTCGTGTCGGGAGTACGGACCTATATTGTTACATAAGTCGGTCTGATTTCTGCCAGCTCTAGCATTAAAGTCACCAATCACCAATTTGACATCGTGCTCCGGTATAGAACCCATCAGATTATCCAGTAAAATGAGTCTATATCCTGGGATTGGCTAACATCAGTAGACGCATGTATACAACAGACAATTGACAGGTTGGCTAATCTCATGTGCAAGCGAAACTTACACATTCGATTATCGACTGCTTGAAAGCCCAAGACAGCTTTAGAGAGAAAAATCCTAAAGGCTCCCAACTATCGTTATTAAATTGTTGTAAAACAGCACCAACGGCGGTGCTAGACGCATCTGTAGTCACGCTATAAGTATAGAATCATTCAGCGGATGTGCTAATAAATCAATTGACGCCAATTCACGTTTTAAAATTTCGAATGCTTAATGGCATTCGTCAGGCCAAGTAAAATTTCATGGCGTTTTGGGTATTTTAGTAAAAGAGCCAAATGCGAATGAATTGGTGCTAAAATTTCGGCAAGTTTCGGAATAAAACGGTGATAATAATTCACCATGCCGATAAATTGTTGTATGCGTTTAATTGATGTTGGAGCCGGAAACTCCGTGATGGCTTTAACTCTCTCCGGCGATGGGAGAATGCCATCGGATGTTATTTTATGACTGAGGAATTCTAATGAAT
Organism: Tipula lateralis; assembly: GCA_963932295.1. Classification (NCBI taxonomy): domain Eukaryota; kingdom Metazoa; phylum Arthropoda; class Insecta; order Diptera; family Tipulidae; genus Tipula; species Tipula lateralis. The sequence continues at coordinate 101,427,802 of OZ010736.1, forward strand.
GTGCACCAAAAACACACTTAGAACTTTTAATATGAACATCAAACTCGGTAAGGCGTTGGAATAACATTTCCAAGTAAAGTTTGTGTTCATCCTCAGAAGCCGATGCCACCAAAATGTCGTTGATGCCACCAAAATGAAACGAAATCTAAATCACGAACTCATTAATAAAACGTTGATTCGTTTGTGCGGCATTGCGCAAACCAAAAGGCATGCGAGTAAATTCAAATAACCCAAAAGGGGAGGTTATCGCCGTCTTGTAAATATCTTCGGTGGCAGCCGGAATAAGATGATTATACGCTCTGACAAGGTCGATTTTCGAAAATATCGACTTACCATCAAGATTCATGGAAAAATTTTGGATGTGTGGGATCGGATAGCGATCTGCGATATCGTAATCGCATGAAGCCGTCTGTAATCTCCACACGGTCTCCAATCTTGATCTTTCTTTTTCACCATATGAAGTGGACAGGAAACTGATGATGCCGATGTTTGGCAAATTCCTAACTCAACCTTGTGCTGAAACTCGATTTGTGCCGCTTTATGGCGAATTGGATCGAGCCTTCGTGGTCTAGACACTGGTAAATGGCCTTCATTGACTATGTGATGAACCACGGAACGTTTAACTGATGCATTATAATTAGGTTCGGCTGTTAAAGAGGGGAATTATATATAAATATATATACACTTTTTTTTATGACTTTAACAGGCCATTGTTGATGACTTTTACAGGCCAATACATTTTTTATGTTTTTTTTACATACTTATTTGCATAGATATTACTGTAAAGTATTTATTAAATTACATTTCAAATTATTCAGTTATAAATACAATTTATTTAGGATTACACTCGGCATGTTATTTTACATCTTATGTAGTATTAGAAAATATATTGTTATGTGAGTAAAATTACAGTATTCAATTTTGAACTAAAAAAATTGAAATTTACACTATTCTGTAATTTTACTGCCTCATGTAAAATTACATATAAAGTAGTAGCATTTTTTGCCCACGCCCCACACTCATAGTATGAAAATTCAATGGAATTTTTTACTGTGATTGCACAGCAATTCCATTGAATTCCATAAAGCAGGTTTATGTATATTTTTAGCTCTATATACATATTCCAGCCTAGGATTTTTCTTCCTATTCAGTTTGAATAATTTATAAAAATCTGGATTTTTTACCGGAAACATCTGGTTTATTGTTATGAAAAAAATCAAAAGCTAAATATAACTAATTTAATTGTTAACTAATAATTATTTTTCAAATTTAATTTTTTACTATTTTTTGAAAGAAATTTAGCTATACAATTTATAAATTAGAAACTAATTTTTTTACAACCTGTTATACTCGTGGCTTTAAAGTAGAATAATATGTACTGTTAATAAACAATTTAAGTGACTTACTCAAAAACCAGTCGGTTGAGCAATTTACGAACAAAAAGAATTTGTAATTAAATTAACAGAAAGTCGACTGAGAACAAAGGATTTATTTGAATTTTCAATTTATGTTCACATTATTTTTTCATTCTATTGATTTTTAAATTTTTCGATTAAATTTGAACTATTGTTAACGATTGTCTTAATAAAAACCTAATTAATGGTCCTAAATGCTACAAATGACGAAAAATATTTGTTTCGTACTCTGAATTATAAATTACCTTTATGTTGTTAATGTAAGTTACCTTTACATTACTATTATTTTGATAATTGATTGTACGTGTTCGGCGGTCGCTGAATGGTGTTGAAGTTAAGATACAGTAGACAAACGTAACATACACTTATTCATTAGAATATTTACTATCATACCGCCCAGTTTGCGCAGTGGTTAAAAAGCTGCGGAGTGGAGTGGTAGGTACCGGGTTCGAAGTGTATGAGCAACAAATGCAAAGTTGAAAAATAAAATGATACAGTCCAAGCCCATCCTTTCAAAATTGTTATTGCTATTTATATTGTATGCTATTAGTATTGTTTCAGTTAATTTTTAATTGGTTTATTAGTATGAGGTTAAACTTATCATTGTGCCACGTGCATATCGAATTATTTATTTATTTGCTTTTTTTTTTGAGAAAAACGCAAGTTTAATTTGATCATTTGATGTAGTTCTACACTACTTTTAACATCAAAAATTCAAATATTATACTATTTGTCGTTAATTTGACTACCTGAAATGAGTGAAAACTACAAAAAAACAAGTCCTATTTGGGAACATTTTTTAGTGATAGATACTTCAAATGCAAAATGTAATATTTGCAAAAATTCATTATATTATAAGTCGTCAATTTCTAATTTAAAAAAACACATGAAAACTAAACATCCAACTATACAAATTGAACAAAAATCATTGGTAAAATTCTATAATATATATTTAAATAATTTAATAAAAATCAATTTATGTTTAAATTTATCCAAATAAGAATAATGATATAAATGTTACGGTTAATACGCTACCAACTAATACAAACAATACGATGCCAGATGCAGCATCATCAGGATCTACCGTTGTTGTTGGAGTTACGCTTCATAATGAACCCAATAATTATCAACAAGGCATTAAACGTAAATGTAGTCTGAGACAAGATACTCTAAATTTTACGATTAGAAATATGTAAATGCCAACCAAACTATATATTGATGGTGAACTAATGAAAATGTTCACAAGACTTTCAGCCATTTAGTATTGTTGAAAATCACGGCTTTGTTGGTTTTGTGAAAGCTCTCAATCCCTCATACGAATTACCAAATCGTCAGAAAATTTCTAAATCAATGTTACCTGCATTATATGAAAAAACAAAGAACGAAATAAAAGAAAGTTCGAAATCCATTACCAAATGTTGTTTAACGACTGACTGCTGGACTTCGTGCAATAATGAAAGTTTTTTGGGAATAACTTATCATTATATCAATGAAAACTTTAATATGGAATCACGAGTGTTGGCTTGTGTAAGTTATAATGAGAGTCACACAAGCAATAATTTAGCGCTCAAAATCAAACAAATCACAGACGAGTGGGATCTTACAAATAAAATTTGTTTGGCGGTCTCGGACAATGCAGCAAATATTAAGTGTGCTATTAAAAGTATATTGAAATGGGAACATTTTGGATGCTTGGCTCACACAATAAACTTGATTGTGAAAAATGGTTTAAAAGGGTCTGTTTCACCAATACTGGTTAAAGTGAAGAAAATTGTAGTTCATTTAAAAAAAAAATTCATCGGCAAATCATAAATTTTTAAATTATAAAAAAAACAATTGTAACGTAACAGAGCCAAAAAAATTAATCCTTGATGTTGAAACACGTTGGAACTCCACATTTTATATGCTGGAGCGATTTTTCGAACTTCAAGATGTGGTAAAATCAACAGTAGCGATTCTTGATAAAAGTCTTCCAAAACCCAACAGGAATGGAAAATAATTAATAATGTACCAAAGGTTCTAAAACCATTTGAGTGCATTACAAAAATAGTCAGCGGAGAAAAATATTTATCTGCTTCTTTGGTAATAGTTTTAGTAAATGGACTAAAAAATAATATGGCCAAAATAAGATTCCAAATAGATGAAACATCTGATGAAATTGAAAATTTAATTTCTACCCTTAGAGAAGGAATAAATAAAAAATATGAATTTATTGAGGATCAAAATATTCTTTGTATGGCTATGTTCCTTGATCCTCGTTTTAAAACAATAGGCTTTTCAAATGAGGCAACAACAGATAACATTAAGAAATTAGTAATCGATGCCATTAGTTCAAAGCAAAATTCAGATGAAAACCTTGAAATGGAAATTCCACCGAAAATTATAGATGAAACATCTATATGGAGCTGTGACGATAAAATCGCCTCGAAAGTAAAACCGAAAGTGACCGAAAAATCCAGAGCTTGTAATATTGAAGTGCAGCGGTATTTAGAAAGAAATCAGGATCCCCTTTTATGGTGGCAAAAAAACACACACAATTACCCAAAGTTAAGCCTTTTAGCTAAAGAAACACTATGCGCTACAGCAACTTCAGTGCCTTGCGAACGCTTATTTTCTGAAGTAGGAAATATTTTAACAGACCGGGGCACTCGTTTAAAATCAAAGACAGTTGTGCAAGTTTTATTTTTAAATCAAAATCAAACAATGTATCATTTTTTACTGAATTCTTGATCTTTTTTTATAATTGACTAATTAAAAATGAATAAGGTTGAATAAAACAATACGAATATGTAATGTTAATTCAGTTTTTATTCCTGTTTCGTCTTATTTATTGATAAAATAATTAATTTATTGCTCTCCAATACAAATCAAATGTGATTTCAAATCACAGTTCAAGACGAAATAACTAATTTATTAAAATCACAACAGTTATTTTAGTAACAGGTATTTTTCACTGTTACTGAAAAATAACAGGGACAGGTAGGGACAGTGATATTAAAATAACACTTTTTTGCATCTCTATATGTGTCTTGCTTTATTCGTCGCGGTCTAAAAAATTTTTTTTCGAAAAAATGTTTGCAACAGTATTTGCATGAAAGCTTCTACGTATCATTTTCGATTCGTACAATCCAACTCGATATTTTTTATCCTTGAACCATTCCTCTTGTATTTTCTCATTATTCTGTTTTTTCAAGTTCAGCCGTTCTTTTCGTTTCAACTTTTGATCTTGACCTAGAAACATGAAACACACACCATTAAAAATGATTACTTTCGAATACAAATACCATTATTCATTAAAAATTTACTCGTTATTATCAGATAAATCTGAATATTCGTCCATATTCACATCCATTTCGATCAATACACCCAGAGAAATCAATGCACTTAGTATGCGTATTTCACCATTTTCTATGCAAAAATTAAGCATAAAATTCAAATTGTCCGATGCTGTGAATAAATCACTCATTATACGCATGATTCGATCATATTTTTTTAGTTATTCATACAGTCATAAACATTTTATGAATTAAATCGCATGATAAATCCATTAGACTGAATGATTTGTCCATTCCAAGCTTAACACCATTATGGATATTATTGTATGATTTATAATTTCTTTGAATGATTTATTCGTGTTAGTAGCATAACTTCTATGCATATTGTTACACAATAAATTCATGGACTATTCAAACAAGCACACTAGTGATATGCACTATATTGAATGATATATTCCAGAATATTTGAACTCTACATTCCAAAAATAGGAATAAATTATTTTCCCATTTGTTTTCCTTACACTGTAAATAATTTTAACGGTAAAATAAGATTCAATTGATTTTTATTTGGAATGAAATCAATGTTTAAAAAATCATAAATAAAAATAAAACAATATTCATAGTTTTTATTTACATTCCTTATTTTAAAATTAATTTACAAAACATTTTAATTCACTATATGTTTTACAATAAACTGGAAAAATTATTTCACTTAATAAAAATATAAAAGTTTTAAAGAATTCGAGGTAAAAAATATTTCTGTCCAGTTGGAAGACTGAATTTGAAAAGGTTTGTTTGTTTTTAATTCATTAATATTTTTAATAAAATGTTTGTTTATTTGTTTACCTATCTTATATATCTTTAAAACAGATAATTTTAATTTCAATAAGAATTAAGAACAACGCATTGTTTTCAAATATCATATCTTCAATCAAAAATAATTTATCATTTTCACTAATATAATAATTTTTCTTAAATAATGTTCCCTTATAACAAATCGAAGTTACAGTAATAGCCGTATTTAATGCCGGAGTTTGTTTCAAGAGACCTTTATAAATACTTTTAGACACATCGAATTGGCTTTTGCTTTGTAATACTTCAATATCAGAATCAAAAATTTGATTGTTGATAATGTTATAAGCAGAATTATAAGTACATTTTTTACTAAGTGAAAGTGGTAGATTGACTCTAGAAAAGCAAACCTTTGAATATTCCTTGACAAATTTATTTTTACTTTCACGTCGCATGCAACTTATTAATTTGAGTGGGCCTGAATATTGCATAAACCGAGGATAGTGGCAGAGAAAGTGATGCTTTGGCCTCAAATATGAGTTAAAAATTGTTTTGTAACGTGTATTATGATCTTTTATCAAATTTTGAAGAGCTGAAACGCCACTTGTTGTAAAAGAATCTTTAAGTAAATGTTGTACCAATTCATATAAACATAATACGTATTTCCAACATGTATCATTCTTTGGGACAAAGCTTCCGACCAACACTGGAAAGTATCGAAGAAAACACAAACTCTCTCGTGCTGACATGTGTAAGTTTATGTTTTTAATGTGATCCTCTTTTATTAGATGTGGCCTATTTTGAACTTCAATCTCACCGTTTAAAACTGAATTTAATAAATCGAGAGTGAAAAATAGTTTTAGAGCTTGAGCAAAGCCGAATTTAATAATACCTTCATAAACATCGTGCATAATATCAGAGTAAAATTTTGAGTGACATGAAAGCTTAAAAGATCGTTAAATGAAGAGTTAAATTTGATTCCAGTGTTTTTAAAGTCGTTTATTTCTAAATCCAACTTATAGTTGTCTTTATTACGTAAATAAGTATAATTTTCAATTACCGAAAGTTCCATGTCTGATTTAGGTTCTTTGCAATGTCTACAATAATAGTTCTGAGAAAATGATGAACTGTATCCCATTGTAGAATTATGTGCTAGATTATCTCCAATAATGAGACCCAGGGAAAATTTTATATTTTTAGTTTCATTTGATACATTTATATCAATTCCTTTAGTTTCGATTAATTTTAAGCAATCAATTAAATAGCACAATTATTAGGACCAAACATTTTTAAATGCAATTCATCAACATAGTTACAAATAGATTATTAAGTTTTAAATTTTGAGATGGAATGGTAGGAAAAAACAAATAAAATCCTGCTATTGATTGTGAGCCTGCATGGCTTCCTAAAGCATTTCCTGTTTCAAAGTCATCGTAGTAGAGTATATAGCGTAAAACAATGTCATCATTAGAAAATAATTTCAACTTTTCTTTCCATAATTTACCCTGAGCGAAATTTTGTACTTTATCATCAACAGAAAAAGCTAAGTTATTTGTATTATTTATTGTATCATTTAATATTTTAGGAATTTCAAGAAAACATTTAATCATATGAATAAAGGGTAATACAACACAGTTGTAATCAACACTTTTTAAAAGTGACTGTCCATTTTTAAATACATGCTTAATTTCATCATGAATTTTGAAGTTTTTGGGAGTTTCTAATTGTATTAAATTTTTTAATTCCTTAATCAATAAATGTTCAGTTTTAACTTTATTGAACGTGTCAGATAAAATTTTCAATACATCGCTGCTGAGCTGATTATTTGTGTTTGAAGGAGAAGCAAAAGTTTCTTTAAGAAATTCAACTATAACTTGAATTAAACAATCATTAACACTTTTTATAATGTGACCAATAAGGGAAGTTGCTATATTAGTTTTAGAATAAAATTCCAAAACAAAAAGTAAAGCTTTCTGTTGCAATTTATCTTTAAAATGAGCAATAGTGGAATAGCTAGTATTCTCGTTTGTAAATGAAGTGTTGTTCTTGTATTATACACTTATCAGTACACAAATTAGTCGCTTGTGATTGTGTTGTTTTTGGAAATTGTAATATTAAGGCCGATGTTATTTGCTGTGTATTTTTGTGATGTTGGTTCAATAGATGGCGTTTAAAAATATTGCGGTTGGAAAACGTTTGACCACAATTTTCCTGACAGCATCGTAAAATATCGTTAGGCTGTATAAAAAAGACATGTCTAAAATGTAACATCAAAAGATCAACTTAAGAGAATGAATGGGAACAATTAAAACATATGAACGTTTTTGAGTTAGTTCGAAATTTAATTAGTCGTATTTTAAATTAAAGAAGTAATTTGAATTATTTGTGAATTTCGGTTAATATTTCAAATTTAAAAAATTAAATAAAAATACATACTAAATGTTAAATAATAACAATTATTTAGATAATACAGATAAAGCGTCAATTACATCAGAAGTTAAATAGTCATGACGTGTGACTATTTTATAAAACAATTCTTGGATAAAACTTCATTAAAAATACTTACTGATGATATTTGTCACCACACCACTACTACAAGATCTTCCAACTGCAGATTAATTTAACTTACACAGTTTTCCTCTGGAAATAAAACTTCTATTTGTTGAATGATACTGCGAAAACATTCGGGATCCATAACATGATTGTTTTCCAAATTCTCGCACAATAAAAGAACAAAATAAATCATTGGTGTCTGGATTAAAAGCAGGTGGAATTTGTTCGTCCTATAACTTTTTAATTCGAGCACTATAAGCAGATGATAAAATGAATTTAAATCCTATAAATGAAAAGAACACGCTACAAATTTCGATATATTGTTCATTAAATATAAATAATATGTCTTACAAAATAATATTTAGATGGAGAAGGCACAACATCTTTTGGTTTATCCGATTGTTCTTCCAACCAAGGCAGTAAACTGCTGCTAGATATATTGGAGACAGTGCTGATTTCGCTTGAACACAGTTTTATATATATATATATATATATATATATATATATATATATATATATATATATATATATATATATGTGTGTATATATGTATTATATATATATATATATATATATATATATATATATATATATATATATATATATATATATATATATATATATATATATATAACGGGTGATTTTTTAAGAGCTTGAGAACTTTTTTTTAAAAAAAAACGCATAAAATTTGCAAAATCTCATCGGTTCTTTATTTGAAACGTTAGATTGGTCCATGACATTTACTTTTTGAAGATAATTTCATTTAAATGTTGACCGCGGCTGCGTCTTAGGTGGTCCATTCGGAAAGTCCAATTTTGGGCAACTTTTTCGAGCATTTCGGCCGGAATAGCCCGAATTTCTTCGGAAATGTTGTCTTCCAAAACTGGAATAGTTGCTGGCTTATTTCTGTAGACTTTAGACTTGACGTAGCCCCACAAAAAATAGTCTAAAGGCGTCAAATCGCATGATCTTGGTGGCCAACTTACCGGGCCATTTCTTGAGATGAATTGTTCTCCGAAGTTTTCCCTCAAAATGGCCATAGAATCGCGAGCTGTGTGGCATGTAGCGCCATCTTGTTGAAACCACATGTCAACTAAGTTCAGTTCTTCCATTTTTGGCAACAAAAAGTTTGTTAGCATCGAACGATAGCGATCGCCATTCACCGTAACGTTGCGTCCAACAGCATCTTTGAAAAAATACGGTCCAATGATTCCACCAGCGTACAAACCACACCAAACAGTGCATTTTTCGGGATGCATGGGCAGTTCTTGAACGGCTTCTGGTTGCTCTTCACTCCAAATGCGGCAATTTTGCTTATTTACGTAGCCATTCAACCAGAAATGAGCCTCATCGCTGAACAAAATTTGTCGATAAAAAAGCGGATTTTCTGCCAACTTTTCTAGGGCCCATTCACTGAAAATTCGACGTTGTGGCAGATCGTTCGGCTTCAGTTCTTGCAGGAGCTGTATTTTATACGGTTTTACACCAAGATAACACAAACCCAATTGTGTCGAATAACACAAACCCAATTGCTGCGAACGGCGACGAATCGACATTTCACGGTCTTCAGCAACACTCTCAGAAACAGACGCAATATTCTCTTCTGTACGCACTGTACGCATTCGTGTGGTTGGTTTAATGTCCAATAAAGTAAACTGAGTGCGAAACTTGGTCACAATCGCATTAATTGTTTGCTCACTTGGTCGATTATGTAGACCATAAATCGGACGTAAATCGCGAAACACTTTTCGAACCGAACACTGATTTTTGTAATATAATTCAATTATTTGCAAGCGTTGCTCGTTAGTAAGTCTATTCATTATGAAATGTCAAAGCATACTGAGCATCTTTCTCTTTGACACCTTGTCTGAAATCCCGCGTGATCGTCAAATACTAATGCATGAAAATCCTAACCACAAAAAAATCACCCATTATATATATATATATATATATATATATATATATATATATGGGTATATTTATATATATATATATATATATATATATATATATATATATATATATATATATATATATATATATATATATATATATATATATATATATATATATATATATATATATATATATATATATATATATATATATATATATATATATATATATATATAAATATATATAGATATATATATATATATATATATACAGATAAATATATATATATATATATTTATATATATATATATATATACATATATATATATATATATATACATGTATATATATATACCTGGGTATATTTTTAAATATATATATATGTATACGTATATATAGATAAATATATATATATATATATATATATATATATATATATATATATATATAAATATATATATACATATACATATATATACATATATATACATATATATATATATATATATATATATATATATATATATATATATATATATATATATATATATACATATATAAATACATACTATAGCACGCATGTTTAATTTATTTTCTAGGTTTCAACGTTTTTAAGTTATGAACGGGACATTATATGCCGTAATTGAGGTTAGGCTTAGTTAAGCTTGAATATTTATATATGGTATATCTTGAAACATTATACTTTTGTCTTCCGAAAAACACATGTACTATGAAATTCAAACATGTGCTTGAAATTTATCGTTACACAAAAAATATAATAAAATTAATTTAAATACGTTATCTTTTTTCCACTGACTAAGTAAGACGCGCTCGAAATTTAGCACGATTTCCCAAATCCTTTCTAAATATTTCACACAGTTCTGATTCCGTAAGGTACGCCAAACTTTCAAAATCAATATTAAATTCTTTAAAAATATAGAAAAATTAATGATTAGTCACACTTTTCACAAGTAATCCTAATTACAGGATATACCCAACAGTTTCGTTAAAATGGGTTCCATTGACCACTCTTTAAGTAGATTTTGCAGCTTTTCTTCTACGAATATTATAGGAGTAGAATTTAGATCTAAATTTCCCATAGTTGGGTCAATAGGTTCACTGATGTTCAAATCAATAATTTGATCGTCTTCAGCACAATTGGGTTCGCTATTGGTTAGGTGCTCCATAGTTGCAATAACACTTAGTTGTACCCAAGTAAAACAGAGAAACTTACAAATATAAGATATTTAAAAACACGTGTTTTAAAATTATAAATATTGTTATTTACCTTTATAATAAAAACAAAACTATTTATTCACTGCACTAACAACTACTTTCGTTTCACTTTTATTTATTATAGTAATTATAGTAGTATCACTTTTATTATAATTTTAACACGTCAAAGAAATATTTGATCAAACATGTACACTGCACTGAAAACGCATTAAAAATGAAAACATAATTAAACCAAATTTTTAACCTGCTCAGATAACAGTAAAATTTCGATTGTTTCATGCAGAAAAGGAATATTTTACACATTGGACTATATGATTTATTCCTTCATTTATTCAAATATTTGCATAAATTTTGTTATGCTTTTAATAAATTTTGTATCATTTATGAAATAACTGTTCTGTACATAAATTTGTAGAGCCCCGTTTATATGATATTGTTGAAATGAGCATTCGAACGCAGTTTAATTAGGTTTTTGATTATTAAAAAGTTTTGTAAATCTAAAAATTCGAATTCAGTTTTCAGATCTTACCTTAATTCATAATCAAATAAAATAATGCTTAACAGTTTGAGGTTATGTTCATTTAACAACAAAAACACAAAATTCATAATATTATGAATATTATACATAGATTATCCATTGAAATTTATAATTTTTTACGCATATAATAATTAAACACTAGCATGCTTCGTAAAATATATTAACAAGACATTCAACATAGGAATAATTTATGATTAATTTGAATAATTGAAATTTTATGTTATTCCTCAAGAATTATTCCACCTGAAATCATAGCTGGTGCATATTCTTTTCTCTGGGTGTATTTCAATGTTACCGAAATCACCTATTAAACAAATTTTCAACAAAATAAAAATGCAATTTATAAAAACAATTGGGTTAAACAACAGCAACTTCAGCTTAATCGAGCGGCAATAATCTCAATCTTATTTAAATTTGCGTTCGCGATTTCATGAATGTGCAGAACTGCCCAACAAACGAACCTTATTTAGCGCCTGATGATTAGTTTTGATCACTGGAATGATTTTATAACTGATTTTATTTTATTACACATACGGTTCTAAATCTTGATATATTACTTCACATTTAACGTGCAACGTATACTCTTTGTAATGTAAATTAATTTTAAATGGTATAAATAATCACATACATATATAAAATAATTATACAAATTAATAAATTAAATACCGCCATGCACTGTCAAATTATTGCTCATCGTCAACGTAAAATAAAACTAAAAGTAACACACTAACTCATGCTTTGGGCCGTACACAAAAAATTTGTAACAATTATGTTTTCTAGAATAAAACAGAGACAACCAGACGTAGAATTTGATTAATTTGGCTTTTCGCTATTACCATCTTCATCATTTACCAATATTGGTTGCAAAATTATGTAGTTATTATTATTATTTTCTTTTTTCGTATTATAATTACATATGTATAGTTTTTAATAGTACTACAATAGTACAAACACGACTAAAAACTATTCAGAACCTAGAAGAAGAGGTAGAAAATTTCACCGATATCATTCAGATTACCGCTTGGATTAATACTAATGGAACAGTATCCAAAACCATTGGCAAAAAGTTACCCAAGAGAAATTCGGAATCTTGTCTTAGAAAAACAAAAGTTAGGAAAAAATGGCAACAAACAAGGAGTCCATCTGATAAGACGATTCTAAATAATAAATCACAACAGCTTAAGCGAGAAATTCAGAAGCTAAATCAAAAATCGTTTTTCTTTGTATCTGGGAAAATTGACCGCTGATGAAGATACGAACTACTCACTATGGAAGGCAACTAAAAGTATAAAAACCCCAATTACGCAAATCCCTCCTATTAGCGAAGTAATGGCTCGTGGGTTAGGGATAATAAAGCAAAAGCTGAAGAATTTGCTAACTATTTGGCTGATATTTTCAAACCGAATGAGATTGAATCGGATATTATAATCGAAAATGAAAGCAGCACTTATTTATGAGGGTGGAATTCCTCTAACAACCCAAAAAGAAGTTACCAGTGAAATACAATTCAATCTGAAGTCAGCAAAGGCACCTGGATATGACCTTATAACGGGAGAAATTTTTAAACAACTACCAAAGAAAGCTATCGCTAAACTAACTTACTTGTTTAATGCTGTTATTAGATTAAGACATGTTCCTTCGGCCTGGAAAGTTGCGGAAGTTATTATGTTACCGAAACCAGGTAAACCGCCTAACGAAGCTAAATCGTACCGTCCGATATCACTGCTCCCTATCATTTCAAAGCTAATGGAGAGACTACTCTTGTAGAGAATGAAGCCAATAATAGAAAGTAGAAACCAAATACCGGGTCACCAATTTGGGTTTAGATGCAAACATTCTACAATTGATCAGGGACACAGAATAACAGACATTATAGAAAAAGCGTTAGAAGAAAACAAATTTGTTCGACCTTATTTCTGGATGTGGCAGCAGCTTTCGATAAGGTATGGTACGAGGGTTTAATACATAAACTTAATGCTATGCTTCCGGGGCCATATATAGATCTTATGAGATCATATTTATCTGAAAGGCTTTTTAGAGTAAGACAAGAAGATGAGTATTCTGAACTGTGAGAGGTAAGGGCAGGTGTCCCACAAGGCAGCGTTCTAGGTCCTGTCCTTTATCTACTATATACAAGTGATATACCACAATCCGACCACGTAAGCATAGCAACGTTTGCTGACGACACCGCGATACTATCAACAGAGCAAACTGTGGAAGAAGCGGCGAATAAACTTCAATGTGCAAGTGATGAAATTCGCCAGTGGACCAAGTGATGGAAAATCAAACTTAATGAATTAAAATCTGCTTATGTTAACTTTACGAATAAATCATTGGTTAATCCGCTGACAATCAGCTTAAACGATGTGATGGTACCGAACGTGAACTCTGCTAAATACTTGGGTATGACTTAAATGGGAAGAGCATGTGAAGAAGAAAAGAAAAGAGCTTGATCTTAAATATAGACAATTGTACTGGCTAATTGGACGAAGGTCAAAATTAAGCATATGCAACAAAATACTGATTTACAATCAGGTTCTTAAGCCGATCTGGCTATATGGCATTCAGCTTTGGGGCTGTACTAAGAATACTAACATTAAACTTATACAAAACTTCCAGAATAAGGAACTTCGGAGTATAGTCAATGCACCCTGGTACATTCGTAATAGTGATTTGCATCGTGATTTGGAGATTCCAGATATAAAACTCGAAATAAAACGATTTGCATCGAAGCATGATTCAAGACTAATGGAACATGTCAATGCGGAAGCCTCTCGGCTACTGGATAATGAACATTTGGTTAGGAGACCTCTTCGAGCTCGCTGGTATGTGAGCAGCTACGCACTGTGCATCACTGGATCAACAGTGACCACATTATATTTTAGTTTGTAAGAATTCAGATGTAAATTGATAGTTAGTCTGGAAAGACTAGTTTCAATAATATAATAAATATATATATATATATATATATATATATATATATATATATATATATATATATATATATATATATATATATAATGGGTGTTTTTTTAAGAGGTTGCCGATTTTTTTTTTGAATAAAACACATATAAAATTATGAAATGACCAAAATTTTTTTTTATTTGGTAGATAATTTTTTGGCATTTAACATTTAAACACAATTTCTGGCATATGGCTACCACGACTATTTTTCACAAATGTCATTCTGGAGGTCCAATTTTCCAGCACTTTTTCAAGCATTTGAGGGCGTATGTCAGCAATGACACGTTGAATATTGGTTTCCAAAGCGTCAATCGATTGAGGTTTATCCACATAAACCAATGACTTCACGTATCCCCACAAAAAGTAATCGAGTGGCGTCAAATCGCACGAACGCGGAGGCCAATTCACCGGACCATTTCTCGAAATAATGTTGTCGTTGAAAGTTTCTTTCAATAAGTCGATTGTTTCACGTGCTGTATGGCAAGTGGCACCATCTTGTTGAAACCACATTTCATCCATATCCATATCTTCAAGATTTGACAACAAAAACTCATTTAACATGGTTCTGTATCGATTTCCATTCACGGTAACGCGTCGTCCTTCCTCATTTTTAAAGAAATATGGACCGATGATCCCACCAGCCCATAGACCGCACCAAACAGTACATTTATCAGGATGCATTGGTAATTCTTGAACGGCGTGTGGATTATCTTTGCTCCAAATGCGACAATTTTGTTTGTTGACGTATCCATTTAACCAAAAATATAATAAACGCCTCATCACTGAAGAGAATTTTACGGTAAAAAAATGGATCTTCGTTCAATTGATTTAACGACCAATCACTGAATTCACGGCGCAAACGATGGTCGTGTGGCTTTAATTCTTGCACCAATTGAATTTTGTATGGCACCAAACCCAAATCTTTACGTAAAATTTTCCATAAAGTCGATGGACAAAGTCCAATTTGCTGAGCACGACGACGAATCGATAAATTGTCGTTTTCTTCGACACTGGCCTCAACGACAGCAATATTTTCTTCTGTACGAACTCTTCTCATTCTTGTCGGTGGCTTGGCATCCAAAAGAGTGAATGTAGACCGAAATTTGGTAATTACGTTCTTTATGGTGGTCTCTGACGGACGATTACGTGCACCATAAAATTCACGAAGTGCTCTATAAACATTTTTAATTGAACACTGATTTTGAAAATAAATTTCCACGATTTGAAAACGTTGTTCTGGAGTTAACCTATTCATAATGATTTGCCAAACAATACTGAGTAGAAATGCCACTTTGAGCTGTCAAAACAACTGTCATAAAATAAAACGACATCTATCGGAAAAACAAACCTCCTAAAAAAACACCCGTTATATATATATATATATATATATATATATATATATATATATATTTATATATATATTATATAATAATTACAGAAATCACATATTTTAATACACAAATTAACAAATAAATCGAATGAAAAAAAGTTAAGCTTCGAGAAGATATATATCTGTGATGGAGCATTATAAATTAAAATTACAAACAATACTTGCATAACAAACAATTTTGGGATGCAATATTGGGCATGTTTTGTAACAGTATCTCTCGATATTGTCAATTTTAAGTAGCCAAGTTCGCATTTCTTTCTCAAAATAAGGTTTGCGCTCAATTGTAAGGGATTTTAAGTATATTTGTAGCTTATGAAACCAAAATGGTGCCATAAAGATATAGAACAGTTTGCATCTTTCGGTGATGCAACGGGTAAAATTATTTGGATTTCTCATGTAATAATTGTGCGTTATCCGACTATGAAAACAACTGCTTCTAACGAAAAATAATTTTAAATAATTTATTAATGTATTTATTTATGTCTTAGAGGTAGTAGGTTAAATTCGCGGAACAAAGGAATTGTCGGGGTGGTATTCGGTCGACGATAAATTAATTTGACGATTCGTTTTTGGGCAATGTAGAGATCTTTTAAATGAGAAAGATAAATTCCACCCCAACTGGTAATACCGTACATCAGGTTAGATTCTACTAGTGCATGATATAGCCGTCTTAAAATGTTTAATGTGCAAAATTTCCAAGATTATAAAATTTATGCACGGTGGTAATAACTATTTTTTTTTACTTTACCCAAGTGACAATTCCAATTAAGTTGGGAGTCGATAACTATTCCCAAATACTTGAACTCGTTTACAGTCTCCAACTAAAAACACATCGTTGAACATAGCATACCATTACACAGATAAGCATGATACATTGGACGATTTCGTGTTGAAGTATCATTAGCCCGTCCAAAACTCAACAGCCTTGATTTGTAACTGATCACAAGCTTATGGTATAATATAACCATTTACTTAGGTTATCTAAGTCTTTTTGTATTCGCAGACTCAGTGGTACGTCGGTAAAACTATTATTTGGCGAATAACTAAGGGCCAAATCATCCGCGAATGCTGTGGAGTGACCAATAAGACCAACCGCAAAGATGGAGTTAAAATAAATTTAAAATAATAGCGGTCCAAGCACTGACTCTTGAGGTACGCCACATTTTATAAGACCTTCAAAGCTTAAAACTTCATCGATCTTAACAACCTGTCGCCGATAAGCAAGGTAGCTTCTAAGCCGGTTAAGGACATTACCTCGTATACCGATGTCAGATATTTTTGTAAGAATATGATGGTCAACGGTGTCAAACGCTTAAGTAATATCTATGAACAGAGCTGAGGGAAACATCGAGTCATTTAACGTAGAATGGAATCGGACTCAAGAAATGCAACAGTGCTTCTTTTTGATTTCCCAGCCGTAAACTTAAACCTTTTATTCATGAAATTAATTTTATCCAGATAACTGAGAAGTCTGCGCTTCATTATCTTCTCAAAAACCTTCTAAAGGTCATTGGTCGGTAGTTGTTTAATTGAAGTGCGTCCTCCTTCTTAAATATTGGAACAACCATGGCTAGTGTCAGTTCATTTGGAAAAATACCACTTTCCACACTCCAATTAAACAAATAACTTAAAACATCTATTAGGTATCATAAACACTCTTTGAGTATAAAATTATCAATTCCATCACTACCTTTGGATGCCTTGTTTTTCAATTTCAATATAATTTTTTCAATATAATTTTGAGACCGGATATTGGTTGGAAAAAGCAAGACATAGCATAATTATTCGAATGTCCGATAACATATTTGTGAAATTCATTATTGTCAAAGCTAGAATTGGGTATGATAAATCTAGATGTGACGTCAGTAGAAACAGAGATGAAGAACTTGTTGAATTCATCAGCAATTGTTTTCGGATTGGCTAGCAAGGTATCAGAACTACGATTAAAAATGTCTGTTATCGGCAGTTTTTCTGTACTTTTCCCTACAGCGTCATCAATAACTCTCCATGTAAGTTTAGAGTTGCTACGGACAGAGTCAAATTTGTTTTTGTAATATGCGTGCTTAACCGTTTTGATATTAAACTTACCTTTCTTAGAAAGTTTAATAACGAATCTTTCTAATCTAGCATTAGTTGGATGATGTTTTAACTTTTTCGAAAGTTTCTTCAATTTATTTAGTTTACGTACTAAATTAAAATTCATCCATGATTTAAGTTAGTCGGAGTATTTATGAGACTAGTAAATCCATATGAAGCTAAGATAGTCTGGTAACTGAAGCTTTCAGTGATATTGAATAAGTAAATATTAATATCACCTACAATAACTATTCTTTGAATACCAACTGATTGTAAAAATCTCAAGATCAACACAAAAAGCATTTATATCCTTATTATGAAAACGGTATATACAAATAAAATCCAATCATTCTAATCTTTGCCTATTTTTATGTTAAGAATGAGAACGTGAGCTGAGGACCAATTTAAGCATTACGTAGAAAATTTTGTAAGATCCTTATGAATATATATCCGAACACCTCCACAATAGGTTGATTTTATTAGAAAGTAAAATCTTTTTAGAATGGCAAGTAATTGTAATATCGAGTTCGTTTTCCTATCTTTTATTTTTGAAAAGGGCTAAAAACTAGGGCTAAAATTATTAAGATAGAACTAAATTGCCCTAAGGGGCAAAACCACTTTTTATGGGGCTAAAAATATCGGCAAGTGCAAAATCTAGCCCCTAAAGGGCTATTGTAACCATGATTTTGGAAGTTTCAATTTTCTGGTTTTATTTAAGTTTTTTTGGCATTGTATTAAGCACTGAAAGCTAATAATATCAAAGCTCCCTGGATAATAAAGCCAGAATGAATAGTCAGTTTTTGAAATGAGCTTTATTTAGTGTATCAAAAATATGTGTTTTGGCAAGAAACCCATACAAAATGCACCTTTTTGTTTTAAAGTTTTAAGCTACTATAAGTGAGAGCTTTTACAATTTTATTCCTTAAAATAGAAGAGAAAGGGTTAAATAAGATCCTAACAGATATCGATTATTTCAAATCAGAACAAATTTCAATAAAAATTAGTCATAAAATCATCAAAATTTATTTATATTTTGTGCTTTTTAATTTTATATATACAATATCGTCTTAAATATATATTTTACTCGCTCTATTCTCTCTTGACTCGCACTCGCACAAAAAAATCAAACTAACTTGATCAGCTGATCAATATTTACATTCCTCATGAGAAAACAAAACATAACAATTTTTATTTTTCTGATGAACATGAGATAACTATAAATAACTATTAAGTTGACGGAAATTTATATAATGAACTATATATACAGTGCTGGGAAAAAAAATTGGGCAAACAAATTTATTGCAAATTGGAGTCTTTTTTTGCTAAAATTACAAAACTTTTGAAAGCAATTTGTTTATTGTTTCATTTTAAATACATGTATGACGTAATTTTTTGAAAAAAAAAATTCAGAACGAATTTGAGCCTTCTGTGTTAAAGCTTTTTGGCGAGACTTGCAAATTTATTTTTCAACAGGACAACTCTCCGTGCCATACCGCCAAAATTGTGAGTTATTAATTTTGAATTGTAGATGGACAAATTGGCTTTCTGATAAACATAAATATTTTGTTAAAAACTTGTTTTTTTTTCTTATCTCTTCATTTAAAGGTGAAATAGTACTTCGAAGAAAAAGGTATCGATGTGTTGAGCTGGCCCCCGTATAGTCCAGACTTAAATCTAATTGAAAATATTTGGTCTATAATGAAGCTAGAAGTAGCAAGGAAGCGCCCAGAATCGATTGAAGCTTTAAAAAGTTTGTTGATGATGATTTGGGAAACCATATCTCCTGCGACTTTGAAAATTTTATCAAATTCAATGAAACGGAGGTGTATCGCTGTAATAAAAGCAAAAGGCGGTCCCACAAAATATTAATATTAAAGATTGAACTTTTATAAATCAATAAAACACAAACAAAAAAATAATAAAAGAGTGTTTAATTTATTACATTACTTTAACACCCTTCAACGTATTTTGAATATTTTGGCATTTTTCGGGGTTTTAACCCTAAATTAAAGGTTAATTTTTTTTTTCAAAAAATTACGTCGTACATGTATTTAAAATGAAACAATAAACAAATTGCTTTCAAAAGTTTTGTAATTTTAGCAAAAAAAGACTCCAATTTGCAATCAATTTGTTTGCCCAATTTTTTTTCCCAGCACTGTATTTACATTAAATGTCATATAATAACATAAATTACATGATCGGCTAGCAAAATTTTATCAACATCATCTATTCAAGTAACATATGAGTGAAACTATTTCTTTGGTTAAACACTATCACAAAATAATAACACAAACTAAAACTTTATTCTCAACCCTGAAATACATAGAGAATCCTTTTTCGAAAACCTTAATTGTAGGTTTTCAATTTATTTTGTATTTATTTATTTAGTTTACATATCCATGCACTAAATACAAAATAAATTGACAACATAAATAACTAAATGTCAAAAATGAGAGGAAAACATATTAATTTCAATTCGCCAAATATACGATATTACGATATCGTCTAAAGTATATTCCACTCGCTCTAATTCTCTCTTGATTTGACTCGCATAAAAATAGTCAAACTCATTTCTTAATAGACATTTTTTGATGAAAATTTGTAAAATTAAATACGAAAATTGATGCAATATCAATATGTAAAACTAAATACGAATATTGATTTATTTTAATTATATAAATTATTACATGCAAGCAACTTTAAAAGAATTTATGTAACTAAATGAATTCAAACTGAAAGTTCCATCTTTCAGTTGTCAATAACTTGATCAGCTGATCAATATTTACATTCCTCGTGAAAAAAATACATCACACTTTTTATTTTTCGCATTAAACACATAGAACATAACAATGTTAAAAATAATTATCGTTTTATGGAAATTTATAAAATAAACCATATATATTCGTGAAATGAACGATATATATACATGAAATGTTATATAATAAAATGAACGATCTAACAAAATTTTCACAATAGAATTTTTATTTACATATCTAAAATATGAGTTGATGTATTTGTTTTGTTTAACATTTTCACACAATAACAACACAAACCTAAAATAAATCTCAACCCTGAAACACATTGAATCATTTTTTTCTAATATCTTACATTTTTCAATTTATTTTGTAATTATTTACTTAATTTAAATATTTTGCATTGAATTGAAAAATGAATACAAAATAAAATGACAACATAAATGTCAAAAATGAAAAAAAAAATATTTATTTGATTTGAATATTAGTTCGCGGATTGGCCAGTATTAGCGTATGAATACTATGAAAAGTATTATTGCTTATAAGATTTAGATTGTTACAAGCATAGTAAGATTTAAATCAAAATTTGTGCAAATTTATTTTCGATTTTATGATATTAGTGTATTGTGTTAATTAAGTTTCAAGTTAGTATAAAGAAATATATTTAGAAATGGTTTAAATTAAAATGTGTATTTATTATATTTTGAGGTTGGAAAAATTTAAAATAAATAAAACTTAATTTTTGTTTTTCATACCTGAAAGTAAAAATGTTAAATAAACATATTTTATATTAATTTGAAATCACAAATATTTTAACTAAATATATATTTTAGCACTACCTCATAATGCCGGTTTGCTGTGTTCCATTGTGTGAATCTAAACATTCAACACACCATTTATTTAGTTTTCCGAAATATGAAGAACTAAAAATGGTATGGAAAAAAAACATTCCTCGGGATAATTGGGTGATCAGTAAATGGACAAAAATTTGTCAATTACATTTTGAATCCCAATTTATTTACGAAATTAAAAAAACCCCAAGCAAAAATTGTAAGTATGAACGTTTATGAGTAAAACTAAAAAGTTTGCTGTTTATGTGTAATAATTTATTGAGCTTAGTTCCATTTACGTTTATTACTCTTAATCGTTTAATAACATTTTTAAAGTTATTAAATTTTTTTAATGTTTACTACCTATGTGTGTGTTGTAAAAGACGAATTAATAACAAAACATAGATAGTAGAGTTTTTCTTTCTATATAGTTCATATTTGGCTATGCAAGCAGTTTGATGTAGAGTACCAGCATATATGGAGACAACAGCTCAGAGAAATTTGACCAGGAGACACTACAGCAACTATTGTAATTGTAAACGAAACTGGATGTACTTAATACTGTTAACAGTTTTAAAAACGGTCTTTATTAAATTTATGTTAAAGTATATATTAGATAAAAACCATAGTAGTATTAGTTTGATATTTTACAGTAGAATAATTTTTGATAAATAGCAACTAATAACTAGCGCAGACTTTCATCATTCGATTATGATTAGTCATGTGGGAGGACACATCACTCACGAACTGTCGGAGTTCATGCATGGACTGGCCCATCTTCTATGTCATGTCAAATGCTAGGATGAAGGAATGCAAGGTGCAAATAGTTTACATCAATTGGGCCTAAGCCCGTACGTACGATTTGGTCAAAACAAGATCGAACCTTTAAAGAGAACTTACATTAACTTTTTTAACGTTTAGTAGATAGTTTGATAGATTAGGAATATCACAATGGTTGTTTCAATGTAAATGTATTAATTCTTTCTCATCGTAAGATATATATATATATATATATATATATATATATATATATATATATATATATATATATATATATATATATATATATATATATATATATATATTAATATGTATATATTATTTATAAATTTATAGTATTTATAAATATATAACTATTATCTTTTTAAGGTACTCCTGTTGCAAGTGAGGGGATATTAAAATCAAGATGGAGGTTGCGAATTAATGCAATTCCAACCATTTTTCCTCACCTTCCATCGTATTATTCAAAAAAAGTTTCAGCAAAAGTAAATCCAGCTATTAAGCAATAAATACACTTAATGAACAAAAAATTCATCACATTAATGAAATTATACTATCAGATAAGTATTGTATAAGAAATTTTCATCTTAATGTTGATGAACAAAAATTAACTTTTTATAAAGTTTGTTGGACCTCAAACAGTCCACGTATTGATGTTTCGTTTTCTATATCCCACTCGTTGGATGTACAATTTTTTATTGATAACATGCAACAAAAAATATCTGATTATATAGATATTTTGGGTTACAAATTGAAATGCGATTTGTATTCTAAATTAAATCAATTAATTGTTCGACTAAACGAATACAAATCTCAGGAACAATCTATAGAAGATCATAAAACATCAATACAGACTTGTTTTGAGACATTAAAAAAATATGAGGCTATTAATGAAGAAACAATTGTAAACCTAAATTTTTTAAGCGAACAGTTTAATTTAATTTTTTATTCAATGTTGCTTTCTACTTACCCTGCTGCATATAGTTACCTAAGAAATACCGGATATTTTATTTTTCCACATCCGAAATATTTAAAAACTTTTTCGAAAGGTAATTTACAATCTGGAGCAGCAAAAGAATATTTAATTAAAAAATTTTTAAAATAGAACCACATGAAAAACAAGTAAATCTTTTAATTGATGAAATTCACGTCAAGTCTTCTATGACATTTAAAGGTAATAAAATAAAAGGATTGGCTAGTAACCAACCAATATCAGAATCTTCTTTAACAGCTGCGAAATCAGTTCAAGCATTTATGATAACCTCACTGTTGTCTAAGAAAAAAGATATAGTGGGACTTTATCCAGTTCAAAAAATGGATTCTGAATATTTGTATTCTAAAGTTTGTGAAATTTTAGAAATTTTGCATTCTGTAGGGTACGAGGTTGTTGCAATACTTTCGGATAACAATCAAGTAAATTGAAAAACGTTTAAAAAAATTTCGACCACAGGTAATCTTCCAATTTATATTAATTCGCCATATTTGAAGGACAAAAAAATTTTCTTTTTATTTGATACCGTCCATTTATTTAAATGTATACGAAATAATTGGTTAAATAATAAGATGAAACAGTTTACATTTTCTAATTTTAATGATAATAATATAATTTTAACATCTAAGCTAAGTCATTTAGAAGCTATATATTTGAAAGAAAAAAATTTGGAGATTAAACTAGCTCCTACACTTGCTCCAAAAGTTGTTTATCCGAATAGCTTCGAAAGGCAAAATGTATTATTAGCTGTTCCTTTTATTTGACGATAAAACAATTAAAGCCATTAATTGCTTTCAATCAATACTCGGAGAAAAATGAAACCGTTAGTCATATGGCACCAATGAGGAATGAGAAAGAAATACATACCTTAATTAAAACCATATTATTTTTAGGATACATCATATTTATTTGTAAATTTTTAGAAATAAAATATAATTTTAACAATCCAATATATATAAAAAATTTTATTTATTAATCAATCGATAAAGTGTCTGGAATTTTTGTAAACACTAGTACAACATTCCAGACACCTATATAAATTAAAAGTTTAATTAATTAAAATAAAAGTTGGGTTGATTTTAGTGCTTCTAGCATTAAATTACTAAATGTATATCATGACACCATGTGATTCAGATCAGATCACATTTTTAATCGTTAACCCATAGGTAAATTTTGACCCAAAATTAAATTAAATCTAAGTCGTATAGTAGTCCTTATTGATATTTATATGTCATATATAACGGGTGATTTTTTAAGAGCTTGAGAACTTTTTTTTAAAAAAAAACGCATAAAATTTGCAAAATCTCATCGGTTCTTTATTTGAAACGTTAGATTGGTCCATGACATTTACTTTTTGAAGATAATTTCATTTAAATGTTGACCGCGGCTGCGTCTTAGGTGGTCCATTCGGAAAGTCCAATTTTGGGCAACTTTTTCGAGCATTTCGGCCGGAATAGCCCGAATTTCTTCGGAAATGTTGTCTTCCAAAACTGGAATAGTTGCTGGCTTATTTCTGTAGACTTTAGACTTGACGTAGCCCCACAAAAAATAGTCTAAAGGCGTCAAATCGCATGATCTTGGTGGCCAACTTACCGGGCCATTTCTTGAGATGAATTGTTCTCCGAAGTTTTCCCTCAAAATGGCCATAGAATCGCGAGCTGTGTGGCATGTAGCGCCATCTTGTTGAAACCACATGTCAACTAAGTTCAGTTCTTCCATTTTTGGCAACAAAAAGTTTGTTAGCATCGAACGATAGCGATCGCCACGTTGCGTCCAACAGCATCTTTGAAAAAATACGGTCCAATGATTCCACCAGCGTACAAACCACACCAAACAGTGCATTTTTCGGGATGCATGGGCAGTTCTTGAACGGCTTCTGGTTGCTCTTCACTCCAAATGCGGCAATTTTGCTTATTTACGTAGCCATTCAACCAGAAATGAGCCTCATCGCTGAACAAAATTTGTCGATAAAAAAGCGGATTTTCTGCCAACTTTTCTAGGGCCCATTCACTGAAAATTCGACGTTGTGGCAGATCGTTCGGCTTCAGTTATGAAATGTCAAAGCATACTGAGCATCTTTCTCTTTGACACCTTGTCTGAAATCCCGCGTGATCTGTCAAATACTAATGCATGAAAATCCTAACCACAAAAAAATCACCCGTTATATATATATATATATATATATATATATATATATATATATATATATATATATATATATATATATATATGTATATATATATATATATATATATATATATATATATATATATATATATGTATATATATATATATATATATATACCCAATATATTCATATTCCCAATATATATATATATATATATATATATATATATATATATATATATATATATATATATATATATATATATATATATATATATATATCAATATATCATAGTCCTATTATATACCCAAAATTAAATTAAATTTAAGTCGTATATTAGTCCTTATTGATATTGCTGGTTTTTCTGTAACAGCCATTCATTTGAATATACTTTTAACTTTATCAAAATTAATTTTTGGTGGATCAATTTTTGATTTGAACACATCAATTGTGATATATGGCTTTGGTGGATCAATACAACTAAAGTAACAACTAAAGTCATGCAGTGACATGTTTCACTGTATTATGGTTGATCAATTGATGCCAATTGCGATTGTGATTATCGTGATGCATGGAATTTTCAGATCACTTCTCTCAGAACACATTAAAAATTGAATTACATACATACTTATATACTCTCCACAATCTCAATATATGAGGATTTCATGACACCATGTAATTAATGTGTAATTAATTTTTCTTGTGTAACATTATTTTTGAGAACATGAAAATAAAAGGAATTCATATGAAATAATTCAAATCTGTATGTCAAATTCTTAAATAATCAAAAATAATCACCTGAATTATAAATTTCTGTTCCGGCGAAGTATATATTTATTTATATATTGGTTTAATTTACATATTGGTTTAACTTGCAGCATAAGAACACAGATAGTTTTTTATTGACATAAATATTAGACAATTAACAAAACATAAATTGCAATTCACAAAACACAAACAACTTATTGACATTTATCATCTGTTTTCATGTAAGTGACACCTATTCTTTATACCGATAACTAATTTTTCTCTTTGCGAGCGTATTTAATTGTATATTGCTATCGTAAATTAAAAATATATCGGTCTTTGTTTTGTAGTAAGAGCTTTATTTTCATTTGAATATAATATACGCTAAATTTGAACTACTTTTCATTCAAATAATTACTATATAGTAAAGCAGTATATTTACTATATAGTTGTATTTATACCTTTCATACATTTTGTATGAAACTGACGTTGATTTTTGTATTTTTTGTTACACTAAATAAAGTTCATTTTGAACATTCCTGCTTCGATTAATTTAAAATGTTTTGATAATATATAGGGTGATCGGTTTTTATTTTTCAAATCGGACGTTTTGACATTCATTCTCTAGAAGACTACTTGCGGTCCTCAAACCAATTTTTAATTGAAAATTATAACTCAAATTTAAACCGATAATATTTTAAATAAGCTTGTCTTATTTCTCCTGAATCTGATGGATATCAATAAAGTGACATTCGATATTTCTCTCATGTGACTGGGTGTCCCACGAAGTCTGACTTATTTATTGTTTTTAAACAGTATTGGAGTCAATTGTCCTTAAAACAAAGGGGAAATTGTGATATTGCCTATAATCATATGCAGATAACTTTTGCAGCAAGATTTTGTATATGGAATTTTTTGTTTACAATGCAAGATACGGTCGTTTCACTTCTCTGCTACATGTTTATATACAACTGTTCTTAAGTGTCGATGATTTGGATGCCGTGAAATCTAATCGCCAGCCGTTCACTTTGTCGACACTTATCGTCCATGGTCGAGTGGGTATAGTATGCGTTGTATGTAGTTGTGACCGGAAGAATATTTAGTTGTTTCGGATCTAACCGGAGACAATGCAATGTTTTGGAGAGCGGGAGATGTTATCACTTCGATGCCTCAAGCGGGATAATCCATTGAACATTTCAACAACACTCCGCATCATCTCACAAAGCCCGTGAAACCCTACGTTTTGTACAAGAAAAGTTCTCAGCATCATTTATTCGCATCAATTGCCACCATATACCCCCGAAAGCCTAATCGCTTTTCCCATATGTTCTATTTTGCAGGTCCAAGTAACAACTAAAGAGAATTAGACGGTCGACGCCTTAAAGTGAGCTCTTCGACTAGAATGGGGTAAAATACCATCATACCATATTGTGAAATATAGAAAAATGCACTCGAGCTTTGTTTTGGATCTTATTTTAAGTTTGTGAACCTATCGAACTGAGTTCTTCGTGTATCCCAGATGATAATATTCGCGATACCGCGCTGCATTCAAGACCAAGCCAATTCATCAACAATAATTACTTATATCAATCAGGCCTGATTTATACAAGAAATTTTTGGTGGATTTTCGTCTGATGCATTATCAGCTATTTTGCGTTTTCTCGTCTTCATTTTAACCGATCGTTCTGAATTTTCGAAAGAAGTCACACAAAACAATTGCAAAGAATTTGGTATTTTTGTTTTTTCCTTTAAAAATCTTAGTAGGCTAAATCAACATTTTGATAGTTTCATACATTATATTATCTAACTTTGAGTTTGTATTGCAAATAAATATTTGATTATAAATTTATTGAATTTACATGTTTTTGACGAATATTGTTGAAAATTAGTTAAATTAATTTGATATTTTCAAAATTCCTAAAATTTTTTGAAAAAATTCTTTCTTCAATTAAAATATAATCGAATGGAATCGTTTAAGAAATAATAAAATAAATAAACTGTAATAAAAATTTATTTTATGTATATAACAATAAAATATTTTATTTGAACTTTGTATACTTACAAATGTTAATAATTGAGTTGAATTGTTCATAATTTCCCGAATTATCTTTTTCAGACACCGATTTAAAATCCAATTAAATTCATTTTAAAAAATCTATTTCTTCCATTGCTGGTTCATCTTCAACTGATGGAATGTCTTGGGTGATATCTCAACCGTTACCGTTTTTATTATTTTTAATTCCCTCAAAATTAGTTTTGATTTTTAAGATTTTTTGGAGATTACCGTACTCTAAGATATTCTATTTTATCTGATAAATCGATTGAAAAGAAGTTATTTCCTGGTATAATACATATATGTATGTTCAAACTTTCTTGTCGAAAAATGTTTGTTTATTATATCTTGAGCCAATTTGTTCATTGGTTTTGGATATTTTTTAACACTTTTCAAACGAATCATATAAATGCTCCACTATGCAAGTAATAATCATTTATCTATTTTCATCCATTAGAGATCCAAGAATTTTCCAAACGGACTGAAATAATTAAGACCCAGTTAAAATTTTAATCAAATTATATAAATATATAAAATTAAGCTTACTAATAATGTTGAGGAGTTTATTAAATAAAATTTAATATTGGAGTATTCCGCTGTTTCAATATTTAATAAATCTCGAAATTTTCCAATCCACACTGAATATATCACTATCATTCACAGTACGACTTGGTGAGATGACCTGAAAATTGTCTAAAATATATGTATGCTGATAGAGAAAATACTTAAACAGTTAAATATTATCTGAGCTTAAAAAATAAAGCTTCTCCCGAAGTCGTGCTTTTCCGATACTTTTACAATCTTCTAACTTTCTCTGATATCGTATTGATTTGAATATTTTATGCCAGCGTTTATCACTCCACATTCTATACAAATATTTAAAAATAAATACAACATAAAATTATACATAACGAACTTATAAATAGTTAAAACCATATTTTTTATGATTATATCAAATGTTACCCGCCATAGAATGTAATAAAATGTAATTCTTCCCACCACGATTTTAATAGTTCATGTAGGTCATCTTCTAGTAAGAGATCATTTACAGAAATGGGTAGTGTTTCTTGCGAATTGCGGTAGATCACAAAAGTTTGAACGTGAACGTGTATTCACTCAGAAAAAACAAACCCAATTTAAACGGTTTTTGTTATTTTAACTTAGTTTTAACGTAAAGGATATTTAGCGTTATTTATTACAACTTACCCTGGGTTTTCACTTGCAATGCTTTGCAGATATGTATTTGCATTCTGTTTTAATATTTCACCAGTATATATTCAAAAAAAATTCGTATCGGTAACCAAATTTTTTCACTAACACATACAAACATCTACAAAGCGATTTTTCAATGAAAAGTAGTCGTGCATAGTAATTTTTGCTTTGCAAATATTTCATTTTCAACAAAATCGAAAAATTTCATTTATTTTGTTCAACCCTGTTTCTAAAACTGTGAAAAAAATTTCATTTAATAAGTGAATGATAAAATGGAAGATTAAAGAGATAAAAACATTTCCTATCTCTTATTTTTAAGTATTAAAACGCTATCCTACTATCATAGTACTGATCCGTCTGGATCCGTCAAAATAAACATAACTTAAAACACTAATTGATCGTTATTCGCTTTAAGATATGTCTCATAGAAAAACATTACATACTAGTACGGTGTGCGGTCACAGAAACTAACAAAAAAAATTACCCTTTGCAAATATTTGCAATGCATGCCAAGTGGAAACCATAGCTTGTTGTTATTTTTTAAAGACATTTGAAAATGAGTTAGGTTTGTGCCACTAAGTTACTCAACTAAAACCTTTAGAATCTAATGAAGTTTTGTTGAATTTATCAGACTTCACCATCAAAGTATTTTTTCTTCGTCTAGTTTTTGTCGATTCTGTAAAGTTACCAAACACGAGTCGCACAATCAAAAAATGAATCTTTAATATTATTTCATCATTTCACATAATTCAAAACTATGCTGCCGACTTAATGCACGACTTAATCGAAGGAGTATGTAATTTACATTATATGTAATTTGTTACATATTTTACTTTATTTCATAGAAGTACAAAAATATTTTACTTTTGAATAACTTAATAAATTGGAACAAACATTTCCCTGTGGAGAAACAAAAGCAAACCCCCGTAATTCCTATATGCAATGTTATTCAAAAACCTATAATCAGAGTTACATTCCAAAATCAACAATTTATTTACTTTGACATACCGTAAAAATAATTTTAGTTAAATAAAATATTATTCCTATATGCTACATTTTACCGTTACGGTTCGTAATATTTACTTTGGTTTATAATAGTTTACTCAAAACAACAGTCGAGAAAGGTGGTCCTTGTGCATTTGCAATAAGAAAGTGTATGAATCTTTAAGTATAGAATAGAGTCAATTTTTGGAATAATCAAACTTAGAAATGGAAAATTTTGAAATGGCTATGAGTGTTGTTCAAAGGGGTTGTAAACTTCAGAAGGAAACGGTGAATAAAATTAGTTGAAAAAAAAAATAAACCGGTAATTATTTCGTATTTCTGATTAACGACATTTTATTTTACGAATTATCATTATTTTAATAGATACACAATCAAGAACTCGCCATCAATGCCAACGTGCAAGTATGTTATGGTAAAATATTTGATTGTTTCCAGCTAAATGGCAGAAACGCAATGCAATAGTCAAAATCCTTTCATAGTTTGAAAAACAAAATTGAGCAGAATAAAAATATTATCACCAGTTGCAAAATAAAACCACCAATCAGAACAAATCGCAATCGTACCGGATCAGCTAAATCAAGAAATTAGGTTATCCAAATTTTCATTCGTAAAATAAGTGGAAATCTGGTTGCCAAAGCACCTTCACCAACATTCTAAATGTGTCAAAATATCAAGTAACGGGAATATGAGATCGGTATGACAGTAAACGTACTCTGTCAGTAGAAACCCGGGGTGGTGATCGCACCAGTATGAAATATGATGAAAAAAAATCAGCCGTTCAATTATTTATACGAAGTTTCAAAGTTATTGACTTACATTATTGCCGTTCCACGAAACGACTTTCGTCTTCAGTATTTGTCAGGTGATCTTTCAATAAAAAAAATTTATAGAATGTACTTCGTAGATCAACCGGCAGAATTTACATGCTAAGCAGAGCTTCTTTAGAAGTGTCTTCGCTGTTTTTGCTTCTCGAGGAAATTTCAATCCTTCGACTGATTTGGGCTGTGGTGCCCAAGATAAAAATACTACCGTGATAGTTATTATCTCATTTCGTAAGTGCAAATTATTTTTTCAATTCCCTTCCACTCCTAAATTTCACGAGACAGAGTTTTTGCCCAACGAGTAAAAGCTAAAGAGCGGATCATAAATCTAAATAAATATTTAGATTTATAGGCCAAACATGGTCAAATTATTCGGCTGGGATCACATGCCTGTCCGGTGAAGGGAGAAAGCAACCTCTAATTCCAGGACAATGGCACTTCGAGTTCAACAGAGCTAAGTGCTTCATCATTCACAAAACGCCTGAAGGTTATGTGTAAGTAAGACGATTGTACGAAAAACAAAACCATCTCTCAAATTCGACTGAAGCTATTACATGTAGGAGTTTATATAAGAAGTGTGAAACTGGATGATGTTACCAAGCTGTTGACCAAGCACTTCGGCCGAAACTTGTAGACGATGGATGAGCTACACTACTATAGATTTTGTCTCCATTCCGAAAAGAATCAAAATATTATTGAAGAATGTACTCAACCTACTTATTCTGATATTGTGGAATGCAATCATACTGACGAGGATTTGATAATAATTAAAGGTAAAATAAATAGTTAACTTTTTTATGTTAATTTTATTATCTGGAATTTATGTTTATTTGTTTAAGTTTCTCAATTTTAACGTACAATTTATTTTTTTGTAGTTTAAAATATATGTTTTATTTGAATAACTTGTTAAACAACTACACTATGCATTTTGTATATTTAAGAGGCGCTTGTTCCCCTAAAGTTCCATTCAAATATCAACAATTCTAAAACTTACTAGAAAAAGCATTAATTCCATACTAATTAATTATAAATTCATCATTTCCCAGTAAAATAAATTGAAATTTACTTTAAAATATCAGTAAACATGAATAATTACCAGTTAAATTTTATTGATTTATTATATTTAGTTTAATAATATAAATTCATTACAATTATTTTTAAATGTTTTCAAATAGAATTAAGGGTTTTTGTAGCTATAAACTATAATTCAGGTTAAAGTAAACAATAAAATTACGGTTTAACTGAACAATCTAGTTAAAAATTATCTTTGGCTTTCGTAAAATTAACCAAGTCGTTTAACAGTGCTAACTATAATAAAGCTATGGTTCTGGGTTAACGAAAACTATGCCATAATTATTTAATTATATGACTAAGTAAATGCGATACTAATTTATAACCTAAGTATTGTTTTTAAAAACGTAGCTTTAAGTTAAACCTAGATGTATTTAATTGACCTAGCATTATGTCAACTCTACTAATCAAATTATGTTCTGCTGACAAAGCGCTATAAGTTTGGTTGCAAAATAACCAAGAATTTATGTTATTGTAACCCATAATTTAAGTTTATTTTACTATGTTTTTGTCAACCGACACACTGAGTGTTAACATTATCCATTTTATTCGTAGTAATCGTTTTATCGACATTTTTATTGATATTCAAATCACCTCTATCTATATCACTTAGAGTGGCATTTGTTTTACTGCTTAATTTATTGCAATCGTAAATTTCAAGTTCGAAAAAATTTGTCGCTTTTGATAAAACGCGTTATTTAATGCCGATTTAATGTATCAAAAATACATGTAAAAGTTGAATTAAACAGTTATTGGTAGTATTACGGTTCGATCCGGATTATTGGATTCTGCAGATGTATATCAAAATTAAACCAATCAGAGTTAAGATAAACTTCATTTAATAAATTCGAAAGATAAGCCGCTTACCACTGGTGTGGGAGCTAGATATTTTACTTGTCTTCACTTCAACACATTAATTCTTCATTTATTAAAATAAAACACGTCCGATACGGTAATTTAGTACTGCTTATAGATAAACCAGTGAGATTCTCGATTCTTTCTATTTTACTCGCAACAGTACATGTAGTGGTTCATAAATTTCGTTGTAGAATAATTCGAGATGTTTCCATGCGTCACTGTAGTAGTATTTCCTACTGGTTTATTCATTCACTATATTTTCCTGATGTTAAACCGCTCGTTGCATAGTGTTATCACTTTGCTCATCTGATTATCACTTCTCAAACAGAAATCCATTTTTACTTTTATTGAGGCGTTGAAGTGATAACATCTCCCGCTATCCGAAATAAACATAAAAATATTACATTGTCCTTGGTTGGATTCGACTTCTATTTTGACTGATATTACGTATACAGATCGTACCACTTGACTGTTGACGTTATTTGTTTTTTTTTTATTTTATTTATTAGCAATTGTTTTATTTATTAGATTACAGTTTAATTTTAAATATCTAAGATTTTCTACTGGTTTACTGTTTAAAACAGATGGATCTGCTTGGAGAAGTTTAAAATTATATTTCTAGTTATCCAGAGTAGGAGGTTTTGGAAAAGTTTGCATGTTAGCCCTTCTAACAATGCTGAAAAGTCTGTGCATATAACTTGCGATCTGGACGGATGTTCACAAGCTATTCTGACTGCTTCCACGAGTGCGGCTGCCTACAAGTTTATTGAGAACCAGATATTCGTGTTTCGTTTTTTATATTAACTGATACCCTATTGGTTACATCACATCCGGCTTCGATGGCGGATTTGGAACCGTCAGTATAAAGAATGTGTGTATTAGCAGGGATGTTGGACAGCAGTTTAAAGGTGTCTTGCTTGATTGCTGGAGGAGGCGTATTTTCTTTGAGGTATTTGTGTAGATCCGTGTTTATTTCAAGCCTTTCGTTTTCCATAGTAGATATTGTGTTTTGGAGGTGGTACTGAGTATATTTGTTTGGATGTTTGGAAGTGAAATTGGGTTGAGTGTGATATGGAGGGTCTGGCTTGGTCTTTTGTTTAATGAATAATTTGAGCAAAGCGAGGTTCTCTTCTCAAACAGATTTAGAGTTCCTATTTTAGTGATTAGCGGAGCTGCTGGAGAGGTTCGAGAAGGTATTCGTGTAGCTATTCGTGTGCTCTCGTGAAGTATAGGGTGCCGTTTTGGCAACATCGTAGTAAAACTGGTAAACGTAGTATAATTGACTGCTATGAAGTTGACTGTGTTGAGATAGATATATTCGTTAAAAATATATTCACTGACAATATTTACTAAATTACTTTACTTTTTTATTGTATAAATAGAATTTTAATGTATTTACACTTCAATAAAATAACTTGGACTTAATTTCAGAAAAATGTAACCAAACAACGGTGTTTAATACACTGTTTCTAGCATCTAAATTTACAAATTCTAACCTGAATACAAATAAGTCATAAAAATGGGATCACATTCATATATACATTGCATCAATTAAATTTGTTCGTTTATACACAATTTTATTTGGAATGGTTTCCCAAAATGTTAATTTTAAATTTCATATATTTTGAGAACTTTTCGTTCAAACAGTAAAATTACAGCACTCAGGTTTAGTACTATCTATGTATAGGGTGTCACAATAACCATTTCAGATTTGACATATTTGATATTGGTCATTTTGGTTCTGGCAACACATGTCATTCTGTCCTTGACAAAAACTCAGTAAATTATTGAAATGAGTCGCTTACGCTTAAACAAAACTGGGAAATGTTTGAAGAAATTTACTTCCACAACAAAGAAATCCTTTCGGACGAGGATCTTTTGCATCTCGGCGGGTTCGTAAACAAATAAAATTGTCGCATTTGGGAATCGGAAAATCCACAAGCAATCGTGGAGAAGTCAATGCACCCTTTACGTGTTACTGTCTGGTGCGGCGGTATTATTGGGCCGTATTTCTTTGAAGATGAGCCCGGCGCGACTTTACGGTCAATGGAATCAACTACTGCCATATAACATCTTTTCGTGGCAATATCTTAAAGATAATGGTTTTGAAAGCCTTTGGTTCCAGCAAGATGATGTGTCGAGCCACACATCGGACGTTACAATAGTAAAACTACGTAAAAAATGGTCGCAATATCTAACGAAATTGTGACGTGAATTGGTCGGCAAAGAGCTGTGATTTGACGCCTTTGAATTTTTATTTGTGGGGTGCCGTGAAGGACAAGTGTTATACGGATAATCCACAAACAATTGAGCATTTAAGCCAAAATTAAAGCAACCATTGCCGAAATAGGTCCGCACACAATCCATAGTGTGCTCAGAAATAGGATCGACCGAATGAAAAGTATGTCAAGGCCGGCCGCGGTTCCCATTTGAATGAAATCATTTTTCATAAATAAACGGGAGGGTTGTACTTTCAAACAAAAAACTAAATTTGGAAATATTTTAAACCGTCTCTGTTTTTTCTTACGTTTTTTACAGGCCATTCTTGGCCCGTACCGTGTCAACAATCTGACTCCATCAGTTTCGATCACGAGCCAGCTCTTCATACTGTTGCAAGCAACCAGAAGATGCCAGGTTGCTCTCTACGCCGTGGAGCCATCGTCGCCGACAGTGACCTATTCGCCTACTGAAAGGCGGCTCTCCCTTCAAAGATCACTCTATCATTCGGTTTGGATCAGCATGCAAAACGTGACCGAGCCAGCGTACTCGCTGTCCTTTGATTTCATGCACGATATCAGGAATTTGCATTAAATTCCTGATCTCGTGATTGAAACGAACTCGGTATCTGCCATCAACGTCGCGTTTTGGGCATATATCATACGCATGATTCTTCTCTCGAATGTTAGAAGCCATCTTTCGTACTCATCCGTCAAGGTCCAACTCTCACATTCATACATGACAACGGGTCTGGTCAACACCCTGTACAGTTTCAGCTTATCCGCATTTGCAAGATATTTTGATTTCAGCAGTGGACGTAGAGGATACAAAGCTCGATTGCCAGCGGCAAGGTGAACCTTGATATTCTCTCCCACACTTTTATCGTGAGTAATGAGAGATCCAAGATACTTGAATCTCATTACTCCTTCAAAAATGTGGTTACCAATACTAAAATCAGTTGCGTCTTGGTCTCGAAACCAGAGGTCAGATATTTTGTTTTGGACTCGTTGATTTTGAGAGCAACAGAAGCTGAACACTGTTTCAGTAGATTCTGTTTTATTACATTTTTAAATCTGAACTTTTCACTGGGACACCCTTTATATAAAATTATACTAATAATTTTTCTGAAAAGAACTCAAAGCGTATAACTCAAAGGCTATATTGTACAATCATCTCATAATGTATTCCATATTTTATTTTTATATTTTAATTAAAATTAATAAAAAAATAATAGTAGTGTTTTTGAAGCTCACTATATTTCTTGTTATGTTGTTTGTTCCTCAGCCAGTGCAAACAGAATACATTTCGCAGTAATATGTAAATACATAATATAGAACATAAATTTACAAAGTGTTTTTTTTTATATATATGCACTAGTTTTATGTATATGCTGAATGCAGTCATTACTACGATGTGAGAACAAGTATACTGTTGAATAATGAATTTTTATGTTGCCTTATTTGAATATAAAAATTACTATTTAAGTTTTGTTAATAGTTTTGAAATTATTAAAATTTATTTATTTTACAATCGTTGTTTCATTTAAATTTTTATGTTTTTTAATAAATGTTTTTTTAGCATGTGTAAAATGTATGTATATAGCTTGCACTTATAAAACAATTGAGATTCATAATTGGATCCACGCGCTACAATTTTTATTAAAGGTCTTTATTCATTTGTTAATGTTTAAAATTAACAAATGAATTTTTCTTTATCTAGTAGAAACAGCACCCAAAAAGCTCATTTCTAAATATTGGTTTTCTGTCAACGATGAACAAATTTGTGTAGCTACAAGAAACTAAATACATAGACAAAAAACTGATGGTAAGATCGATTCGAGTCCCTCTTAGCCCCATCAACATCAACAGTGTTAATTTTGGAAATAATTGTATCTCACAGCATTAGAATTTTCCGAGTTCACAATAAAAACATAAGCTTGATGTTTCAGAGCGTGCTCTTGATCTATTAACTACGATTAAAATATCCAGACTATAGATAGTAACAAAACAATGCTTTATATATATAAGACATACATTGAAAACACATATACAAAAAAATGTTATGTTATAACATGTCATTGTTATTAAGTTATTTACACAAAGTTATTCTGCGGTAATCATTAACGCTTCGTGGTATACTTCTATTAGGAATTGGAACCTGTATGGTTTCAAGCTCCTCAGATGGAGGGTCACTATTTATCCATACCTTCTCAAGTAATTCCTGAAACCCTCGAATAACATTGGGAATAGCGCATTTAAGCAACTCGATCGCCCATCGCTCACAGGGGCAGTACCGGACCGGATAAACTTAATTATAGAGTAAATCTCTTCTTCACTTGGTGGTGGTCGTTATGGGTAGTTATCAGTCTCAGCAATAAGGGCAGGTCAATCTCCTTCTCATTTGCGTAGCTCTTGTAGCCAAGAAGAGATAGGAATATAATAGGAGGAAGTTCCATTATTCTATCTTCTATGGTGCTTGAAAAAATCATACGTCTTGCGCAAACGTTCTGAGGGGCTAAAAGCGGAAATATTCTTAAAAAATTCCTGGCATTCGAGTGATTGACGGTCAAGATGTAGCTTTCTCATAGCTAGTCTTGCACTCTTAACACGGTTCAAAGGCATTGGGTCTCTAGGTTGTTGATTCTTGTAATGGATAGCAATTTTTAAATTAGCTAGTGCCCGTCGCTGCTCAGGGGTTGAACGGGTCTTGGCAACTAACACTTGAAGGGAGGAAATTTTAAAACAATCTTTTAATTTAAATTTGTTGATTGTTGATCCGTGATAGTAATTTTTCTATATATATTTTTGGTCGTAATCGGATCTTATTAATTAAAAAAACACAAATTTTAATTTAGTTTTAATTTAAAAAAATTTTTTATATATTATATTTCGCGCCGTTGTGCGACGCATCTTCAGAAACAGTTTTAAAAAAAATTTGAAAAATAAATTAATTAATAAATAAAACATTTTTACAATAAATAAATTAATAAATATAACATTTTACGAAACAGATTAAAAGATGTTGATGTCGGAAAAAAATTAAAAATAAAATAACAATCTAAAATATTTCTTGTACATATAAAAACATTTTGAAAAAATTGTATATTGACATTATGTAAAGGAGAGAATTAAAAATTTTTTTTATGAAATCTATAATATATATCTAAAGATTTATATTATATACTATGTATTTAATTATTTATGTAGTGGTGAGATCTGTTTATATATGCTCAGTGGACTTAAATATTTTTCATTTATATTTTTGACGTCATTCTTAATGTTCACTGAGTTTGGTGAGTTGAGTAATATGTGAGAGGCTTCCAACAATGTTCTTTTCGTTCTTATACTTTCACGGTCGATAATATCTGCGTCATCATATGTAAAAACATGTCGTTTGTTGTGTATGTGAGATAAGTGATGTTTTTGGATATTCACTATGTATTGTTTTTAGATCGTATTTGTGTCTATTTATTCTTGTATTCAATTTTTTGGAAGTTTCATCAATATATACAGCATCACAACTAGAGCAATTGATTCTGTATACAACAGCTGATTGATCTTGTTTGTTTATTTTTTGTTTGTTGTTGGTAAAAATTGTGTTTTTAGTTTTATTTTGTGGTTTGTATGCCATAGATATGTTCTGGTTTTTTTGTGATATTGTTTTATTAATTGATTCTGATAATCCTTTAATGTATGTTAAGCTGGTGAACTTTTTGGGCTCCGTGCCTCGGTTTTCCGTTTGTGGAGGATTTGAATGTTGTGTTAAATTATTGATTTTATGTTTTGTTTTATGAATTAACTTTGTTGTGAGGTTAAATCAGCACCAAGATGTACTACTCAAGCTTCTACAAAATAAACATAATCGCTTGATACGCAGGTTGCTGAAAAAGAATGTAATTGAAAAGATGATACATGATGGTTTAGTTACTGACATAGCGGGTTTACCCAGAATCTACGGGTTACCTAAGATTCACAAAGATAAAATTCCATTACGTCCAATAGTTTCAACCATCAATTCACCAGGGTGCAAAATTTCAAAGTATTTAGCAAACATCTTAAACACAATTCCAACTGTCGGAAAATATAACATTAAAAATTCCTTTGAGCTAAAATCAAT
Organism: Tipula lateralis; assembly: GCA_963932295.1. NCBI lineage: Eukaryota > Metazoa > Arthropoda > Insecta > Diptera > Tipulidae > Tipula > Tipula lateralis. The sequence goes on from OZ010736.1 coordinate 101,467,519, forward strand.
AATCAATGACGCAATTTTAAAAGACAATGAAATATTAGCATCAGTCGATGCTGTTTCACTATACACAAACATTCCGGTAAAATTAGCAATAGATATTATTGAAAGCAAATGGAACATTTTGGAATATCACACCCAAATCCCTAGAGCAGAGTTTTTCAACATGTTGGAATTTTGTCAAAAATGAATGTGCTGTAATTGTTTACAATAACCAAATTTATAAACAACAACAAGGTTTACAAATGGGTTCACCATTGGCACCAATAATAGCAGATATAGTGTTGGAATACTTATTTGATGTTTGTTTACCAAAATTTCCATCAGTTCCGTCTTTAATTAAAAAATATGTGGATGATATTTTAATCTCAATCCCATTAAATGAAATAGAAACAGCACTACAAATCATAAATAATTTCCATGAAAATTTAAAATTCACCTATGAAATAGAAAATAATTATTCATTACCATATCTGGATATACGATTTCACAGACAGCATAGCAAAATTATAACCGATTGGTACACAAAACCGACCTCATCAAACATAATTTTAAATTATCATTCATCTCATCCAATGTCACAAAAGATTAATGTAGCCACGAATTTAATTTCAAAAAATACTGAATCTAACTGACAAAAAATTTGAAAGGAAAAACATTGAAATAATCAATAACATTCTGACAAAAAACAATTATCCCAAAACACTTACATATAACAAAGTTTATTCATAAAACAAAACATAAAATCAATAATTTAACACAACATTCAAATCCTCCACAAACGGAAAACCGAGACACGGAGCCCAAAAAGTTCACCAGCTTAACATACATTAAAGGATTATCAGAATCAATTAATAAAACAATATCACAAAAAAACCAGAACATATCTATGGCATACAAACCACAAAATAAAACTAAAAACACAATTTTTACCAACAACAAACAAAAAATAAACAAACAAGATCAATCAGCTGTTGTATACAGAATCAATTGCTCTAGTTGTGATGCTGTATATATTGATGAAACTTCCAAAAAATTGAATACAAGAATAAATAGACACAAATACGATCTAAAAACAATACATAGTGAATATCCAAAAACATCACTTATCTCACATACACAACAAACGACATGTTTTTACATATGATGACGCAGATATTATCGACCGTGAAAGTATAAGAACGAAAAGAACCTTGTTGGAAGCCTCTCACATATTACTCAACTCACCAAACTCAGTGAACATTAAGAATGACGTCCAAAATATAAATGAAAAATATTTAAGTCCACTGAGCATATATAAACAGATCTCACCACTACATAAATAATTAAATACATAGTATATAATATAAATCTTTAGATATATATTATAGATTTCATAAAAAAAATTTTTAATTCTCTCCTTTACATAATGTCAATATACAATTTTTTCAAAATGTTTTAATATGTACAAGAAATATTTTAGATTGTTATTTTATTTTTAATTTTTTTCCGACATCAACATCTTTTAATCTGTTTCGTAAAATGTTATATTTATTAATTTATTTATTGTAAAAATGTTATATTTATTAATTAATTTATTTTTCAAATTTTTTTTAAAACTGTTTCTGAAGATGCGTCGCACAATGGCGCGAAATATAATATATAAAAAAAATTTTTAAATTAAAACTAAATTAAAATTTGTGTTTTTTTAATTAATAAGATCCGATCACGACCAAAAATATATATAGTTAAAACAATCCCTAAATGGCTTCCATTAAACATTGGCCCTATCACCAAAAGAAATATTTGTATAAGTTTTGTCCAGTTAATTTTGATACTCAGCTCGAAATTGCGCATCCTGCAATAACCCAAGGTGGATAGATTTAAAAGCATAGGTAGCAGAAGCCAAAATATAATCGGAAGTAGGTTAAATTTTGGCAGTCGGAATAGAAGTGGGTCAAATTTTGGCACGGGAATAGAAGTAGTGGTTTTCCCTCTTGCAGAACTAATAATTAAAGTAATACAGTGATCGCTTATTTTAGAATAGAAGGGCAAACTATTAAAAGATCTTACGTAAATAAATTTTTTCTTTTGTCTAGTCAATATATGGTCAATATGTGAACAAATATTTCCATCTGCTTAAGTGTAATTTGTTCTCCGCCCAGTGGTACTATAAATAAACAGCTGGGTGGTACTGATTTTCATTTTCATTAAATTCTCTATGGTACAAATTGGGACCAACATTGACAGAACTAAAGAACTCATTGGAGCGAATACGAGCGTTAAAGTCACCCAATAAAACAATATCTTGTACACCGGTCAATTATCCTAAATAAAGTTTAGAATATTCTGGCTGAGAGACGTGCCGAATTCTGGGGTGAAACATAAAGGGATATAAAGAGAATCTCTCCTAAATCAGGTAAAGATCCTAATAACTCTTAACCCGGATAGTAGATATAGACGATTTCTTCCGAACAATAATTCCCAAACTGAGTCGTTTGGTTTTAGCTTTATTGGAAAGATACATGGTATAACTTCTAGAGGAACAACCACTGGAACCCATATTTAACTCCTGGACACTACATATATCAATACTATTTGTACATAAAATGGAATGTACTTCCTCACGCTTTTGAGAATTATTAAGACCACGAATATTCCAGGTTCCAAAACTAAATGATACTAAACTAATAGGGCTAATGGTCGGTTTTGATTATGTTTCGTCAATTAGAATGTACGGTATACCAGGAGAGTGGAAGGAAGTTGTATATTGTTGGTGATATAACGAAAGTATGATTGTTGGGAAGATGAATTAGATGAGGCCTGAGTTGGTAACGGTATTAAACTATCGTAGTGGTTGCCTGAGAATAGTTAGTTTATTTCATACAAATAATCAAATTTTTAGGAACTTAATTCTTGAGGAGAATTGACAAAAAATATTCTTATTTTTATATTTTTTATCTTTTAAAATGCAGACAAACATTCTGAACCTCCCAAAAACCATCCACTTGTAGCTCGTTCAAATATTTCGATACTAAATCACTCTTGTTGAATTGGACATGGGATGAATATATTAAATTACATGAATGTAATATAGTTGGTTAGATTATTGCGGATATGCTCAACAATTTGAGAACGCATCTCAGAAACGGAACGGGGTGGAGTTTGGGGCTCTCTTAATAACAGCTGATGTCGCATTGCATTGAATTCTAAAGGCTTCCATACCACACTCAAAAAATTCGCGAGGATCTGAGTGTTGGAATTAAATCAATTAAATTATATCTTACTTGTTACCAAAGCAAGTTATTACAGTAATTTTTTCTGCATGCAAACCAGCTAGCAAGTACGGCGAATAATAGTATATATCACTTTATCTTATTAGAACACTTTATATATAACACTTATTTATTTATATATTTTACATTTAAAAATTGCTTCCACTCTTAATAAATGCGCAAGTAATAAAAAAAAGTTAAGTGTAGTTTTTTTTAGGGGAGGTGAAACTTTTTATAAGCTTGGTGTGGGATTCTTCACGAAGGACATACCGCGAAGAACCAAAACGCTTCCCCTCTTTTCTCTCGGAGCTAACCCGGTACTGTTTCCCACATTTCTTCAGTGCTAGTCCGTTTTTCCTAATTTAGATGCATCTCATTTACGGGGTGCTGTCCAGCTCTCTCTATTTCGTTTCAAGACGTTTTCTACATAACGGGATACAGTGCTCCAATTCTCCGCACTGTGTAGCATGATTCTCACAGCAGTTTCTGATGACCATTGGCCAAGTTCCTTTTCTAGACGATTTCGTTCCTCTCCATATATCGCACATGCAAAAAATGTATGTTCCGCATCGTATGTGTCCTGGCAGTGTGGACAGCCCGGTTCCGTTACCACTTTCTTATATAGGTACGTTCGAAAGTATCTCCATGTCCTCTTTCAATCTAAGTCTCCACTTCTGGGATTAGCTTCGCGGTCCATCTACCGCTGGTCTCCCGCTGCCATGACTCCTGCCAGTGGTTCATCGTGCGGATTCTTTCAGAGATTCCAGCAGCCTCTTTGTTCACTTCCTGTGGTCTTTCATAGATGGCCTTCTTCTCCTTGGCCAGACTCTTGATTGGAATGACTCCCGCTATGACCAGTACGGCCGCCTCCGATACGGTAAGGCAAGGCCACCCACAGTGCACCACGCATCTGCACCTCGGCCATTAGCCGAACATGTGCCATCCCTCCTTTTGCAGCTTTGTCTGCCATTTTTCGAATTTGCGCGAAAAAGCTCAACTTTGAGTCGATCATCACCCCCAAATACTTTGTAGATGGTCTTGTCTCTACTACCTCACTGCCAATGAACATTGGGAGCTCCACTTGCATTCCTTTCTTGGTGGGCATCACAATTTTCTGAGCAAGTGTCAACCCGTGTGATGTCATCCATGCATTTAATGACCTCATCACCTGGTTCAGTTTTAGCTGAGCGAGCTTTGTATCACGGGCGGCAATGAGCACCGCAACATCATCAGCATACCCCACTAGCTGAGTCTCGTCTGGCATCTCCGCTCGTAACAGGTTGTCATAAAACACATTCCAGAGATCAGGTATTAATGCCTCATTAGGTTTGCCTCATTCCGCGTTCTTGACCGTTGTGTTTTTTCTAAGAATCAGGTATTTTCTCCGCAGGTCTGCAATGTCTGCAGTCCACCAATATACAGGCGGTCTTCCGTTACGTATTTGTTTCTTAGGTATAAAGGCCTCACAGGCTGCGGTAATAGTTTCATCTACTTGTGCCTCAGTAGCAGACCTTTCACTCACACTTGAGGGATTCAGTCCTTGCGCGCCTCTGGATAATTCTTCCTTAAACCTATTTACATTCAAACACTGAAAGTTCCACTTTGGTACTTTGTTTCGTGGGTCTCTTCGAAATCGTCTGCCTACATCGTACTGTATATACTGGTGGTCACTTGAAGTGTAATTCTCCATAACACGCCATCTCCGAACAAAAGGCACCGTCCCTCGGATGCTAAGGTAATATCCGGTATCGACTCGGGGAACCTGCTACAATGTAAATGCCCGCTACGATGTAAATTTCCCTGTAGTAAAATATAATATAAACGACAGTTATACGGAATGTGAATGTGATCAATTATGCTGTATAAAATAGAAGAAAGAATGATTAGATAACAAAATCTTAACATCACCTGCATTTTCATAATAATCTATGGCTTAGAGGCCGTAAACGGCCCTTACCGCGTCTCAACTGAGACCTTATGAACCATTTTAACGATTGGTTCACATTGTAGGTGGTCAGCCCAACGATTGTTTTTACACACAATCGCGTTTTTATGTCGTCCGGTTGCATGTTAATTGTTGGTCAACGGCGGGGATCGAACTCGAGACCGCGGCGTGATGAGAAACTCTATTAACCATTAAGCTACATCCGGCGACTTTGATTTGATAGAGTCACCTATTAGCGAAAAGGAACATTTATCTCTATATGTGATATATGTGTGTGTAAACATGTGTTTGTAAGAATGCCTATGTATGTATAGGTATGTTTGTATAGGTATGTATATATGTAGATGAGTGTGTATGTTTTTTTTGTTGTAGTGTTGTCTGTCACTCAAGCTCTAATGGCCCATTGTGACTTCCCACTATATTACTGTACGTTCCGGCTATAGGTCCGATTTTCATAGAAACCATCTGCACATTGCAAAGCTCCATGCCAGCCTTTAGTACTGACAATAGGTTACAGCGAAATTTCTGATCATAAGAAAATATAATTTACCTTTTTTCTAATTTGCACAAATAATTTACCCTATTCACGATTGTAGGTATAAATTGTGTCATAATGTATAAAAAAAAAAGGCTTTTCGATCATAAAAAAAATAAATACAACCCAGGATAGACGGTGATGGATCTGGAAATGTCCTTACGTATCTAACTAAAGTCTTACAGTCTCGATTGCTAAAATGAAACAAAGCTTTTACTAACAATGTAATAAGGAAATGGATCTGCTTTAGATTGTCCCTTCAGTCAAGTGATTGTCTGCTAACAGTAGTTTAGTAATAATTTTGTTTGTACCAAGTTTCAAATTGATGGTGAAATAACCAAATGTTTGATGCCTTTTCGCTTTGATCGTATCCAATAATATATGTTTTTATTTTATTTATAAATTTTTGATAATGTTCACCACTCGAAGGTGTGACGTCGTGTTTCGCGTTAGACAGGTCTATTTGGGTTAAGGTTCAGGTGAAGTGACAATTTCCTTCACCTGACCCTTAATAATAGTATGGGTTAATAATTTCCCATACTATATTCCTATCATATTCCAAATTTCATTTCCCTACTCACAAGGTTGGTGTTTACTTTAAACCCCACAAGTACAAATTCGGCTGAATCCGCCGAAATAAAAATAGTCATCAAAGGGTTACTTTTGATGTAATTGCAATTTGTGGAGATAGCGATGCTTTCGTATTAATTTACGTTCGGTATACGTATTAAATGGCGTAAAGCAGCCATTCTAATCATCTTTTTCGCCGATTGACAAGTTATATAAGCCATGGGTAACAAAGAGGGGGTCTCTTGGATTTTGCTGCTTGAACGTGCTTATACTCGTATACCAGACCACATCATTTTTGGATAAATTCCGGTTTTTTTTTGTGTTGCCGCTCTACTTTGGTGTTTTGTGTTCTTGAGCATATACTGCTGTGAGTAGGTAATTGTAGGTCTCTGTGAGCGCATAGTGTGCTTAGTTATGTAAGTTGGATTGTTTTGAAGGTGGTATGGCTTTTGTTTTTTTTTTAGTTTTGTGTTAGTGAACATAAATAATTATACATTTGATTGTTAAATGTACACTACAGTGCAAGAGTACTAATATATTTGTGTTTTGTGAGTTATTATATATAGATCTATTTATTTGTAAATATACAAACAAACAGTGATTTTACTCAGTGTATATTGTGTATATAAATCACGAATTTTGTAATATTTATGTGTCAGTGATCAAGCGGGAATTATTTTTGGTAATAAAGCAATCATTCAGTAAATCCTGTTATCAACTGGAAGTGTCTGGAAAGACGAAACAATTTTATAGTGTGCAAATAAATACCTACCAATACACTGTGACGTGGTGGGGTTCGACACGACAGCAACAACAAAACCAAACATTCACGTTTGGAAATATATATGAACTGTAAAGCAAAGGAAGCAGTATATAGGCGAACAGCAGAGTTTAACCATTGTGCCGGAGCAGACGATGCAGCTTGGTGGTTTGAAGTTTATTGAATGCCAGCCTCGGTGAGTATTCTTTTCTCCTATATTTAACTAATATTAATTTGTGTTGATGGCAGTCAGAACCAGACCCGTAACTCTCAAGCTTCAACGACTGAATCTCAGTCGGGCAAATACACGTGCGCGGACTGGCGCCTTATAAATATTTTACTGTCGGCTTTTACAAGGCACCATCAGTTTAATCTATTATTTCCAGAAGTCGTGAATCGTGATCGGTAGTAATCTTCCCTTCGTCCTACGGATAAAGGGACTCAGCTCAGTGGAGAGCTGCACATGCAAATACACACATCGCAGATATGCGAGATTTCCGCAGAGGCTCATCTAATGAAACAAAATTTATATTTTTATTTATTCAATAATTCATTTAACGTAGAATTATTAATTGTGTATATCATTTTCATTTATCTTGGGTTGTCCCAAATAAAAACTATAACGTTATCGGCAAGCTCGGTTTTTAAGTTGTCTACGCAGTTTCAGAGAGAGAATAATTTGGTGGTATGAAGTCCAATAGTAGGTAAGTAGCTGGTGCAGTGTTGTTAAGAAAAATAAAATGAAATCGTATTTTTGTTGAAAATTAAAACGTCACAAAACGTCATCCATCGGAAACCCAAGCAGCAGAAAAAAATATTTGGTAAAAACTGAGCCTCAATTAATAAATCTCTTTAAATGTGGTAAAACGGATATATTTTCCAAAATTAATAGAGAAACATTAAACATATGTTTTTAAATATGAAATTATTTATTTAATAAAAAATAAAAATAATAAAAATAAAATATTCATTCATTTTCTTTGTTATTATTATAAAGGTTGTTATATTTAAATTTTTTGATTAATTCGTTGTTTATTTTCATATCAAAACAAGAACAGTTATTGGTTTTCAAAAAATCTTTAGTTAACAATATTCCTTTCAATGAGTGAGTACCTAATCGATTTCTCGTTTTAGTCTTATTCAAATTAATTTGTGAAAACGTACGTTCAACGTTTGCGGATGAGTTCGGCAAACTTAAAATTTCAAATATAAATTTTCCCATGAGAGGGAAAGCTAAAGATTTATTTTCACGCTTAGTTTTACATACAGTGCTCCAAAAAACTTGAAGATCGATTAAATCAGTTGAACTTCCAAATAAATCGTTAAAATTTAAATTTCGAATTTCACGAAACTCCGAATCGATCACTTGAAGATTTTCTATAGTAACTAAATTTGGAAATTTTTCGAATAATTCATATAGTGAATTAATTTCATTACACATTATTCTCCGCGGATTAATTAATGAAATGTGTTTTAAAATTGATGATTTGAAATCAAACCGTTTCGTTATTTGTTTGCATAGTTCAACATAAAATGATAAGCAATTGTTTTTAAATATGTTAGTGTCATTTGAGTTTATGCTGGATGATAAAATTAATCTTTGGACATCTATTCCTAAATAAAGTTTTTGATTGTCTAACATGTTATGCGGATGTTCAAAATCAATTTCATAAATTTGTTTCGACTTAATATATTCTGGTTTTAGAAAATTATCAAAAATTGTAAGTAGTAATCGGGTAATTTCATCATACATTATGTGAAGCTGCGGATTTTCGCTCTGGAAAAGTTTGTTTAGTTCATTAACTTTAGGTAGTATATATTTTAAAAATTGTAAATATAACTCGTTTGCCGGATTTTTTAAATTAATTAGAATAGTGTCCGCTGTATCAATTTTATCATGTTGCACAGCCAACCCGAAATATATTTTTAATGGTTCATATAAAACAAGCAGTCTATCAACAACAGCGACAACCACCGTGTTTGACTGGGATGCAAAATCTTTCGTGATTTATCATCCAATAAAACTATAATTTCCTTTAAATGTGCCGCACGTTTTGGGCTATTCTGAATGTAGTTATATATATCCCGTACCATACTTTCCACAGATGACGGTAATTTCAAGTATGCATACGAAGAGCAAAGTGCAAACGAGTGGCAAATACATTTCATAATAACAAGATTGTGGCAATCTTTACTTAAAAGTGCTGCTACTGAATTATGTTTACCCGTCATGTTGTTTGCGCCATCAGCGGCAAAACCAATTAAATTGTGTTTGTAATCGATATTTCCATTAATGAAGACTTGAACTATTTCATTGTACAATGAACGTGCGTCAGTATTGATTACCTCAATCAGATCAAAAAAATGGTCGTGAACTTCAAAGTTTATGCTAATACGAACCACCAAACTTAATATTTTTGTAGATGATACATCAGTGGATTCATCAATACACAAAGAAAACTTATAATCTCGTAGCAAAGAGCATATCTTTTCATATTGTTGTAGCCCAAGAACATTTTTTATCAAACAAGTAGTTTTGGCCCTGCCACAACTTATATTTCTCGCAATTTTGGAATCTTTGTACGCGTTTTTAATCATTGGGGTTAAATGATTCGATAAATTGAACGACAAATTGTGTTCTGCTGTTAATGCAGCTATTTGTAGTTCTGCATTCATGACTTCATGTTTTAAATTCGTTGATTCTTGTAACATATTTGAAATGGTTGGTTGCATTAATATACTGTTTGATTTTGAAATGTGAGAAACAGTTTTAGTGTGTGCAATCAAATCTGATTTTCCAGATTTTACTTTAAGTTTCAAGCCGCAAATATTACATATTGCTGGGTAAACTAACATATCTGTGTATGTATTTTCTATTAACCAATCTTTTAATATAGGGTCATCTTTCCAATTAGCTCGAAATTTTCGGTCTTTTCTTATTTTACTTACCTGTAAATTTAAAAACATAATAATAATCAGTTTATACAAAATAATAATTTTATAGAGGCCGTTGCTCTGAACTCTTTTTCAGATCTTAAAATCTTAGTTATACTAATAATTCACGCTGTAGATGGTAAGTACTGTAGATGCCGAACAAACGCTTTCCAACACAAAAGTATTTATTGTCACTCGGTTACATGTTGTAACTTAATAATTTTTGGTCAACGGGGAGGATCGAACTCGGATCCGTGGCATGATATGCGGATGGCTTAACCACTACCAGCAAATCGCTTAACCGGCGACAAATTATATAAAAATTAATATAAAATACCTGTGACTGATCTACAGTAGTTTTACTGTTAGGTTCAATAATACAAATTTCGTGGGAGGTCAATTCATCTTGCCCAATGTTGTTAAGTTTATGTGTGATTGATGAATAAATAGCATCTTTATTTGGTGATTGTGAAGAAATAGCATCTTTATGTGGTGTATTGTCCTCAACAGAAATAACACCGGAAGTCTGTTCGACTTGCATCACGATATTGTCACTGTCATTTTTATTTGATTTAGTTTGAGAACACAATTGCACTGGTTCAACTTGATCTAGAATTGCATTGCACCATTATTATTATTATATAAGAATATATTTACACATATATTTAATAACTTACGGAATATTGGAAAGTACTGCTTATTTTCGTCTGCTTTAGAAGTAGCACGTGCAATATTTTTTTTTTGTGCCAACCATTCTGGTGGTTCCCGGCAGTGCCTCTTCATTTTATTAGTTAGACAAAAAAATTTAACAACAAAAATCACTTTTAAATTAACACAAATATTATGAAACAACCACCGCTATTTACTCGCTTTCCCAAACAAAATATGTCGTTGTCAAACTATAAAATTATTATTGTATAAAATGATAATTATATATTTTTCTATAACCGTATAACGTATTTTGTCAAGAACTACACTAGTACATACTGAATAAAATGTAGTAGAATTTGACAAGTTTTTCTATATTTTTCTATTATTTTTTTGCCCTATCAACGATTTATTTGGTTTGTAGAATATTTTATTACCCTATAAACGATTTATTCGGAAATTTTAACATTTTTTCAGTATAGTACATAATTTTTTCTATAAAATTATAAAATCGTCATTTTTGCTCTATGAGTGATATTGAAAACGTCCCATCGTATTTTTTAGCTGAAAACGTCAAAATGACGATATTAACGTCATAATAACAACGCTGAGCTGGTGGCGTGTTACAAAGGTTGATTTAAGAAGTTTTACAATACAATATTTGATTTTAAATATCTTTTAGTTTTTACTTATTATAATAGATGACATAGCAGGATATGATTAAGCTACTATTGGGAACGCACCCACGTATTTCATTTTAATTCAGATATAACATTTTAATCAAATTTACCATTTGAAATCGTTTCATAAAGTATTAACTTGACGTTATTTCAAGCTGATAATTTATGAAAACATTCATAAAAGTCAACAATAATAAAAGGGTAAGAAATTCATTTTTATAAATATTAAATATAAATTAATTGAAAATTATCTTTAATTATTCCAGGATTAAACGAAGTTAAAAAATGATATGTGAATCTTAAGGTAAATATTTTTAAAATATGATTTTATCTTTAATAAACTACCTAGTTTATCTATTTATAGTTGTTTTCTGGCAGTGGCTGTAACAGATTTGCCAGGAGTCTGTAATCGGGTCGCTCTCTTCTTACTAACATACCTTTTTATCCTTACCTATTGTTTTATTTAAACGGCTGTAGAAATAGGCCCGGCTTTATCCTGGAATGTTGCCTAGCGCGTGGTCCTACAGTCCTATAAATCAATCAATGTAATTGTTATTAAGTTATACTAATACCGGCACTCGGAAAGAATGTATCTCAACTTTTGTGCTTTTATTTCAAAACTATACTAAAGTTTCGTTAAAATATTTTTAATTAAACAAAAAAAATGTTATTGTGCCACCTGAAAAGGCTTCACAAGCTGGACGAATGTGGTGTGATGGTACTATGCCCCAATGGCGAAGGAGAACAATATTTTAGGCGTCAACCGTCTTCTATTGTTTAGTTAATACTTTGACTTGCAAAATTTACCATATGAAAAAAACCACTGTGTCAATCCGGTGAATATGGTGGGAATTCTCTGTTGTGAAAAAAGTGAAGAAAGTGTTTCTTGAAAAACGTATGGTTACACTGGCTTTATGATTTAATGCCGAGGGTTGTTGAAATGTCCGATGGTTTCTTCCACATTGAGTGCGTGCCCATGGTAACAAATCATTTCATGGTACGCCTATGGACTAACCTTTTCACCCTCTTTCATGAAAACGAGAGATGAGTATTCTGTGGCAATTACTGCGAATCCAAACCATCATTGATGCAGGTACGTGATTTCGCTAATTTTACTGACGAAAATAAGTTCAACATATTTAACAGCGACACAAAATCCAAACGAGTGTGGAGAAAACGGAACCAAGAATTGCAAACAAAAAATATTAATTCAACATTGAAACTGCAATAAATAGTTCAGTCTTTTTGAAAATGTTGAAAGAAAATGTTATACCATCTGCTAAAAAACCGTTGGGTACCGATTTTTATTTTTACCAAGACAATAACTCCAAGCTTATAATGCTAGGTTTTGGTGCTTGTATAAGTGCCCACATGTATTGGAAACTCCTCCCTAAATTCCCGATTATTATCCAAATGATAAAAGTCCATCATACACATGCTTGAATTGTTATGTAATCAGCATTGGTTTCAAACTCCTTTTTTAAATTAGGCTTTAGCATTTAGCATCATGATTAATAAATACGTTTTGCTATTCTTTATGAAGCAGAATGATTACTTGCGTCGTCACAAAATTACCAGCAGACTCGAGTAAAATAAACCAACTCCAAAATTCATACAATAACCACAGGTTTATTATTTTACTCGTCTTGCGCCTTGCGAGGAGTTGCCATTTGTTAAACGATAGGAGGAGTATACAGTAAGTTCGTAGGATGACATATAGATGGCGTTACTAGAATTTTCCCATATTATTTTTAGTTAATACTAACTTTCAAACAATACGTGTATAAATTTGACAACAATCTGACTATTGATCCATGAGTTTCAGCAGTGTGAAGCAACTTTTGTTTTTGAAAAAAATGGAAAAAAGTGAATTTCGAGTTTTAATAAAGAATTGCTTTTGAATGAAAAACATATACAGTGGAAACAAAACAATGGCTTGATAAACATTACCCGAACTCTGCTCCATCAAAATAAATGGTAGAGAAGTGGATTGCTGAATGTGATCGTACGAGGCTTTTATTCCAGAAAACCTCAAAAAAATCTGCAAATTGGTTATCAACGATCGCAAATTGGCCGCAAATAACAATATGTCCAATTATTTGACAGAAAATAACAATATGTCCTTGAGTGGCTAAAAATGTTGTTTCGATTAACACCGATGACTTTATAGTCACGAACATTTTGAATAGTTCTACTCATCGAACTAGTTAAAGGCATAAAAGGAGAAACAGCTAAGGGAATTGCTACAGAACCCTTACTTCTATTGAATTCGTTGGTGGGAAGGTTAATGGTGGAGGCAATATCCTTCAAGGAATTGATTGCACGAATTGCTTCAATTCGGGCGGGATCGGGATCGTGACCAGAGTGTTCTGCCACACACCTAGCACTAACTCCCGTGGAATGTGCTCGACCGTTGCAGTTTTTACTTTCGAAATCTACACATTTCCAGTAGATTTTTTCATTGTACTGCTGGTCTTTGTAATACAAAAAACCCTCAAAAATAAGCAGATCCCTATTTTTTCCGGATTTTACCAATTCATAATTCATTTCTGTCGAATTAAATAAAAAACAAAGAAAAAAGAGAATACGAAAATATAAACACCAGACCACAAAAATAAATAATAATAATCGATTTCCAGAAAAAACGAACTGAAGGGTCAAAAAGCCCAAAACACAAATAGACGTTAACCTTTATAACGCGGAAAGTAAAACGTTCAAACGTCAAATAATTTGGAATGTATAATTAATTACTAGATAGATTTGAATATACTCTTAATTTAAAATATTATATGCAGGAAGAGAAAACTAATTACATGTTCGGTAAATTCCCTGTTTATATAAACGTATAGATTTGTAACGTTCGTTAATTATTATCGTTAGAATGAGAGAACTTTATTTAGTTTATATTGTTGCAACTTTCATTTCTAAACACATACTGATATATATATATATATATATATATATATATATATATATATATATATATATATATATATATATATATGTATATATATATATATATATATATATATATATATATATATATATATATATATATATATATATATATATATATATATATATATGTATATTTTCTTCCGGTTTCGATTCTCCAATCTTAAGAGAGATTATCGTAGTCAGTATGAATTATTTGGGCGTAAGATAGAAACATCAATCTAAAGAGAAAGTGTTGCTCTGCTGTGGTGTCTTATGATCATCTAATTAACAAACATATTTTATTCATTCCGACTTTGAAACTTTTTCAAATGGTGTCCGATCATATTAGCTATGTCTGGGACCTATTTGAAAGGTTTTTGATTTGATTGTAAATGTTTTAAATAAGCATTATGGAATGACGTTGTTGTAGAATGGTACCCAATATACTTACATATTATGTATTATAATATCTACAGGATATCATGTCATTGCCCTTCATGCTGTTACTAATTAATGTAATTAATTTGTTTAGTTGAGCTTAGAACTGCTTTTGACAAACGATTAATTCATTTGTAATGTTGAGATTTATACATAACATCGTACATATGCAAATGTTATAATTATTTCTAACAAGTTGGTTTCAAACAATCTCATTTCACTTGTATGTGAATTCATTCAATGTTTCTTCATTCTTGCTTTACTTTGATAAATCGTTTAGAACTAATTTGAATGGTTTTATTTTTATGGTCGGCTAAACCGTGTCCAACACAGTAACATTCCATGCATATATAGAAAAAAAATATATAAAATCCCGTTTGAGTGTTATTTCGTTGTTCAACTCTTTCAATGACGTACATCGTAAACTGTTGATCTCAGCTTAAAAAAGATTTAAGTTAATTATTACTACACCGTGTTTAAACCGGGTTTTCAGTTTATTAAGAATAGCAAGAAGCTGTGATCAAAGCTGTATCTCATCTTGAAAAGATAGCTACGGAAAACATTGGACATGTAAAAACTACCCACCACCTACTATCACTAGAAAAGAGCATTTTCTTAAAATGCTATCACTTATAGAAGTGAACCAATAACGTAAGGGAAAACCAATCACACTTTGGTTTTTTTAGTAAATCTGAATGTACTGTAACTTATTGGAAGTTCACGTATTCGATCTGCTTCTTCTGACCAAAATTACATTTGTTTTATAACTTCTCAATGCTCAAACGTCAATAATTGTGCTTTCAGTCACATACACATTTTATATTCAGTCCGACATAATATTACCGCTTGGATTAAACGGTTCCGAGTAAATATTAAACTCAGGGTAATAGAGTGGGATACCCTGCAGTTTCTTATTCGATCTGACAAGGCCGTCAATTTTTCTTGTTCAATCTTTTCAAATTATTCTGAACCGCAATCTTTAATAATTTTATGATTCGATTTTAACAAAACTTCAGATTATCATTATGTAAAGATACTTGAGTATTTTAAGTTAGTTAAACTTTATGAAGCGCTTAAGCTTATCGTTACAAGAAGTACAATAGGAGGAAGCGTCTTTTATTTCATATAGGTTGTAATGGCTGAGAGAACAACATCGCATCTTTTTCACAACAATTTAAGGTTGCCCAACACAATTATTATTTTACACAGTTAAAAGTTTGCGTCGTCTTAAGCAATAAATATTTTTACTGTTTTTACCAACCTTTCACTTCTGTCGCAAAAAGATATTTCTGGCAAATTAAATCGACGGAGTGTGAATCTTCAAGGTTTCAATTTTAATATTGAATAATTCAAAGGTAATAACTCCGTACTATATACACTTTCACTTCCTCACTTCGAAGAGGTCAATAAATATAAAAATGGCCAAAATCTATGGTGGATTTATTAAATATTCCTGATTCAGAAATACAACCATTACATTTAATTTATCGTCTTCACCTTTTTTTGTTTCAACCTAAACTAAACTGATTCAATCTGCTCCTGAAAATCTCAAAAACTATTTATAATCAATTTAAATTATTACGTCATCGGGGATCTTAACTCCGCACTATGATTTTCATACCTGGCAGTAAATAGTTCCAAATTCGTTAATTTTTTTTAAGTTAAACCAACTCGGAATGGTCCTTCATCTGCACACTTGGAGATAGCTAAGACTCTGAAGAGATTAAAACGACATTATTACTGGCAACTAAAAGGCGTAATAGTCCAAATAGTATTATGTGAATACCCCATGGGTCAACAAATTGAAGAGTTTAGACCATGACAACGATGAACGAATAGACGTTGATTTTTAGGGACTTTATCCTAGATCAAAGAATGGTAATATTAATATTATTGAGGTGTGGGATCATCATTTAAGATTTCTAAAAGCGATTCGACAAGCAACCGCAAATTGTTGTCTAATGAACAACAATCTATTGTATCTCACTTGAAACCGGCATTTCAAAAAAGTTCCAAAAGATATAAGCTACGAAACATTCAGCATCACATTAACCAAGGGCAAACTGTTATGTACCTAATTTTACTGTGAGAGCTAAAAATTTGTTACTAAATTTCTAAAAGCGAAAATTATTATACAAGTTGGTATAATGGCCTATAGTGTAGCGGGATGAAAAGCAAAACGATTAGGTACACTCCTGGACAAAATTAACGCATATTTCTTTTTTGGAATAAAAAAAAAAATCCCGCTGGACAATTTCAGTGGAACTGGTATCAAATGATCCCAAATTTATAATTTTCTCAAAAGGCACCAATGTGGTGTTATGGAATTATAGCGGCTATTTTTAATTGCAAAATGCTAAAATGTGTCGAACTATTTTATTTTTAAATTTTTAAAAGCGGTTTATGAACATTAAAACTAGCTTTATTACAATTTAATTTGATTAATTTAATAATGTGTTTTTCCCCCCGTGTCCTTATTACAGCTTCCATCCTTCTGGGCATACTAAGTAGAACACTTTGTATCATTTCTTGCGGAATGAGATTCCACTCTTCTTGCGCTGCAACTCTCAGCTCTGCTGTCGAATCTGGTGCAGGATTTCTAGCTCTAATACGTAGTTTTAGAATGCCCCACACGTGTTCAATCGGATGGATTAAAATCAGGACTCATTGGTGGCCACTTAAGTGCACGAATGCCAATATCTTGGAGATATGGTCGTACCGTTGCAGCAACGTGGACTGGAGTTTATCATGCATTAACACAAAACTGTCATAACCTATGAAGCCCACATATGGCAAAACGTGATCGCCAAGAATGTTCCGACCATACCAGTCTGCATTCATCCTCAAACCAATCTCCACCAGATCCGTACGGCTCTCTCAACTGATTCCACCCAAAACATTATTGAACCTCCACCAAAGCTTACAGTTTGCACCATGTAACACCATGTTGTTCTCCAACTGTATACAAGATTACGTCCATCTGGTTTCCATAATTGGATTCTGGTCTCATCTGAAAAGAGAACAGTGGCCCATTGATCAGTTCCTCAATTTGCATGAGTATGAGCAAATTCTAAACGGATGGATTTGTGGAGGAGAAGAAGCCGTGAAACTTTTACGGGCCGTTTCGGAGTAAGGTTCACTTCTTTTAATCTTCGTCTAACTGTTCTGACACTAATATACTGTTCTGACACTAACTAGTGAAACCGAAGACTGATTAATTCCTAATTTTCGTGCGATTTGTACTTGTGTATAATCTTCCTGATACAATGTGACCACTTTAACCGCCTCCAGCGCTTGAACGGGTGCCATATTACAATAGATTTTATATTAGTTGTTTGCTTTAGAACACATTTACAAGAACTAGTGGTACTGCATTTAAAAATAATTAATATGCAATGGAACAAAAGCCAAACGTTGCGTTGGATTTCAATCACAATGCACTTTTGATTAAGCATTTTTGAAAAATTTTATTGATTGGCTTGCAGTAAACTTTATTCAAGGTGGTTTCTGATAAAAACATAAATGTGCTATCATTTGACACTAGTAGTATTAAAATTGACCAGCGGGATTTTCTTTTATTACAAAAAAAAAGAATATGCGTTAATTTTGTCCGCGAGTGTATATGGCATACAAAAGATATTCGTATCTAATCCCGAGATATTGGAATTTTGTTCTTATTGTCCGAATCGACCAACAATGTTTTCTATGATGGTAATTAAATCTCTTAATTATATTTCTACTTATAATTTGATACAATTATGATCATAATGTCGCTTCTTCAACAATTCACCTGAAAATTCAACATTTATCATCTTCCATTACACACTATTGAACGAAGACGTCAAAGATAAGAAGTGGTCTTTCCTTAAATTGTTGTTCTAATTTATTTTTATCTGATAATAATTCAGTACTAAAAAGGAAAAGTCGCTTATCTGCATATTAGTGGTTTTGAGAAAATAGAAGATAAAGTTTCAAAATCATATGTGAAAATATTATGACAATTAGTTACTAAAGTGCTGATTTCCTGAAAGGGGTTGAAAATGGCTACTTATATTTATGAAATATATAACGGGTATCCGCCGGGAAGGTATACTACTTTGTTTTGCCACCATTTTGGTAAACGTTAGTCTTGACAGTTCATATTTAAAACATTTTATCAAACTCAATCATCGATTACTGTGACGATGAGAAAGTTACGTGAAATTTTTGGGAGAAACAACGTGCCAACAAAACGCACTATTTATCGTGTAGTGAATGATTTCGAAGAAAGAGGGTCTGTAGGTGATAGGCCCCAGCATGGGCCACAACGTACTGCAAGATCGACTGAAAACATTACTGCTGCTCAAGAAAGTGTTCAAAACAATCCATTAACCTCAATTCAACGCCGTGCTCAGGAGCTTGGTCTTCAAAGAACAAGTTTGGCCACAATTTGCACAAGGATTTGCTTTTGTTTCCATTTGAGATTCAGTTGACACAAGAGCTTCTTCCACAAGCCCATTTACGCCACAGTACACATGCAAATAGGATGTTACAGTTCGCCCATGACAACCCCGATTTTCATGAAAAAATCATAATAAGTGACGAGGCACATTTTCATTTGAATGGATATGTGAATAAACGGAATAGTCCGTTCTGAGCAATGGAAACCCCACAAATTATTCATCAGTCACATTTCATCCATTAAACGTGACAGTCTGGTGTGCACTTTGGTCAGGAGGAATCATTGGACCTTACTTCTTTGAAAATGAAAACGGCGTAACGGCAACTGTGAATGGGGAGCGATATCGTGATATGATTGAAAACTTTTTAACGCTACAACTGCATGCTTCCACCGCGTTTTGCTAAAACCACATGTAGCAAAAAGGACTGTTTGAAATACAATTGTGAACAGTCAAAGATTTCGTTCACAATTGTCTTTTGTAAAAACAAAAATTACTGGTAAGTAATGGCGTTAGCAGGCATTGCTGTATATCGAAGGAGTAAACCATAATATTTAAATTATTTTTTGCAAGGTTTTTGTCGGCTTCCTTCATGTTATAAGCATCGTCGGATGCTGGTTTGACCGCTGCAAAATCAAATTATTTTTTTCATCTGCTAATTTAGCCATAGAAATAAGCATTTTGAACTTGTCGCATTTAAAGCAAGTATCAGTTTTAGGTTTTTTGAATTTAAGCCCCATTTCTAAACAAAAATATGTAATTAAATTATTTTTCATTAGAATATAAAGGAAACAGTTAAATAAAAGTTTGTTTTACCTTTTAAACTAAGATTATATTTTGTAATTGATACTGGTTTAGAATGCGATGAAACATATGATCTATACATTGTTGAAAGGTTTAAATTAGGCTGTAAATATTTTGTTTTGCGATCAACGTTGCGTATTATGGCTTTCATAGTATGAAATTGATTAATGTGGTTGCGAACTTCTATGACTTTTTCGTTGGATAATTTATTCGCAGCAGGTCCTTTTCCACGATTATCCGCCATGGTTAAAAGCCGTACCGAAAAACAATTTTCAAGAAACTATGTCTCTCCTAACGTTTTCAAGAAACTTTTCTGACAAACATTTACTTTTCTGCCATCAGCAATAGGTAATAATAATTTAAAATGGGTTCTATTTCTTGGTGACGAAAGTGATTTATGAAGGACGATACTCTTTTTTGGTTGCATGTCTATCAAACGTGACACAAATGACGCTTTTAACTGATAAATGACGATAGTAATTAAAAATTAACACTTTGACTGTCAATGTTGTAATGAGCACTCTAAATTCCACCCAACCATGCCAATACATGCATTTTAATGCCATCCAACCACACTAATTTAGTTCCGGAGATACATTCCAAAATCTGTCTCATAGGACCAATGTTGTTCTGAACATACATTCTACACTATACATTTCTATGCACGTGTATTAAGTCTAATTGTGGCGTAATTGTGTGGCAATACGAATGTACGTCTATAATAACACTGGCACAGGATAATAGAATTTCGAATGTATGTCTAGAACAACATTGGCATGAATGGGTGGAATTTAAACTGTATGCTCATTAAACATGGGCAGCCAAAGTGTTAAGAGTTCTTGATCATAGGTTATTTTATTCTTGCAGTGCATTTTGCAATTTGTTTATGGTAAACGTTCCCTGATCTTTCCTGTTGTTTGTATTATCCGATGATATTTCCTGTTGTTTGTATCATCCGGTAAATTGATTTCTATTATAGATGCAATTTTCTAAAAATCCTCATCAGCAGTAAAACAGAACTGTTAGAATTTGGAGCACTATAATCAGGGTCATTATCTGAATCATTAAGACCATCAAATACATCCGATTGAACACCTAATTCATTACTTTCTAAAAAATGGTACTGTCCAAGTTCTCCAGTTCCATGCTAACTTAAAACGTTGGAGCCAGATGGTATACATTCTACTAAAACAAAATTGCACGCTGTGAAACTTTTCCAAAATTAGGTATTAAATTATAATTTTTACCTTGTTCGAAAATTTGATTTTCTTTTTTTGCATGTTTTTTTTCAATTTCATGGTCTTGGCGGCTTGTCATTTGTGTTTCTAAACTACCTACAAATTCAAAGAATTCACATTTGATATTGTGCATATTCCAATGACAATATTTCAACAACAAAAAATTATTAATTACACTTGCAAAAATTACTTATTTTCACTTTAGATTATGCTTCATACACAAATTATTTTTCAAGAATAGCTTATGAAACTTTATCACTTAAGATTATTTAAGCTTAAAATTATAAAATTTAAGAAAACAATAAAATTAAACACCGCCCAGGTGGCTCAGTGGTTAAAGCTGTGGCAGTTGGAGCGGGAGGTACCGGGTTCGAATCCCGATAGGGGCAGGATGCAAAAGGGACTTTTCACCATCTGATTACGATCGATGGTGTTAATGAACACATCTATGACCCCCTGTTGGAGTGCAGAACTTATAGGCCGACCCATCTTCCATGTCAGTACTATAGGATGGCATGGAGCTATGCAATGCGCAGATGGTTCTACGAAAATCGGACCTATAGCCGTACGTCCTCGATTTGGCCGTTAAGGCGTAAAGTAGGACGTAAATAAGCAAACCGCGAAAGAGCTGGGAGAGCCTTGAGCCCCAAAAAAGATAGCATAGTATAAAATATATAAAAAAAATAAAATTAAAACAAAAACTGCTCAAATAGCCTAAATTCTGTTTAGCTATTATTACGTTTTAATTTTTAATTCTGTTGACTCTGCACCTTGATCACAAGCATCGCTTAAATTATTTTAACTTTTTTGTAACGAAATTTCGTTATAAAAATATTTTTTTCAAGTTATTTCTAGTGTTCGAAATTAGATGTCACTAAAATTATTTAATGATTTTATTGTAAAATTCACCTTTATTGTCAGTTGTCATTTGTCAAATTATCACATGCGAAAAATTTCTCTCTGAAAAAATCGTTAAATAAATGTTTGATATTATATATTACCTTTAATTAATAAATTTCCCAGTTTTTGGTATAAAGAAAGTTTTAATAAGTCCCAATCCAATTGTATTAATATGTCGGAATATGAAAGCGAGGATGTTTGGTTATATTTTACATTAAAAACGAGATGAAGTTGATAGAATCAAATCTACTTGCACTAGTTGCTCTAAGTCACTCACATGCAAAGGTTCATCAACGACGGGTTTACATCGCATTTAAATAGTGTCCATTACATGAAAAGAAAATCAACAGTATGAATCTGTCAATAGATGAATGGACCAGTTTCCGTAATCGCAGATACCTAAAAGTACATTTATATTTTTCTGATGGAACTGAAAATTTAGGTTTAATGAAAATTAATAAGGCCATCGATATGGTAAATTGGTAACAGAAAAAATTCTTTCGTTTGGTTTGAATTATGAAAGAGACATAGTTTCTACCACAAGTGATGGAGTCAGTATCCTGCTGAAGTATGGTAGGTTGTCACCAGCTTTTCAACAATAATGTTATAATCACACTATTCACTTGACGGTAATGAAAGTTTTCTACGAAAAAAAACCTCTTCGTGTAACAAACCAGCCATTTCGTGTAACAAAACAGCCACTAAATGATCTCAATCTGGGGCGGCTATGGGATTCCAGAACTGATGATGCGGTTGCCTCTAATATTTACGAAAGTCTAACGCCAGTGAAAAATCTATAAAGGCGTTAAGCCACCAAGATGTGTCATTGCTATCCGCGGAAGGCATTTTAAAATTTTTATTCAAATCTCTTAAGAAAACTAATTCCGAAATAAGTAAAAAATTACTTAGTGAAATTATAACCCAGATTTCAAAAAGAAGGGACAGTTTTTATAGTTTCCCTGCTTAAATTTATTCAAAATCCACAATTTCTAACAAAACCTGGAGAAGATGAGTTGTTTTCACTATCGTCAAAAGATGAAATTATCAAAATTCAGAAAAATGTCTAGATGCAATTTTTTCTACTTTTGCACCTGATTTACCCGGTGATAGTTCATAAACTTGTCAGGATGATAATATAATTTCATTAGACCAACATTTGGAAGAGAGTATCCGAAAAAACACGCAAATAATCATAAAAATAAAAGAAGACTTCTGCACGTTGTCCACGGAAATGACGGTGGTTGAAGCAACAGGTTAAATAACCGATAATTTGGAAAATTTGAAGAATGAACTACTTCTAATTAAACCCACATCTACACAAAATGAAAGAAATTTTGCAGTATCAGGACATTTTTGTAGTAAACGAAGAACTCGTTTAAATGACAAATATTTAGATAGTTTAGTTGTTTTAAAACATTACTTTTTAAATAATGACAATTAATCGTATCGTGTGGTATTCTTTCTGACTGAATTGGTTTGAATTCTTAAAATGATTTTATTTACATATATTATGAAGTGATATTAATTTAATTACTAACCTTGAATATACATATTATTAATTTATACATTAATTTAATTACTATGTTCCTTGAATTATATTATTATTCATTGTGTTTTAATAAAGAAATGTATTATTATAAGTTTATATAAGGTCTTTTTAAAAAATTTTTGCAACTTTTGAGGAATAAACTAATATTCTCGAGAATCTCGAGAGTATTAATTTTAATTCTTGAATTCTCGAGATTAAAAATTGTTGAAAAATTCGAAATTCTCGAAATAAGTTCGATAAAACAGAAACTCTAACCAAAACTTGATAAAAAGTATAGGTATTAAGCAATAGCAAATCTAATTATGTATGTGTCAATCAGCAAAATCGCTTGAAATTTTATAAGCGACTTTTCCTTTTGAGTACTGAATTATTAATTGATCAATGCTCAATTCTTTCAAGTTTAATTATATTATAATACTTACCTTACAAGTAGTTTTCTTCTTGCCTTGTTATTTTTTTACCACTTAGGTTAAATGATTATGGGTCGATCTATTAGGATAGTAAAAATACTCATTTGCTTGAATTCTTAATTATGTATCCTATGGTTATAAAGTCCTAAATTTTTATTTGATTATTAAATTTTCTTTATAATTAAATTTATTAAATAAATAAATCACTGTTATATAATAACAATTATTTTTTATCATTCATGTACTTATTTGCTCTTGGACTGATATTGGTCACAAGGGTGATGTTTGGTAAGTCTAGGGTTGAATGAACTCACCTGAGATTCAGTTGAGGTTAGAATCCGTGTAAATCAGACCTATAAAATAATCTATGGCTTAGAAGCCGTAAACGGTCCTTACCGCGTCTCAACTGCGACCTTACGAACCATTTTAACGATTGGTGCAAAATGTAGGTGGTCAACGAATGTTTTTACACACAACCGCATTTTATGTCATCCGGTGGCATGTTAATTTTTGAGCAACGGCGAGAATCGAACTCGAGACCGCAGCGTAATGCGAAACTCTCTTAACCATTACAATACAACCGGCGACCTGTATAAATCGGACCTATAGCCGGAAAGAAAAGTAATATAGTGGGATATTACAATGGGTCAATATAGCCTTAATGAGCTGACAAAACAACGCTACAACCGTCGAAATTTCTTAAAATAAATAACAAAATTATTGTTAATTATTTTTTAAGGCACTCATAATTTCTTGATGGCGTTCCTTTCTTTTATTTTCCTTATTTTTTATGTAAGCTTTGTCTGAAGTGAAAGTTTGAAGAATTCCCGTTTAGAGAAGTTTTTATCGTTTCTTCATAGTATTTCAGTTTTAGTTCGTGGAACTTGTACATGTTACTTTTTTTCTACGATGCTTCCGGTACAATACTAGATGGTGGTGGATCATAATCATCGCTCCCAGATAAGGATGTTGCATTTTGACTTTTGTAGTAACGCCCTAGTCTCAGTCGTATGTCCGATTTGTTTCTAACTTATCATTCATTTTATATAAATAAAATAATTTTGTAAGCTTAAAAATTGAAAATTTTAACAGACTGTCACCTCATATCATCCATTTTTAAGCATTGCAATCGACCATAGCATAGACACACAGCAAACTACTAGCGGTTCACTAGCGAGTATTAGCGGTTGGTTGATTGGAAAGCAACTTGTATGCATATCATAGAGCTAGCAGTTCTACAAAACTTAAAATAAAAAGATTTAGATTAGGGACCTCCTTCCTTTAATTGATCTAAATTTATTTTGAAAAATACCCAGTTAGTATAATGCCAATATTATAAACTATAATTATGAAGTAGGAGCACCTCAAATTTAACCTTAATTTATTGTTCTAATGAGGCCGCTATTTACGAAGGTTTTCTTGCACTAAATTATATTCCAGGTCGCTACTTGTGAAATGGCATTTTTACTATTTTAAGCAAACTTTTAATTTGGTGTTGCAACTTGTTCATAATCAAAGTGCTTGTTAGTTGTGTGAATTTTGCTGAACTAAGGCAAAACAATAAGGGTGATAACGTAGTGGAACCCGTTAGTCAACTTATCTGACATTATGTTTCTACTAAAGCGTATGGAAAATAAATTCACTTGACTTGAATTGCACTTACACTATTATACTTTAATTGATAGTGTTCATTTAGAAATAAAGTCAAGAAATACAACGAAACTCCTCCGTCTTTACACTTCAAGGAAGCCATATTTGAAACGAGGATACAAAAATAACCGTGTTCATTGATTTTTCAACACAATTATATTGGTATAAGACAAAAATTCGTTGTTCGATTTGCCAATAACTTTTATCATCGTCAACTAAGGTGGGAAAAACAGTGGTCCAAAAGTTTTAGTTCTTAAAAAACTACATGTTTGACATTAACCTTATAGTTCATATTACGGCGTGTGCATCTAATTGTGTTCCTAGTTTTGCTATTAGTAATCGAGTGGTTGTTAGTGATAAATCTAGAGTTCCATAATTCGGGTGCTTCAAGAGTAATTCTTAAAATTTTGTATACAGTAACTTTTATGCTTTGCAAATAAAAGCTATACAACTTCACCAATAACACCAACCAAATGGTGCAGCGGTTAGAGCTGCGGCAGTTGGAGCGGGAGGTACCAGGTTCGAGTCCCCATAGGGGCAGGATGCAATACGGATTTTAAAAAAGAACGATTACGATCAGTGGTGTAAATGAACACATCTATGACCCCCTGTCGTAGTGCAGAATTCATGAGCCAACCCATCTTCCATGCAGATGGTTCCACGTAAATCGACCTATAGCCGTACGTCCTCGATTTGGCTGTAATGGCGTAAGGTAAGGACGTAAATACCGCGAACCCGCGAAAGAGTTGGAAATGCTTCGAGCCCCGAAACAGATTGTAGAGATAATAACAAACAAACAAACAACTTCAGAACAAACATTTTAGTCAAACAAATACTTTGAAGATTGGATATAACGTAGGCATATTCTATTCTTTAGCAATAATCTCATTTCTAATCGAAAAAAGTCCCAAAGACATTTCCTAAACTTAATCATTCGACTATCAGCCAAGATAATTACGCAATGTTTCAGTTCCACATCGATGTTAACACAAAGATCAGTTTTAGGGTTACTTTTTGTTTAAGTTAAGATACCGAAGATATTGGATCGAGGTCTTCGAATAGGTAGAACTGAAAGCAAAAATTTCTACTTCATCAATCCGGTAACTAGATAGCATAATGGTACTGCTGACAAGATATTAATACTTTCGTTCCGATCTTTGTTTTCCTTGAATGTATTGAAGCTCTTTCAATAGTAAAGAGAGAGTATATAAAATACTGAATTGAATCAGATATACGAACCAGCCCTAACAACGAAATTTCATGTATAGTATAGAATGTGGTTTTAACCGATTCATATAAATAATACAAAATATTTGTTTAAATAATAAAATTAATTACAAAAAATGTCATAAATTAATGAAAGCTACATTTATCATAATGATGAATAACCATGAGAATTTATAAAACAAAAATTATTTTTTAATTTATATTTCATATAAATTTAATTTTGTGTAATTGTATTCCAAAACATGTAGTAAAAAAGGCACAAATGAAAGATACATCCTTATCGATTTTTGTAATATAATCTATAAAAATGTAAAAGTGGGGACTTACCATCAGTACCAAACAGTCCGTTCTTCTTACATTTACTAAAATATAGAGGTGAATTCTGGATCAAACAAAATTCTTCCTTTAAACCGAAATAATTTACTTTATAAGGGGACGTCAACATTAATTAAACACACGATGGAAATAAATTAGTATTACCTGATGAACATTTTTATTTTTTCTGGAATGGAATATTGGGATCAAACATGGGTTTACATCAAAAACTTCGTTCAATTGGTTATAGAGTGTGCGTGTTTACGTTTCGCTTATAATATAGCGTTGGTAATTGCTTAAGGCTTTTGAACTTAATGCAGGTGTACCTTAGGCCCATTTTATTTTTTATTAAACAAAATTTCATGGGTAAATTTTTTTACATTTGCAGATGATATGACATTTGTCTTTGTTTTCTTATATACTTTCGAGTGTTTTGATTGCATTAACTATGTTGTTTTAATTCTAAATTGTAGCGTGCAAAAAAATAAAAAAAGTAATTACTCTAAACGGTTCATACAACCATATAAAATATTAAAAAACTTTATTATTGTAAACAAAAAAATTAAGAACAAAAATTTCAAAAAAAACTAACTGAAGGAGTCCAGAATTAATTTTGATTTCTTAAATCTCTAGCTGCGTTGTAGATTTTTTGGTTTATCTACTCACTTATTTGGAATCACAAAACCGTTCCGCCTCTCTCCTTCCAAAAATTCAAGATAAGATCTCCACACTCGTGTGGGTGGCCGGATGTTAACTCGTTTTTTTCCCTCCCACTCACTTGAAGTTGTTAATATTTCACTCAAGCCCAGTTAAGTGTGCAATTACCAGATAATATTTATAAAAGTTTAATGAACTCTATAATGGTAGCAAACTTGGGTAGAACTTGCGTATATAAAACTGCTATCTGGCAAAACGATCATCGAATTACTCACCATAGAAACGAACAAAACAAAATCGACATACAAAGCTACAGACTAATTAGTACTAAAATGATGAAAAAAAAATTATTATCTGTCGTAACTTCTACAGATCAGAATCAGTAAATTTTACAATCAGAATCTTATAAAATGACGGATTATTTGTTTATAGGCTTTAAATCAGTCCTAAAACTAAAAAAAAATTTTAATTTGAGTGAAACTCGTTCGGATGAAATGATATCACTTTTAATGGTTTTGAATGCTTTACATGAGCCTTTTATATGGTTATTGAATCTGTAAACTGTATTTAATATTTAGGACTTAATGTCGATCGCTTTTTGAACGGAAAGGACTATATTGCAGCTTTACAAAACGAACAGTACATTTAAGTCAGAAAAAGTACTAAATACGAGCGCACTGTCTAATTCTAGAACTTTAGATTTTCTACCAAGCACATCAATTAAAATCAAAAATTACGATCAAGATTTAGATTGCTATAGTTATGATTTGAGAAGAGCCACCAAATTTAACAAAAATTGTGAAAACCTATAATATTTTCTTACTTTTTTTAGTAACTGGACGAACAATATAAAATAAACTCCCATATCAACAATTGTTCATCAAAAGGAGGATTTACCCTCTAAGTTTACCATTCCAAAGTGAATTAATCGAGTTTTTATTCCATATTGTTGTAGTATATATTTTGTATACCACCGTCACTATTTCAATTGTAAGTGCAGTTTTGGTTATTGAAAACAAATACACGCACACTACGTCTTAAACGACGTTTACATATGACGTATATTTCGCTTTGTTTCGTATATCACGGTTTCCTATGTTTTTCATATTTTGCTTTTCGAGTGTGTCAAGACATACTGCAGAACCTTCCCTAGTGTTTTGCATTCCAATAGTTTAACAAGTAATGCTTCATGTATGGCCTAAAAACAGGTGCGGTTTTGCTGTAGCGTATATGTATATTATTGGTAGAAGGGATTGTAGGTTGTATTTAAATACAATAAAGGGATTGTAGGTTGTATTTAAATTTAATGCGTTGAATTTTCGATTAAAGATAGGTTTATAGGTTTGATATGATATTATATATCATATCAAACCTATAAACCTATATTACTGCTAAAAATTAATTAATACGCAATATTTTGATTAATTTAGCGGTATAGGTGTTGTAGTACGCCACAATGAATTTTTGTAAACTGAAAGCAATTGGGAATTTATTGAATTAGAAAACAGAATTGATCCTTAAAATTTCTTGAAGTTTTTCATCATTGGTCTGAGCATCTGCGATTATTAATGATTAATAAGTGAAAGAGTATCTGTGACAACGTTATCCAAGCCTGTCTGCGACAACATTTTTCATTAACCAAGTGGTTGCGAAGAATCCAAAGTGACTTTAATTGTTGCACTACAGCACCGATCGCTGTATCAGAAGCGGCGACCATGATGGCCTGAGGATGATGATAAAGGATGAATCACTAAAGTAGCGTCCATACGTTTCTTTATCAGTCATTGAACGCCTCAATAGCTGCTGTCGATCACTGTATTGAAATGCGACTGTTCTTTGTGTATCTTTTTAGTGAGTCATTCAGATGCTTGGTTAGTTACAGCACCAGGAATGAAGCGTAAAAGTTAATTATTTCCAAAAATCGATTAAGTTGTTTTACTGTCAGTGGTCGTTCGAAATTTTTGATGACATGAACCAATTTATGCGATCGTAACATACCTTTTCCAGTCACCAGATAGCCTAAAAAAATGTATCTTGTTTATAACATAAAAATTTGTTCATATTTACTACAAGTTTGTGTTCTTCTAATTTAGAGAAGATAATTTTAATAGGTTCGAGATGTTTATCGTAAGTTTAAGAAGCATTGAGTACGTCGTTTAAATAAACCGAAGGCAAGTCCTCATAAAACTGAGTGCATAAGACGTTAGAATGACTGTGCTGAATTGCATAGCTTGAAAATTATTCATAAAGTCAAAAAGGTGTTGATATCGTGGTTTTCGAAATGTCTGTTGCTTCAATGGGAATTTGATTGTAGGCCAGGACAAGGTATATCGTTGAAAATAAATAGTAGCCGCTGAGTCTTTGGGTATAGTCTAGGATATAGGGAATTCGGCACCTGTTCGAAATCATGATCCGGTTAAGTGCTCGGAAATCGCCACAAGGTGTCCACTCTGTTTGTCTTCGCGATGATGAGTTTGTCATGTGCCAGTCATCGAGATTTACATGCAATCGGAGATCAATTTGTCTCTAAATTGTGAGTAACATTATGTTTGGTAATATTGGAGTTAATGTCATCGTTAATATTGAAATAATTTTTAAGACTCCTGGGTCCGTCGCTGACTTGTTGATCCTCGAAAGAGTAGGACCAAAGTTTGAAGTAAGTGCACCGAGTGAATACTGATCTATAAGCCGGTGTTTTTGTATATCTGCGAGCAAAACGGTGTTCTCCAGAAAATCTGAGTCGATGGCAGGCATCGACACGTCCGCAACGATGAACTCCCAGGAGTATCAATACAAAATGTGTACAAAGAAAAATTTTAAAGGCGGTAGGATTTGCATAAGTCATAGCGCTCCGCAACAGTTAGAAACAGGAAATGCTCGCATAATTTTGGAATATGCTAAGCTTCATGTATAATTTTATATTTTGTTGCACATACTCCAGGAATGAGCTGTACATACTCTTGATGTCTGAAATGGACGTCTGTTAGTCTCAATCATATCATAATTATTAATTGTTTAGTTTTGCAGCTATTCGTTTTCTGAATAATTGTTATTAGTTTTGGTAAATGAAGTAAGCATAGTAGAAACAATATAAAGGTAACTGAAGTGGATCTGTTTGTATATCCTTTCTATTCCTTTCGTTTGTTGCTCACTTTTTTCAAATAGCTAAGTTTTCAGTTGGTTGAATGTGATTACATCTGACGTTATCACAATATTCGAAACAATTGGTCATTTGTAATCCTTTCATGTCAATATGGTGGATGTCACTTTAGTCTTTTTTTGAAAATTTATATCGTTTTTGCTTTAAAATTTAAAATGTTAGAAAACAAAGTCAAAAATTATTTTTTAAAGTACAATCGAGTTTCAAAAATATGGAAATTGTTGATTCATGGGAGAAGTAATACACGAGCATAGATATTCTAGCTACAAAAACTTAATTTATATTCTAGTTGGTTGAAAATATCAAACATTTAATCCCTTTTCAATATTATAAAAATTCCTAAAAAATAAAATAACCTATTCACCTTCCTATTTTCTCTTCCTTTATAAAAATATAATAAAATAATTTACTTTTTGGATAAATTCCAAGAAGATGTATTTGGAACAAGTATCACCCTAAAAATTTTAAATTGAGAAGGTTTTGACCGATTTGACTTATATTTGAGTTTTACTTTTATATGGTGATACAAAAATTATAAATTATTTTAAAACTTTTTATTTTTAATGGATACAGCATGAAACGAAAGTTGAATGGTTAAATTACACCGATGATGTATGAACTGAAGCAAAAGTAGTGTTAACGATAAATAAATAAGCTGAAAGTCATAACCATTAGGTTACTGGTTTCAATTATTTTCATCTAAGGCTGCGTGCCACCCCCAAGGTAAATGACAGTTTTAGTACATTTTTCTGTAAATTGAACTACTGTTCTAAAAAGTAGGGTAAATGAAATGAATAAAGTAATTGGTTGTTATAAATTGCACCTATAGCCGTGCGGTACTAATCTAAATAATAAATATATCATGCTGATTATACAACTCGCCGGATTAACTGCGACGGAAGATCAATCGATCCGCATTCGATTCGCAATTAATTTTTAATGCAATATAGAAACCGCTCGAAACCTGTACTATCCGCAATTAAACTGCGATTTCACTTGCTGTCAATAATTTTTATATATGAATTTTATATTGGACAGTACAAAAGCGGAGAGATGAACATTTTTATTAACATCCAGTAAGAGTGGAGTGAAAGAGGTATTTGGTCCACTAGGAAACAGTGTTCAGCTTCTGTTGGTTTCAAAATCAATGAGTTCAAAACCGAATATCTGATCTCTAGTTTTCGAGACCAAGACGCAAATGATTTTAGTAGTGGTAACCACGCGTTTGAAGGACTAATGAAATTCAAGTATCTTGGACCTCTCATTACTCACGAGAATAGTGTGGGAGAGGATATCAAGTTTCGTCTTGCCACTGGTAATCGGGCTTTATATCGTCTACGTACACTGCAGAAGTTCTACAGAGTGTTGATCAGAAAAATTGTCATGTATGGATGTGAGAGTTGAACCTTGACGGATGAGTGCGAGGGATGGCTTGTAACATTCGAGACAAGAATCATGCGTGTGATTTATGGCCAAAAATGCAACATTCATGACGATAACACACAGAAAGTACATTGTGTCTCAATCTACGTATCAGGTGGTTAAGCGACGTATTTCTACGATCTACTGTCTGATCATTCACCGATAATAGAAACACTGATACTCAACATTCTTAAGACAGCAGATAGATACATCCTTCAAAGAAGCATTCTTACTATAATAAGGTAAATTTAGGAGGCTAGTCGAACCAAATTGGTCTTTAAATATTCCGCTTAATACAAAATTTGTTTGAATGAACTATTTTGAGGTGATCAGTTTGACAAGCTACAGCCGTTCAAGTAAAGAAAATAATTTGGTAATATTGTCTACAGTGTAAAACTATCTTATAAAGTGGAATCCCTAATTTAAGGTGTCTAGAAATATTCAAGTTACCTCTATAGTTAATTTATAAATAAGTTGAGGCTCAAAAAACTGCCTTTGAAAGAGCTGAAAATCAATTTACCAAAGGTAGTAAAATCGTCTTCTGTTTAACTAGGGAATTAAAATTGGCATCTACCTTACGATGAAGGAAGTCGAATGCCATAATGGTGTTGGTTAACTTGTTCTATTAAAATGGTAGAAACCACAGTTTAAGTAATTATTAAGAAATATTAAATGTCGATAATAAATACACCAAAAACCCTCTTTAATAAAATCCGGTCGAAACATCATCGAGCGCACAGTAGACGTTTCGCAAAACGGGTGAAGGTCTTCTTGGTGTAGCCCATCATTTACATAATATGTCAGAAAAAATATATCGAAAGATATATCGAATAAAAAAATAAAATTAATTTTTTTTTATAAATTTAATTTTAATTAATATTTGGGTTTTCTGCAAAAAATCATTACTAAAACTTTTAATCGTATGAAATCCGCATTCAATTTAAAACGGATTTCAAATGACATAATTTTCATACATAGCGTTTCACTTGCGAATCCTATAATACCTATTTTACACACTGCATTATCGTCATTCGTTCACTTTACATACATCCGAGTATCCGACGTACTATAATACGAAAACTATCAAATTCGAGTTAAACTCCCGACTCAGCAATCCGAAGAATTGTGTAATCGATGTGAATATAAATTTTAATATGGAAAAAACAAAACAATTATTCCGAACAATGTAAGTCGATTTGTATCTGCTTTAATAAATATGAGGTATCCAAATCATAATTATTTGTTATTTTAGAGACATTAGAAAAAGAACGGGCACTCATTGCAGCTAGAGTATTACTGGATTGTTAATTCGCACACAGATTTATGTTCAGTTCAAGAACCTTACCTTCTTGATGGTTTGGTTTCTGGACTAAACACCCCCGGTGGAAGAATTCTGTACAAGAGTTCTACCGCGAGAACTAGAGCGGCAATATGCATCTCTCATTGAAGAGTGTAGTTCGGCCAATATTGCAGCTGCACGCATTACTTTAAACTCTCAAACTAAAGTGGTTATTGGCTCAGTTTATTTTCCTTACGATTCCGCTACTCCACCTCCTTCTGAGGATTTTACATACCTAGTAAGCTGGTGTAAGGCTAAAAATATTCCTCTGATAGCTGGTTGTCATGCTAATGCACATCACTCTCTGTGGGGAAGTACCAACATTAATAACAGAGGTTCAGCTCTGCTAAACTACTTAAGTTCATCTGAGTTGGATATCCTCAATGTTGGATGTGAACCAACTGTTGTTAACTCTGCCCGCAAGGAGGTAATTGACATTAGTTTGTGCTCCATGTCGTTCACGAAATTTATTTTAAACTGGAGAGTAACAAATAATATTCTCATCTCCGATCACAGGTGTATTTCTTTTAATATTAATCTTAAAAGAATTGCGCTTAAACCTTACCGTAATCGGAAGCTTACCAACTGGGAAACATTCTCTCAAGAGCTTGTTTCTTTACTCGAACCACCTATGAAGATTTGTTCGTCTGTGGACTTAGAATTGCAGGCTTTTGGTCTGTCTAAAGCTTTTACAACAGCGTTTGAGACTTCGTGTCCACTTGTTCGAACCAAAAAACTCAGAATAAACCTTTCTGGTGCTCTACTCTAAAAAGGTTAAGGGAAACTACAAGAAAGCTGATGAATAAGGCAAGAAGATCTAACCTTCAGTCTGATTGGGATAGTTTCCTAGCTGCACAAAAGGTGTACAAAAAAGAACTAAGAGCATCGCAAAGATCTGCTTGGGTAATCTTCTGTGAGGAGATTAATAGCTTACCTGCTGTAGTTAGACTTAGCAAGTCAATGAGCAGGAATAATACCTGTAGACTTGACTCACTTCGTCTACCTAATGGCAAGCTTACTTCCTCGAAAAAGGAAAAAGGTGATTTACTTCTCACTACCCATTTCCCGGGATGTAAAACCATTACTACCCACAATTCTGGTGTAGTCATTAACAATTTGGATGTAAGTCCCAATTGAGACTTAGCCTGTAGATTAATCAATTATGAGGTCCTACGTTGGAGCGTGTTCTCTTTCGAACTCTTCAAATCTGCCCGTCCTGACGGTATATTTCCTGCTGTATTACAGCATGGGTTTCCTCTCATTAAGGAACGAACATTTACTACATTTGTTCCAGGCATGTATCGCTTTTAGTTCTGTTTCACAATCTTGGAGCAGAAGTACAGTAATTTTTATTCCTAAAATTGGCAAGTCGGACTACACCGACTCCAACTCGTTTCGGCCTATTTGTCTGTCATCAACTTTTCTGAAATCTTTAGAAAGGATTGTTGATAGATTTATAAGAGACCAACATTTAGTTACCGTTCCGCTCAGTAATAGGCAACATGCTTACAGAGTTGGCAAATCCTGTGAGACTGCCTTACATGAACTCGTAACTAGGATTGAGAGATCTATGCACAGCAACGAGTTTCTTGTGGGCACTTTTCTGGTATTGCAGGAGCGTTTGATAATACTTCATTCGCCTCGATTACGAATGCATGTACTAAATTTGGTATCGAACACTACATTATCAGGTGGGTTAAATGTGTGCTTGAATCTCGCATTGCAATATACGAGATTGAGGATACCTTTATTTCAGTCAAGGTTTCCAGAGGATGCCCGCAGGGAGGTGTCCTTTCACCCCTGCTGTGGTTTCTGGTTATTGACGAACTTTTTGTGAATCTTCGTGATTCCGGTTTTGTCGCCCAAAGTTATGCTGATGAGCTGGTTCTGACAGTTTCAGGCAACCATCTGAATGTCTTATCAGATTTAACTCAGCACGCTCTTCTCATTATAGAACAGTGGTGTCTGGATAATGGTTTACATATGAATCCATCTAAGACCGACTGGTTATATTTACAAGGCGTAGGAACACTGCAGCTTTTTCTGTTCCATCACTTTTCGGTTGTAAGGGTAATAGTTCAGCCTACGTCAAACACCTTAGAGTTTTTCTGGATAACAAACTTTCTTGGAAGTATCATCTGAACTTTAAACTACAAAAAGCCACTGCTATTTTTTGGCAATGCCGCAGAGCTTTTGGTAATTCTTGGGGATTATCCCCAAATATGTTATATTTTATCTACAAATCACTGGTTCTCCCAATGCTAACTTATGCATCTGTTGTTTGGTGGCCAGTGGTAAAAGTTAAACTGAATTGTATGCAAAACTTCGCTTGTCGGGCTGTAACTGGAGCCATGACTTCAACTCCGCTCCTAGCTGTGGAACTAATTCTCTCCCTACCCCAGTTACAATCCTTCATTTTAGGTACAGCTTGTTCGGCTTGAGAAGTATTGGAGCGTGGAATGCTCTCGGCACTATTTCAGGCCATAGATCTTTTCTTAATGAATTTAAACTGGCTATACCAGAACTTGACATGGTAACTGATAGGCTTCTGCCTGTCTTTAATTTCCATAGATCATTTGAGATGTTTCATCCATCCAGCGATATGTGGTTCTCACCAGATTTTTTCAAACAGATATCCGAATCGCTTGTATTCTTTTCAGATGGCTCTGTCACTGAACATTGTACGGGCTTTGGTTACTACTGTCCTTCGCATGATCTGAGAATCTCTGGATGTCTGAGGATCTACTGTACTATTCATCAAGCGGAATTATTTGCGAATACTCACTGCGTGTAGTTAGATTTTAATCTCGTTGCCGACGACAAAGAGATTATATTTTGTACGGATAGTAAAACTGTCCTTAACCCCTTGAACAACCCTCTAACCAGCTCTAAACTGGTACTGGATTGTGAGAAATTTCTGAATCTCCTTGGTCGTAACAACAAGGTAACGGTTCCTGCCCATTGTGACATTGAGGGCAACGAAATTGCAGACTGTTTGGCTAAAACTGGTTCTCACCTTTCTTTCGTAGGTCCTGAACCAGCTGCGCCTTTACCTACTTATATAGTGAAAAAAACAATTAAAACAGTTACCCTATCGAATCTAAAGCGGACGTGGTCAGCTACCGCTACTTGTCGTAAGGCGAAATACTTTGTCAGAGGGATTAACTGTAACCTGACAAATTACGTTCTTTCATTGAAAAAGGACAACTTGAGAATTTTAGTCTCTATACTTACTGGCCATAGCCGTTTCAAAAGTCACCTTCATCGCATGGGACTGGCCAGTGATGCCGTATGCGACGAATGTTTGTTTAAACATTCGAATGAATATTCCTGTAAATCTACTGTCTTCTTTGCTCCCTTCTCAAACTGCTACAGTTTGCTAAGGTTGCAGAACGCATCTGTGCGCTTTGATGAAATCCTAGGTTTGCACCATGGGCCCTTTGTGGCATTGAGTGCGGAACCTTATAGGGTTCCAACCAATTTTAATAATAATAATAATAATTACTGTAATCCACGACATTGGTGAGAATATGTATTATACGAGAATATCAGTGATGTATATTTATTTTGTTACAGAAAAGTTATAAAAAAATCAAAATTAAAAAACACAAAAAATGTGACACAAAAGTGACAGAATATCCTGAAAAAATATAAGGTGAATTTTGATTTCTATTCTAAATACTTCGCAATAACAAACTTTATTTATTTTAAGAGAATAACGGAGTCGCAATCAGGCAGTGCTGGACTATCCTGCTCATCAAGTAGTTTCAATCGAGTGGACTGTTCATCTGATATAATGGAGATTACATCAGATTCTGATTGTTCCGAAATATTGCGATCGATGAAAAAAGCCAAACAAAGTCGAAAAAGGATATGTTAAAAATGTTAAGTGACACGTCAGAAGAGATACGGAAAAGTGTGCGAAATATTGACAAACTTGTTCAGTTTGCCACCAAACGAATGTTTCCAGTCGGCCAGTTTCCAGATCTGGAATAATTGAAAATTTTCCAAATTTAGTGAATTATTAAATAATTAGTTTAAACGTATAATTTCTGGTTTCTACATCCGTTAACATAACTCATCCCGATATTCCATTGCATATCTAAAGTCTCTGGGACTATTTGTAAAATTTTCAAACTCCACTATTACTGGTTCAAAGTCTGTTAAATCTCCGGCTTATAAACAAACATGATGCATGACACAGCATGCACACACCTAATATCTGCTCAATAGTAATACGAGCTTTCGAATGGGCATGATTGAAGCGTGTTTGTACTTACGATAATTGAATCCCTTGTATGTGGTTACAATTGCAAAAGAGGTCACCATACATTTGTATAATGCATCACCCAATAGATTAAAAAGTAATCTTCTGGTGGAAATTTAGCTGTTCTATATAAAAGACTATTGACTAAAACCCGTTGATCATGAACCGAGCCCGGATAACCAACACACATATTTATTATTTTGAAGTTTGCATCGCAAACTTTAAAATAATAAAACTGATCGCGTTGATTTGGGATACATTTAATAATTATGCATTACACTAATTATGAACGAAGTGAATTTGAGTTCGAAAAGCCACTGTAATTTGATTGTTGGGTGATTGTCAAATGGTGGCGTTATTCGATGATTGTATTTTGACCTATTCTCGTTCATTCCAATTTTCCATAGATTTGAAGACACGTCGCGATCTTACCAAATGTTTCCCTATTTTTTGTAATTAGTTTATATTCAATTTTCCATTTTATACAACTTTATATTTTATCTTTTAAAATACATTATTGAAATCAATTTTAGTTTTTTTAAAATACAGATATCAATTAAGCGAAGTTACACGTTTAGAATACCGCCTGCTTTGCTGGGTTTCTCGATAATGAAGCGATCTAGGTAAAGTAAATATGGAGATATTGGCAGTAAAAGTAAATGAATAAAGCACGATTTTCGTCTCATTTACATTTTATTTAGGCAGATGAAAATGAAACAAGAAAGGCATGATCTCACAAAAGGTGATCTCAAAGACTATACGCATCATATAAGGAATTTCTTAAAGCGATGTATGTTGAATGAAAATCTATTCAACCAAGAAGCAAGGCTATATCAAATCGAGTTAAAACTACGATTATGCTTGACTTGTCAATCAGAACGTCATCGTTTAAACACTTGATTTACCAAATTCAAATTTTTCAAATGAAATCATCCACACCACACTCTGCTGCATGATGATAAGACCAACACAATCAATCGCAAATTCAATTAAAATTAAAACAAAGGAGATATAACGCGCATCATCAACACCAAACGAAGAATCAGTCAAAACTTTGGTTGATCAAACAAATTTTAATACATGATAGTGAGATGAAGCTCGTAAACTGCTTTCATCTCACTAGTCACTACCAAACGATAACAGGAAAACTCTTTTCTTCGTCACTATGGATTAGTTCGCAAAAACAATACCAAAACTAAATTAATAAACAGATACTGGCATATCTTTTAATGACAAGTAACTGATTGAACCAACTTGCAAAATACATTATGAACCAATTTACTAGTAAATGGAAAGGATACATCAACTAATATAATTATGTGGCGAAAATGACCAGAAAATGAACCAATTTTGAGTGGCTGACATTTAAATACGTAACCGCATTGGCACCTATTCTCACGATTCGTGTGTTGCAGCAGATCGCACATTATATAGAAAAAAATTATTTATATGTCGATTAAATGGAGCAACCAATAAAGATAAGGCCCTAATACAAAGGTATTAGTCGGAAGGGAGTTATCATTAACAAAAATACCCAACATTAAAATTTTACTACAGTTCTGATTGTTCCGAAATATTGCGACCTGTGAAAAAAGCCAAGCAATGTCCAGAACAGGATATGTAAAAATGTTAAGTGACACGTCGGAAAAGTGTGCGAAATATTGAAAAACTGGTTAAGTTTGCCACCAAACAAATGTTTCCAGACGGCCAGTTTCCAGATCTAGAATAATTGAAAATCATCCAAATTTAATGAATTATTTATTAATAGTTTGTTATTAAATCCATTCATACTCAACACTAAAATTTGTATGCATTTCTATGGCTGCAAAAGGTATCTTGAGATGAACCATTAACTACAATGTAACGATTTTTTTTATCTAAGATAACTCTAATCGATTAGAACTGTGCGGCACTTATCTCAGCTCTTGATAATGAACTGATTCTTTGGAAGCGTGTGATTAACTAACCAACCTCGTCTTAAATGAATCATATAGCTAAGCGAGTAAGTGCGATTCTAACTTTAAAGCCTGAATCAAATTGGCGTTTTTTTTAAGAAAAATTAACCGATTAACAACCATAGTAGATTGATAGCAAACTTTCATGTGTTGCATAATAGATGGCACTTATTATTTTTCAAACGATGTTGGATTTAAATAAAATATCAAACCAGTAAATTGTTTGTGAATTTATTTTGTGTTTATTTTGTAATTAAAATAATTAATTGTTTGAAGTGAAAATTATAAAAAACAAAGAACACTTTTTGTATTATTCAACACGTTGTCCATATTAAATATTGCTACGCCAATAAACATTAAATATTTTAATGAAAATGTATGAGGATTTTACACCACTGAATGTTGTGTTTACTTTATTTTTGACTGTGGAATATTATTTATAAGTACTCGTGTTTCATACTAACGCGTTGATTGACAACGCGTTAGTATGAAAACATAATTGTGTCATCATTTAGGCTAAGAAGACCTAGTTATGTGGTACATATTATATTCAATTTATGGAATTGTATACTTTTGATGTTATTGATATGTACCAGTGTGACAATCGATGTGTAATTAGTTATAAATTGCACTCGACTTACCAGGGTTTCTTTTTAACAGATGGTATTAAGCACATATGAATATAAACTTATGGAGGACATAAAATATGAGGATCGAAGTTTGGAAAGCACCATATATTATGTTATTCCTATGTGAATTAATGGAAATTATTGAAGTATTTTTATGTATTACTTCAGTTAATAACATATCGCCAGCCGTTAGCACAATTATCCTTTCACCATTAAAAAATTTAAGTTATAGTATCAAAAATGTAAAGTAATTATATACTAATATTTATAAATTTTAGGTACAATGCGGTGTTCGAAATAACTTTATTTACAAACTCTTCAGTCTAATAGAAAATTTCAATGCCAACATTATATTTTCGCATCAATCTATGTGAATTCGATTGTCAATTAATACAGAGGTTCTTATCTGCATTGGGATGGTTCATCGAACACCACAGCACCAGTCCTGTTTGTATGTAGCATTAACATCTTATATCACATACAATTAATTTAAAATATTTAAGTTTGTCAATAACATTACATATTTCTAAGGCCCTGTCCGATTTCTGTAATAATGAAATAATTTTGACATAAGCGAAATAATATATGTATGCAACCAAATTATTACAGCAACTGCGTGTTATAATTTTGACATTTCTGTAATAATTTTAACACAACAACAATGTCGGGCAGTAAGAATATTTTAAATTCTTGAAAGTAATTTTATATATTATATACTCGCATGTTAATAATTTTTATATGCTATAATTTTAATTAATGCATGTTAATAATTTTTATATGCTATAATTTTTATATGAATATCGTATGTTATTAAGACAAATAACACTATATTATGCTCAAACTCTACTTCAATCATAATTATGACTTATTAGAGTTATAAACTATTTTAATATCCACTTTAATATTAATTTGTACACACTTTTTAAAAACGTTTTGTAGTTTGAAATTTCAAAATTACTTGTCAATATTATTACAGAATTCGGACAGCAAACGAACTTACATCAAAATATGCAAGAGTAAAGTATTTCGCTAATGTCAAAATGATTTCATTATTACAGAACTCGGACAGGGCCTTAGTGTACTAATGTATATTTTTATTAAATTTACAGAAATCTTTATATTTCAATAAACCAATTAACACGGCAACATGATTATACACTTCCATTCAACAAACGTATAATACCATTATGGATGTAGGAAAACTGACGAAATGTACGGCTATCATATATATCCATTACCGGATAAAGTGTAACGTTTAAACTAGTTAAATATAATTTCAGGCAATCATTAAATGTAATAATTATATATTATAGATTGTTTAAATATTTCACTAAAATATTTTACTTATTTTAGTGAAGCATCACTGGGAAAGAGTTGGGTGTGTTTTGGCTCTACACCATATTCTAGTGATAAATAATAAATATATCAAAGTCATTAAAATATTATTTCTAATAAAATTTTATTTTATTCCAAAAATTTAATTTTTACTTTAAAATGTATTATTGATACGTTTAACATTTTATTCTAATTAAATTTTTTTTGAATAAAATAAAATTTTATTAGAAATAATATTTTAATGACTTTGATATATTTAATATTTAGCGATTTGATATATTTATTATTTAGCGAATATGTTTTTCAGTGACCTTTTAACGCTTCACCAAATTATGCTCTTATGCGTTATGCTCGATATGCGTTAACTATTTGCAGATCGAATTGCTTCTTACCGGCCGAAAATTCCGCCAATGAGAGGCACTCAAACAAAGGCTGATAATTATGTTCATTCACATGCTCTTATGACCGATTGAAATCAGATGAAATTCAAAAAAATTTTAAAAAATTTATTTACGTTAAATTACTATTTGTGTTACATAAAAGATGGCGTTATAAAAATTCTAAATTTTGTAACAGTGTGGTTCAAAAACTGATTATTGTCATCGGTGGAGTTTGATTTTATAAATTAATAAACCATTACATTAATTCTTGCGAGTTGTTAAATGTATATCACAGAACAGTTAGGATTTGTGGATATTATGAAAATTAAATTAAAAGATATTGTAAAAATTAAATCTTTAATACTACATAGATTATATTTGGTAAGTTGTAATTGTGATTTTCATTTCAAAAACATTATGAGTCTAAAATGTTTTCATAATATATTTTGATTTAATAACCTAATTTGAACCAGATGAAATATGATGAAATACCTAACTTGTAACTGAAATATTTATAATTTTAATAAGTAAATATTTTAACTATTCCATATAATCACATAATTATGTAAATAATAACAATCATAATTATCTCTTATAGTTTTTGATACACTTTTGAGAATAATGTGTTCTAAAAACATTTTCAGTTAATATATTATAATGCCTGACAAATGCTGTGTTCATTGTTGTAAATCGACCAAAGAAACACACCATCTTTTCATTTTTCCAAAATTTATTAAAAAGATCAAAAATTGGGAGAAAATTATTCCGAGAGCAAAATGGAAATCTTTGAAAAGGAGCAGATATATGAAATATATGAAAATCATTTTGAATCAAGGTTTTTGATTACACCTAAATTGAATGGTACTGATAAAAAAAAGATGGCGGTTGTGCAGTTATGCGGTCCCCACATTATTCCCTAAGCTTCCGTACTATCTATCGCGAAAGATAGCGACAAGATAAGATTCGGATATTAAATACATGAATAGCCTAGCCGGAAGAAATATCAACATTCAGTACACAAAATTACCAGAGGAGCAACAAATCAACAATTTCAAAGATATTTATATATCAGATAATTATATCATCCGCAATTTTATGATGAAATCGTCGGATGAGAAAATCTATTTTTATGATTAATTCTATCCTTGAATTTTTGAAAGACTTTAACTTCTTTCAAAAAT
Organism: Tipula lateralis; assembly: GCA_963932295.1. Taxonomy (NCBI): domain Eukaryota; kingdom Metazoa; phylum Arthropoda; class Insecta; order Diptera; family Tipulidae; genus Tipula; species Tipula lateralis. The sequence goes on from OZ010736.1 coordinate 101,511,071, forward strand.
TCAAGGATAGAATTAATCATACAATGCGTTACAATCCTCGGCTTTAATCGTTTTTTTAATGATGGTTTACTCGTATCCGGCCGAGTATAGATACATACAGGATAGTAACAGTTTGGCACATCCCACTTATTTAAAAACTTTTGCTAAGGGTAATTTAGAATCGGGCACTGCTAAAAATTACTTTATTAATAAATTTGTACAATTATTATCACACGAAAAGTGTGTTGTCTTGATGTTAGATGAGATAAACGTCAAATCAGGTATGACAAACAAGGGTAACAAAATAGAAGGACTAACCCATAACCATCCTGAAATTTCGTTTACTCATTTACTGCAGCTAAATCCATTCAAGCGTTTATGATTTCGTCATTACTATTAAGAAACAAAGATATTGTCGGTTTATATCCGGCAACTAAAATGGATTCAGTTTTTTATTTGGCAAGATATTTGGTTATGAAGTTGTTGCCGTTGTCTCTGAATCTCTGATAACAATCAAGTCAATCGAAAAATGTTTTAAAAAAATGTCAAGTACTAACAATTTTGAATTTATATTTATTCAAATTATTGGTCGGGGAAAAATTCTTTTTATTTGATTCGGTTCATCTACTTAAATCTATTAGAATTGGTTAAATTTAAAAATGCGTACATTTAATATTTCATATTTTATAGACTCTAATATTGTTTTTATAGTACTCAAAATTAATTCTAAATCGTTAAGGATACCAACGATTTAGAATTAATTTTGAGTAAAGAAAACAATATGGCTGTGAAGAATGCCTCCGCGCTGGCTCCGAAAATTCTTCACCCAAATTCGTTTGAAAGACAAAACGTGTTACTCGCGATTCGGGTTGTCGATGACAACAATATTGCAGCACTATGAATGTGCAGAGAAATTTTGGGACCAAATTCACTTGATACGGCAAACTTAAAAAATGGTGGACTGCAGTTTATGTAAAAACACCAGCCACTGAAAAAATGTCAGTTAACCCTGAAATTTTTTCAGCTCTAGCATATGTATGTGTCTGGTTATGTTAGTAAAAAGGTGAGCGAAAAGATTGAATCTAGTTTTCGAGTTAAATTCGGAAACGGCGCGTTACTTAAGGGATTTAGATCGAGGAGGATTGAAGTATCCCAAGGAATATGCTATTTTAATTGGAATTTGTACATATCGCGTGTTAGAAACATGGACATCGGACATATTTTGTTAAATCGTTTTTAAATTCAAATCACCATCACATCACGATTATTTGTATTCGGTAGTTGTTAAGGTATACCAAAAATATCTTTCTAGATGAAGTATGTAGTGCATGCTTTGAAACAGATTATAATGTAATAAAGTTTGATGCAATATTTTTTTAAATTATTATTGTTAAAACCAAAATAACGCAATTCAATCTTCCGGACACCTCACAAAAAAGATAAAATTGACTTTATTTCAAATCCCGATAGGGGCAGGATGCGAAAAGGGATTTTCACCATCGATCGTCTGGGCGGTACGATCGGTGGTATGAATGAACACATCTGGATCCCCTGTTGAATTTAGAATCCATGGGCCGTCCCATCTTCCATGTCAGTACTATAGGCTGACATGGAGCTATGCAATGCGCAGCTGGTTCTGCGAAAATCGGACCTATACTTGTTAATTAAATGGTATCACAACGGACCATTGTCGGTCTAAGTGTGTCGTAGCAGCCACCCAACAAAAAAACTTTAAATTTTTAAGTTAAAATCTGTTTCCCAATGAGAAATTTCAATCCAAGATTTTTAAGGTAATCTGCAATGTGTAGCATCGTATAGTCTTGGGTTATATTGTCTCCAAACGCACTAGGTTTTCTAAGTGACTTCACGTGACTCTAAGCGGTTGAAGATTAATCCATGCAGCACATAAAGTTTACTTGCTCACTACAATATAAATTGTAGCTCTTGATGAAACCAAAATTTCAAGTTTATCTACATATTTAATAATTTCAATATCAATGACTTATTATTTGACGTGAACTGGCTCCAAAATAATCACTGTAATACATGATGTGAATGAATTTGCTGAAAATTATAATTTTCGAATACCAATCACCTTTGTTTTATGCATATCAAGTTATAGCAAGCCTTGCTATACCTTGATACATATATGCATATATTTTAACATAATTTTGTTTACTATATACATACATATTTCAGTGAATAATTGTGAAAAAACAAAAACGAGAATAGCAAACGTTGGAATGCTTGCCAAGAAGCGTATAAGAATACTATTATGTTGCAGTTTAACGGGCGAAAAAACACAACCACTTGAAAAAACCCGAGAACTTTTAAAAAATATCATAAAGGTGGAAATATTATAGTTAACCCGTTGACTATACTACAACCAGAAAGCATGATTGACAGTAAAAATCTTGAAGGAATTGCTTGTGGGAATTAATAAAAAGATGAAAATTGCAAGCAGAAAGGTTATTTTGTTGGTCGATAATGTTTCAAGCCATCAGGGTATGCTTTCACATATTCAGATTCAATGATGTGACAAAGCCAATTACAGAAAACATTATATATGATATGTTATGGTCAACCTAGACAAATGTGGAATCGCAAAACAAATTTACCAAATTAGTTAATATCCACGATGTCATTAGATGGATTAGCAATGCTTGTAATGACTTATCAACGTCAATAATAGTTAAGTGTTTATGACGATGTGGTTAAACAAATGTTTCAACACACGAACCAGACATCGAGCATGAAACTAACCAGGCTGTTATTGATTAAGAAAGTTGCTACAATACGCAACTGGTTCAAATTAAAGAAAATATCGCAACCTATATAAATGCATGTATCGCATACATCGACGTACAAATTTGTAACTCAATCAAAAGTGCCAATTTATTATATAAATAAATGATATTTATTTGTGCGATACACCACGCTAATTTGCATCGAACTTAAAACATTTAAGCAGTGAATAACGATACCATTACACAATTAGATTGAGTCAAAATTATACATCCAAAATTGTAATGTGTTTGTACTGCATGCATTCGGTCATCATAATCAACGGAAATAAATTCGAAATTCAGATTTCAAAATGATACAATCATTTGGTGTTGCCATAACTAATCTTAAATCAGTGGAGCGTAAGCTTATCAGTTATAATCCCGGAAAATAGCAAATAGGTTCTTTTGTCCTCTGTTAGAGTGTAGAACACACCAGACGATTCAACTTTTATTTCAGTACTTACTCATATATAGCTAAATATATTAACTAAGGTTCAGTTTATGGCGTGAAAAATGAAGATTTTATAAAATTGTTACAATGATACATTACGTTACAATGATACATTACGATGACTTATCTCGCGAGAGTTCACTTTTTTAATCATAAAATAAAAAGATATGCTGACAATCCCGAACTTTATTTGATTTCGGTATAAAATTATCCGAGATATTATAACACTTTCCTTTAATTTTCGGTTTCTTCTAAAGAGCTATGTTTATCGACAATACATCGTAACTCCAGATAATCGATGTGAAGATTGTGGGACGTAGAGTCAAAAACAGACATATATATATATATATATATATATATATATATATATATATATATATATATATATATATATATATATATATATATATATATATAATGTTACCATAATATGCTGTGTATGCAATTCATCACCACGCGCATAGTTGTATTCAATAAAATATGCTGAGCACATAATTACATAGGATGTAACTTGAACACCACGAGCATTGAAGACAGGCCTACAACTTAACCCAAAAGTAATTTAATATAGACAGTAAATAATTAATTTAGCGAGTAAGCATTTTAGAATAATATAAATAGAATAAAATCATGTAGTAAAATAGAGTTTTGTGGTTATGCTGTAAGTCAGCACGTCAAATTGTAACTTTAATAAATTTGTGAAAATAAATAATTATTTTTTATATTAATGTAAATCCGCAAATCATAATTGGCGCAGCCGTGCAGTAAGTGTTCATTAAAGTGTGTGTAAACAGTGCAAAGAATAAGTGAATAAAAACTTGTTTAAAAAGTGAATCTGTCGCGAGTTTTTTAGAAAACTAAATAAATTCCGCATTAATGACGTCTCAGACTAAAGATTTAAAAATTAAATCGTCCAGAGGATTTGTGATTCCGCCGTGCCACACCGAAAATCTACACTTGAACCAGCACCACGACAACAAAATACAATAAATCATAAAAATCGCACTACGAGATAGACGACCAATTTGATTACTGTATTAAAACCAGGTAAGAATTTTTTGTTAAATCTTAAACGAGCCCACACACTACTAGATAGACGTGAACTCATTATTCTGTACACTACGAGATAGATACAGATAGGATTTTTCATTAAATAATTACCATTTTCGACAGACGAGCGCACTACTAGATAGACGCCGACTTGTCATATTAACCACCCACTACTAGATAGAGGCGGTAAATACATTTTTTTCTTGGTACACTACATTGTGAGACACAAGAGAATAATTCGTTCCTAGTAAATGAAAAAAAAGTTGGTAGATATTTATTATCGTAATAGGAATATAGACGAGAATATCGTAGAAGCCAATCCAATACTAGAAATGGACGAATTAAGCAAGCAGTTAGAGACTATTGTCCAACAATTAGCTCTACTGACAAATAAACAAACGGAACAGGACCAGCAAATGGCCTTTCTGAACAATCAGTTGGAAAAAACCAACGAAATAAAAACAAAAACAGGGAACATGGGAATAATGGATTTATTCCGAATCCCTAACCCAATTAAATCAATCCCATCATTTGATGAAAATAGGAAACAACTTAATGCTTGGTTGAAAACAGTGGAAGATACCTTGAACATCTTCGCACCCATGGTTACAGAACAACAATTTGTCCTGTATCTCCAAGCAATAAATAATAAGATTGAGGGAAAAGCTAAGGACGTGTTGTGCCTTGCAGGTAATCCCCACTCATTTCAAGAAACCAAACAAATATTGATAGAGGCTTTGGGGGATAGACAAGAGCTATCCTACTACAAGTCACAGTTGTGGTCCACCAAACAAAGTGAGAACGTTAGGAAAACAAATGTATTTGAAACGTCAAATAAACCCAAAGTATATAATAACAAAGCGATCCTAAATAAAGAAGCCGCAATCATCGAAATTGAACTTAAAAAGTTTATACCCCATATTTACAAATACATAAATAAGTCATGACGTCATTAAAATCGAAAAAAAAATCCCTCTGCATTTCAACTCAACTACTAAAAAACTCTATATTTCAACCTAATAACTAAAAAAAATGGGACAGTGTAAAGAAAAATTTTTTGTTTTTGTTGTTAGCTGTCATTCTTGTTTATAAAATGCAAAACGAGAAACAATTTATTTTTTCTTTTTTTAAATTTGTGTAAATAATATTTGTGTTTTAAGTTAAAGTTATTGTAATAAAGTGTTATACGTATTGTAATAAAGATTTATACCGATCTACATACTAAATATACTTAATTTTATTGGATTACACATCGTAAACTTACACATAAGTTTGCATAAAATAATTACATACAGTCGGTTTTTTGTTTAGTTGCGAAATAAGCCTCTTTGGCTTGTATTTTGGTGACGATGTCGATTACATCGTTTACCACATCAATTACATGAAGAAAAATACAAAAGATCTACAAGTACTTTCATCAAACATGTAAGTGCGCAATGGTGTTTTTTTCATAAATTATGGGGATTATAGAAATTCAAAACATTTGTTATTGTAGAGATAAGTTTTTAGTTTATTTTATTATATGAATCAACATTAATTTTTGTTTTTTATGTTGTAGATTCGAATAGGAGGGAAATTCGTACCATCGTAGCCGGCAAAGATTTGCATTTTTAAAGTAATTTTATATAGTCTAAGTTGGAGATTCGTGGTGCTGAAAAAAGTGGCCAACTTATAATGCTGTCCCACTTAAGTTCAATATAAAAGTTCAACTAGAAAAACTAATTAAAAACACATAATTTTTTCTAAATTTTAGGAAAAATAATCAAATAATTCATTTTTAGGTATATTAAAGTGTATGTATGTAGTACCATACTTATTAAAAACACAACCATTATAAAATACATACAGGTATGTTACATAATTTTATTGGATAACACAGTGTAAACTTACGCATAAGTTTGCATAAAATAATTACATATAGTCGGTTTTTTGTTTAGTAGTGAAATAAGGCCCCTTTGGCTTGAATTTTGGTGACGATGTCGAGTAAATCGTTTACCACATTTATATTGTGTGTCTAAGAGAATTTAATATAATATTGTTTTGCACAACTTTAAATGTGGGTATCCAATTTATTTCATGAATTTGTTCCTCATCGTCACTAGACATATCGGCGTTATTTAAACTAGATGCTACGATATGACTGGCAATGTAATTTCAGACTTTTTTCAACCTATTGATGATGTTGACATCTCAAACTAAAATATGTGCTGAGGTTGCGATATTTTCTTTAATTTGAGTTGGTAGCGTATCGTAGCAGCTTTCTAAATCGAAAACAGCCTGATTAGTTTGAAGCTCGATGTCAGGTTCGTGTGTTCAAACATTTGTTAAACCACATCATCTAAAACACTTAACAATTGTTGGTGTTGATATGTCATTCCAAGCATTGCCAATATATCTTATGACATCAAGGGCATTTACTTATTTGGAAAACTGTTTTGCGATTCCACATTTGTCTAGGTTGACAATAACATATTACAGATTTACAGATATGTGTTCCGTAATTGGATTTGGCACATCTTATTATTTCTTGGCCAACCCCTTGAACGACACACGTTAAATTCGGTGGTAAAAAATCAATCTGAATATGTGAAAGCATGCCCTGATGGCTTGAGGCATTATCGACGAACAAAATTACCTTTCTGTTTACATACAATTTTCATCCTTTTATTAATTTATAAAAGATTTTGACTGTCAACTATGCTTTCTGGTTGTAGTATAGTCAACGGGTAAATTATGACACTTCCACCTTAATATTTTTTTGAAACACTCTCGGGTTTTTGAATGGCCAATTACAAGTGGTTTTGTTCTTTCGCCCATTAACATTCGTGCAACAAAATAGTATGCTTATACGGTCCTTGGCAACCTTTCCACCTTTGCACTTCGCGTTTTAGTATTTTCGCAATTATCCACATAAATATGTATGTACATATGTATGTTTGTAGTACACAATATTATGTAAAAAAATTTTCTTATGTATAAAGATTGCTATACCTTTATACATAAGAAAATTTTGCTTGCATAAAAAGGATGCATAAAAAAAGGATGATTGGTATTCGGAATAATATGCATAAAAAAACGAAGATTGGTATTCGGAAATTACAATTTTCAAAAAATTCAGTATTGTGATTATTTTGATGTCAGTTCACGGCAAATAATAAGTTATAACCCGTCATTGATATTGAAATTATGAACTATATAGAAATAAATTTGAAATTTTGGTTTCATCAACAGCTCCAATTTATATTGTAGTGACTAAGTCAACTTTATGTGCTGCATGGATTAATCTTCAACCACTTAGAGTCACGTGCAATCACTTAGAAAACCTGGTGCGTTTGGAGACAATGTGTACCAAGACTATACATTGCTACACAGTGGAGATTACCTCAAAATTCTTGGATTGGAATTTCTCATTGGGCTACAGATTTTAACTTAAAAATTCGAAAAGTTACAACGAAGGAATCTGACACAGCTATTAATTTAATATAAAATAAATATATAGCATAGATGTAAAAAATGCATCAGAATGTCAAGCCATAGTTAGCTATTCAATATAAAAATTAATATTTTTTTTTGCTATCCAAATATGTTATTTAAATTTAAATTCATCATATGCACAAAATTTATAAAAAGAACGTTCACCAAATTGTTAAAGCTGATAAATTTGGCTTCGTTAAATTTTCGGTTTACGATATTGTTGTAAATGTTTAATTAAAATCTATAAACTTAAATAATAATAAAGTTAAATAACTTATTAAAGTGTGTACATTAATTAATTTAAGTTTTTAATTTAAATAAACAATTTCATTAATAAATAAATCATATATAAATTAAAATTATTTCATTTTAAATCACAGCATTGAGTCCATGGCAACCTAGCTTATATTTGAAAAGAAAACTGAAATCTAAATTAATTAAATTATTTAAATATTGTCATTTTCCTCTTTTTTGTAAGGTGTCCTGAATTACGTTATTTTGGATTTACAATAATTATTCAAGAAAATATTGCACCCAACTTTAACATAACGTTTTATAACATTAAAATATGTTTCAAAGCATGTGGTACATATTTCATCTACAAAGGCATTTTCGGTAGACTTACTACCAAATACAAATAATCGTGATAGTGATTTGAATTTAAAAACGATTTAACAAATATGTCCGATGTCAATGTTTCGAACACGCAATATGTACAATTTCCGATAAAAATAGAAAATTACGTGGGATACTATAATCCTCCTCGATCTTAATCCTTTAAGTAATGCGCCGTTTCTGAATTTAACTCAAAACTAGATCTTTGGCAGTGACTAATTTTACTTTACAAAAATCACAATTCTATTTTTCGCTCACCTTTTTACTAACATAACCAGACACATATGTTAGACCTGAAAAAATTTCAGGGTTAACTGATATTTTTTTTCAGTGGCTTCTATATGCCAGATAAATCTTCATATTCAGCATGCACTACGTCTGAAAAATTAAAATTACTTTTTAGGTTGAGTGTCGCGACCGATGATTTTGTAAGCTTTAATAAGCTAAGTACATAATTTTAATTTTTATTTTCCGATTGTAAAATTTGCTGTACGGAGACATTATATCCACTCATTTGCCTATCTTGTGCAAATTTAGCCTCGAGCTTGTCAGTCTGGAATTTCCCGAATTTTGGTGAGCTTGGTGGTGGACTTTGGACAGTTATTTTAATTTCAACCAATGTGTTGTAATGTTAAATAAATATCATAATTATTATTTAAAAATGGAAGATCTCAAAGAATTTGTTTCTTGAAAAAAAATGGTTTTTTCATAAATGTTTTGGAATTAAAATAAGTTTTAAAATCCATTGTCTGTTAGACTTAGAATTATTATTTTTCAAACCAAAAATTTGTCGGACGTGCAATATCTTAAAACAATACTTATTGACACACTAGGTGATTATGTTTAACTAAATCACATAAACGCTTCATATTCAACTGAAGTGGAAAGTTGACAAATTCGTGATGAGAATTTAAATTAGAAAATGTTTAAATGAATATATGATTTTTTTATATAAATTGTGTATGTAGAAGAAGCTATTTTTGAACCGCCTTATTTTTGAACGAAGACAGTCGTGCAAGTGTAAAACTGTCGATAAAAATTATTTTCAGCCAAAAAATTGGTTTGACTTACATAACTATGCTCATGATAACGTCTTATAAATAGAATTCAGACAACACAATAAATTAATATGCTCAACAAAACCATACATATATGCTTAATATCCCACTGAGGTGAATCGTCTTCACAGTCATGATGATAATTTCAATTTTATCGAACTTTATCGGTTATTCATCTAATGAACTTTGTGTACAAAGCTATAGGTATCGTTTTGTTGTTTAATATAGTTTGTATCTAAATAAATGCATTTTAATAAAAAAAACAATTCAAATACTTCAAATTATTTTAAAAATTCACACTGTTAAAAACCGTAACGATTTTTATAATGCCACCGTGTACGTAGTACATGAAGTATAAGAATTATACGAAAATAAAAAATTTCAAATATTTTTTCAAGTATTCACTTCTATATATATGTTTGGGTATTTTAATTGTGTATTTTGGATTATAACATTAACAATATGCTTTAAAATAATAATAAATACGATTTATATTATTAAAACTATTAAGTGCCATCTCTCATCCAACATTTGAAGTATATTTTTCTTTTTCGTAGTTCATACGTCATTGATCTCGTTTTATATATTTTTATACGGCGTTTAGAACCAATTATAACATATACATTGATTGATTGATAGGACTGTAGGACCAAGCGCTAGGCAAGATTCCCGGATAACGCCGGGCCTATTCCTACAGCCGTTTACATAAAACGATAGGTAAGGATAGGAAGGTATGTTAGTTAGGAAAGAGCGACCCGGTTACAGACACCATGACAGTCGGTACTAAACTACTATTATTAGACAATCACAAGACAATCACAATTCTAATCTACTAGTATACAATCGCCAAGCAGCATTATCCAGTCCGCAACACCTATCTGCTCTGCTGTCTTTTGAATAAAATCAAAACTAACTTAAAATTAAAATTCTAAAATAAATTTATTAGTTAGTCGCTCAGGGATCTGCAACTTAATTACTTAATTTTATTGTTTATTTCAACTTCCATCCGCACAACTAACCTAATTAAAACATAAGTACAAAACTCTGCAAGAAAATTTATTAACTTATAGCTCAGGTATCTGAAACAATTTATTTAATATGGTATGATAGTTTAAGCCATCCATTACGATAGTGTTACGATAATTATGTAATATGCTTGTAGTTTTATTAATATGACATCTCTAAGAATTAATTAATAGTTTAATAAATTAATTTATTATTTTAAATTTATAGTTAATCCGGAGGCTTTATTCCGAAACACCTATCTGCTCTCTTACTAATTCTGGCTCCGGTATCTGTAAGAATTAATTTTATAAATTAATTTTATTGTTAATTTAAGCCTACAACCAGAGTCCAGTCCGCAGCACCTTTCTATTTTTTACTAGATTAAAAATAATAAAACATTAATACAAAATTCATTAATAAAATTAATTAATTTGTTGCTCAAGGATCCTTAATTTAATTAATTCCTTATTTAAACTCCAGTATCTAATTAAAACTTAAATACAAAACTCTGAAAAAAAAATTATTAACTTATGGCTCAGGAATCTGTAAAAATTAATTTTAATTTTTACGATATGGTATGATGTACTAGGTAACCATAAAACTGATTGTTTAACAAAAAATAAAATAAAATAAAAATCCTGCAACAAATTAACTTCAATTTATTTATAGTAAAATTAATACACTACAAGCAAGGTAATTACGGATTGATCCAATATATATCTATTCTAATAAACCACCACCTCGATTAATTTAAATATGTTTACTAGTCATATGTTTATTATCCCTACTATGTCATCTTTTCAATGGAACCTTATGAAGTTTATTTATATTAAACCTACAAAATGTACAAAAAATATTAATAAATCTATCACCAATACCATCTACACTGTAATGTAACGATATAAACTTATATATACTTATACACACATATACATAAATATATAAATACACATATATACACATACATATACACACATATAAATACACATACATACACATATATGTACATATACATACGCATACATATATAGACATATACACATATACACACACATACACACATGTATACATACATATATACACACACATACATGCATACACACACGCACACACACATATATATACACACATATATATACACACAGTTATATACATATACACATACACTCACACATACATACACACCCGTACATATTTATATACATATACACACATACATACACATAAACACACACGCAAAACGGAAAGCCCAAAACCATCAATCCACAAAAAGCCACACCGCTTCGTAGCGGCGTTACTCGTCAAAATACAAACAGAAAACAAGAGGAACAAAACACCACTTCAACCCCTCCCATGTATGGTTCCATGCCTGTGTTAGCAAACTTCAACCCGTTCCGCAGCCAAAATTTGTGTTGAAAAAGAACAAAAAAAATATTTTCCCCTCCGTAACAGTCTATAGGTAAAAACATAAAGGACGAATAAATTTTGACGTTACCATGTATCGTGTAAACACCGTGAATATGATTCCGATCCAAGCACTCTTCCACCGACCATGTTATCCCAAATAGCGAAAATCAGGTGTTCTCATTCGATCATAGATGTCACCTTTCACTTTATTCCACTCAGCCCAACCGACTACATTCATATTTACGCATAACCGACCCCTAAAATATTACACTTCACAATTATACGTTGATTCGCAGCCAGTCTTGTAAGAACTAATTCGAAATATAACATATACGGATTTATTAAAGTCGAAGCAATTCTTAAACAATAAATCCACTTATCTTTATATGTGGTGATCACAGTTTTCCTATGTAGTTTTTGTCATCGTAGTGATCATTTTTCAGTGTGTTCCTTTTTTTATGTTTATAAACATAAAAATGTCTAAAAACAAAATTATTATTATTCTGTCGCAAGCCGACTTATCCAATTCGAATTCGATCTATGTTTCCAATTTGCGGCGTATTTTTCATTGTGTTCTGTATCGTATCGTAATTCGTAACACCATGAAATTTGTTTGTTTTTTTTTCGCATTGTGTTGCGTACCGCAAAATTTTTTTGACATGAAAATATTTTTATCTTCCATTTTCTCATTTTCCACTTGCACATTTTTGATTATTAAACTCAAGTTTTGTTATCACTACACTTGGACCTTGTTTCACCCTATTTTCCGCATTTTTAATAGGTTGCACATATTTTTAAAATATAAATTTCACTGGAGTAAAAATAAGCGGTGTTTCTCATTTTAGTCGAGAAACGAACCCTCAACCAATTATAACATATACATGCATAAAAATTAGATAAATCAACCCGTTTTTCTTTTTATAATAACTATTAAAATAATTCGTATTTTCATTTGATTCCCATATATGTTATATGAAAATGTTTGATTAAAATTTTGATATAAAAATTATTTTTGATTTCAGTATTTTTCATTCATTAAAGTTGAACCAAAAATCTTCAATTTTACATTAGTTCTTATGGAGTGTATGAAAATCTAGACCCCATAAATAAGCTCAATAAATTTAAAGGGTCAATCATTGCGGCTTCTTTATTTAGGATCGCTTTGATAATAGTGTGTCCAACTTAAAGCACAAAAACGATACACCAATCCCAATGGAAGTGAATCCTTCTTTAAGAAGTAGACTTAGCTTTAATAAAAGGAACATAAACAATACCGAAATATGTTCGAATGAACAGGGAGAGGAAGAGAATAGTAACCCACAAGATTTAGGAGAATCTGATCTAGGAGAAATAAATTTTCGGACGGACCACGAACTAAATAAAACAATCAAATTACTAATAGATACCGGTGCTAACAAAAATATAATAAAGCCAGGCATCATTCCAAACAATTTATTAGATAATCAACAAATGTCAGTAAAAAATATCCTCGGAATTCATAAAGTGAATAAAAAGGGTAAAATTAATCTATTAGGTGAAAGTATGCCAGAACAAATATTTTATGAACTAGAATTTCATAGATTCTTTGATGGAATCCTAGGCTCACAGTATATGGCGGAAACCAAAGCCAAAATAGATTATAAAACAAATACCATAACACTAAATAACAAAATATTTAAGTTTGATCGTTATTACCCAAAAGATAAATTTTATAATCATACGGTAATTTTTGAAACGAAACAAAACGGCAACTGGTTAGTACCAGAATTGAGTAAACTAAATAAGAATATAACAATCCAACCCGGTTTATATAAAGCCAACAACAGCAAAACAGTCGTTAGAGTCCTCACAAGTGATCCAGAACCACCTGATCGCTTACCAAAATTAAAACTTAAAGTGAACAATTTTGAAACAATAAACCCCATACCAGTTATCGGTAAGTCACTTATTAGTAAAGAAATTATAAAGGACCTAATTCGAACTAGTCATTTGAATGAAAATGAAAAATTTGCTTTGATTAATACAATCTACGAAAATCAAACAGTTCTGTTGCGACAAAACGAAAAGTTGTCAGCAACATCCATAATCAAATACGTAATCAACACTAAAGATGAAACACCAGTCTATACAAGAACTTATAGATACCCATCATTTCAAAAAAGATGTGGAGGATCAAATCCAAGAAATGATAGACAGTGGCATCATAAAAAATTCAAATAGTCCTTATTCTTCACCAATTTGGGTAGTCCCGAAAAAAGGAGACGCTTCCGGCATACAGAAAATAAGAGTCGTCATTGACTATAGGAAGTTAAATGACAAAACAGTTGACGACAAGTATCCGATACCCCAAATGGAAGAAATCCTTGACAATCTTGGGAAGTCAGAGTACTTCACCACTCTGGATTTAAAATCCGGATTCCATCAAATACCGATGGATACGAAATCGCAGGCAAAAACCGCTTTTTCTACAGATAAGGGGCATTTCGAATTTTGTCGGATGCCATTCGGATTGAAAAACGGCCCAGCTACGTTCCAAAGAGCAATGAACAATGTGTTGCAAGGTTTAATAGGCAAAATTTGCCACGTTTATTTAGACGACATTGTGATTGTAGGGGAGAACCTCAATAATCATATAAATAATCTCAAAACAGTTCTAAAACGGCTTTCTCAATATAACCTAAAAATTCAGCTAGATAAATGCGAATTTCTTAAACGAGAAACCGAATTCCTTGGGCACGTAAAAACTCAAGATGGCGTAAAGCCCAATAAAAGTAAAGTTGAGAAAATATTGGATTGGCCACTCCCGAAGACATCGAAGGAGATTAAACAATTCTTGGGTCTCTCAGGGTATTATAGAAGATTTATAAAAGATTATTCGAAAATCGCCAAACACATGACCAAGTATTTAAAGAAAGAGGTAAAATTGGACCTAACGGATCAAGAATATATCAGATCATTCGAAACGCTGAAAAAAACAATAGCAAATGATCAGATACTTGCTTATCCCGATTCGAGAAGTCGTTCATATTAACAACTGATGCGTCAGATTACGCGCTAGGTGCAGTCCTCTCGCAAGTGCAAAATAATGTCGAAAGGCCGATCGCTTTCGCATCTAGGACCTTAAATTCAACGGAAATAAATTACGCTACAAATGAAAAAGAAGCATTGGCAATAATATGGGCGGTAAAAAAATACCAGCCATACCTTTACGGTAAAAAATTTACATTAATAACAGACCACAAACCACTTACGTTTATAAAAACGTCTGAAAAAAACTCCAAAATACTGAGATGGAGACTGGAATTGGAAAACTACGATTATGATATCGTATATAGAGAGGGAAAAACAAATGTTGTGGCAGATGCCCTCAGCAGAATGCCATCACCCAATGAAGCAGGTGCAACTGAACTGAACGTTAACGAATCTTCGAGAAATAATCTTCCTGAATCCGAAGTAGTTGCAATAAACAATCTTGAGGACGATAGCGAAGTAGAAACAGTCCACTCCGCAGACACGTCGGACGATTACTTTATTCATTTTGCAGACAGACCAATAAACTATTACAGAAACCAGTTAATTTTTAAAATCTCAGAGATCGATGTCATCATTTCGGAAGAAATCTTCCCAAAATTCAAAAGATTTATATTTTCAAAAAAAGCATTCAGGGTAGAAGACATAACGGAAATCATTAAAACATACCATAACGGTAGGCAATCGGCAATTCTCGCGCCAGAAAGCTTATATGAAAAAATACAATTGTCTTTCAGACAAAATTTCTCGCAAAACGGCCATTTGGTTTTTGTCACTAGAATGGTCGAAGACGTCACAAATAGTGATCGCCAAAATGCGATTATAACCAAAGAACATGAAAGAGCCCATAGAGGGGTAAAAGAGGTAGAAAACCAAATCAAACGATCGTACTTTTTTCCCAATCTACCAAGTAAGGTGAAAAGCCATATTAATACGTGTAATATTTGTAACATACATAAATACGATCGTAAACCTTACAACATTAAAATATCACCAAGACCAACTACAAAAAAACCACTGGAAAGAGTACACATAGACATTTTCAGCATAAATAAAGCAAGTTTTTTTATCATTAATTGATGCATTTTCTAAACATCTGCAAATGATTAATATTAACACCAAAAATCTAGTAGATGTAACCGGTGCACTTACAAAATATTTCGCACTTTTCGGAATTCCTAGCACCATTGTCTCGGACCATGAGACAACCTTCCAATCATTACAATTCAAAGAGTACCTAAGTAACCTAAATATTAAATTAGATTACGCATCTTCATCTGAATCTAACGGTCAAATCGAGAAGACCCACGCAACCATTGTTGAAATATTCAACACAAATAAAAACAAAATCCCAAACTCTGATACTATACAAGCCATAGAACTGTCAGTGGCACTGTATAATAATTCTGTGCATTCATCTACCGGCTTCACGCCAAATGAGGTTATATTTAACCAAAACAACTTAACAAACCCCCAAGAAATTCAGGCACAGGCAAATGATGTATTTCAGAATGTACACAATAATTTAGAAATAGCAAAAAATAGAATAATTAAGCAAAATTGTAAAAAAGAACAACCTCCAATTTTAGTAGACAAACAAATGGTTTTTATAAAACCTAATGTAAGAGCAAAAGCTCAACCTAGAGGGGTTGAAACACAAGTTAAAGATATAACACCTAAAACATTCAGAACAAACAGGAATATCAAAATAAATGAAAATAAAATAAAAAGAATAAAGAAACAATAAATCTAAAATTTATCTACTTTCAGGAAAAAAAAATGTTTTCAAAATTATTAATTCTTATAATCATAAGTAAAATTTGCAATACACAAAAATTAGAAATAAAAAATTTGAATCAAGATCCTATTTTAGTAATAAAAATTAGAGATTGTAAAATACAAATAGGAAATATTAAATTAATACACCCACCAATAGAATAGACACCAATAGATTTAAGAAATTTAGAAGATACAATAAAATCAATAAATAAATTTGTTGTTAATAGAGTAAACGATAACTTAGATCTTTATAAAGTAGTAGAACAAAAATTTAAGAAACTTAATAATAATTTTCACCAAATTAAACCAACTCATAATATAAGACATAAACGTTGGGATACATTGGGTTCAGCCTGGAAATGGGTCACAGGGACTCCAGATGCAGAAGATCTACGAATCATAAACAGTACAATGGAAGACCTGGTAAATCAAAATAATGCACAGTTCCATATAAATGAACGGGTCAATCAAAGAATCCAGCTGATCACGGATACAGTAAACAAGGCACTAACTAACACCACAATTGCTAACAAAGTAGCTCTGACGGAAATTGAATTAATCGAAACCATAATAAACATCGATACAATTAACGGTATTTTAGAAGACATCCAAGAGGCAATTATAAGAACGAAATCAGAATTAACGAGCAGCAAAATTTTATCATTAAAAGAAATTATCCTGATAAAAGACTGGATGATCAATCAAGGCGTTAAGATCTCCCTTCCTGATGAAGCTCTTCAATATGTTACTCCAAAAATAGTAATTAATGACGAAACTCTTCTATACATACTCCAAGTACCTAAACTAGAAGAGGAAAAATCAACAACAATGATGATCATACCATTAGTTATCAACGACACGGTCATCATTAACTACCCTCAACACCTTATTAGAGCAAACCAAAAGTTGTTTACATCCACAAACCACAATAATTTTGTGCAGAAACAATCGGACATGTTACTGACCATCCTAGCGACTGCATGTTTCAATGCGGGTAGTTTCAACGGCTGGGAAGGTTCGTGTCACTAGGTGAATTTGGTAGAACAAATCATACATGCATTTGAGTGAAAATAAAAACAAAATATCACATGGGTCACTTCATCACATCACCAATAATAAAATCAATTTATCTCATTTTACTTAATTTAAATTCAGTATAAAAAATTTATTATTATCAAAAAAAAAATCACATAAATAGTACATAAAAAAAATAATTACTATAAACCAAAAAAAACTATTACTATAATTGTTGTATGTATAAAGAAACGGAACTATAAATCAAATTCAACATAACTATTGTTGAATTTACCAGAAGACAATGGATTATTATTATGTTCAAAGACTCACCTGACGCTTTCTCCAAAGAGTACTCCCAGATACTTGGTCACGTGGCTGAAAATTAAAAGGTTAGTGTCTTCCCAATCTAGACCTATAGTTTCCTTTATTTAATTCAACTATATATCAATTATATTCTATTAAATTCAATATTATGACGGTACTATTTATTTATTTATATATATATATATATATATATATATATATATATATATATATATATATATATATATATATATATATATATATATATATATATATATATATATATATTTATATATATAAGTATATACATATATTGTATATTTAATATTCTAATTTTTTTATATATACACATATATGCATTACATATATTAAGCATGTATATATTTATTTTCACTTTACTATACCCGAATATAGAATTTTTTTAGATTTAATCTTAAAACTAAAGACACAAATATGTTAGAATAATAAACACTTTAACTTAAATTTAATCCGACAAATGAATTGATGAATCCAATGAAATTTTTCCTATATGAAAAACTATATTAGATGAAATATGGGCTGGCAGTTCTCTGCTCTAATCATCCGGACTAGGTTTTCACAGGTAACACATATAGGCCACTATGATTTTCCTTTACATAAATAGAGGTGCATATGCAACGATATGGGATTAAATATCCAAGTTATAAACAAAAATATAAGTTTATATTTTTATTGGAGAGCACTCAGAAAAACCAGCCAATTCAAAGTTTGTGTAAATCCAAATTATGTGTAGATCAATCGTATTATTTTGGATGTTCCACCGTGAACTCTTCAGTCGAAAAGAATTAATAATTTGCGTTTAAGACCAAATAGAGATTTGCAACACATAATTTTCCCCTATGTACTGAGTTTATGCCCCCACCATAAGTATATACGTTATGTATAAAAGCTATCTATGCACAAGTATGCATAACGTGAATTCAGAAAACAAAATCTATGTACAAAAATAATTTGTAAAACAAGAATATCCAACAACAGTAACACAAAAATTAAATCACTGCTGATGACCTAGGACAGTAACAAATTATTATTGTCACGTTTGTTGTTTATATTGATAAAGTACAATCGACGTCGTTACGAAATCGTTTGCATAAAACAAATATTCATGGTCGCAATATTTTGAAATTTCGATTACATGCAGCCGTAACAGACATCAAAGAATTCCGGGATAGTTGCATCAAACCATTACTGATGGGTACAAAAAGCCATTGCAACGTGACAGCAGAAGCAGAAACAACATTACAATTCATCGCGGAAGATAAATTAGTCATAAACAATGCCAAGAACGAAATACTATCATCAGATTGTGGTCCTAGCAATCGAACGTTAAACGGAAATTTTTTAATAACATTCTGGAATTGCACAATAAACTTCAAGAACAAAAAATTCCAGTCATACGAGATAAAGAGTGAAACAACAGAAATCCAAGGTGCACTCCACAACATTCAAGCTACTCGACAACTAATCAAAAGCCTAAATGTCGACGAAATCATCCAGGAAAATATGAATAACAGAGCACAACTATAAAAGGTTTACCTTAAACAATTGGACCACCAAAATTGGATCTGGTCTCTATCCAGAGGCGTGTCGCTATCATCAATAGGGATAGTATTACTAATCATCTATATAATTATCCGGAGACATACAAAAACATTAACGGTAAAACACACAACGACAGTACCGGCAAAACCACGGGAAATTGATGAAATCACACGATGTTCGGAGTTATTAACAACATTGGGAATCAAACCAAAGGACGAGGACGCCCTTTCTTCACCCCCGGGAGGAGTTATGT
Organism: Tipula lateralis; assembly: GCA_963932295.1. Classification (NCBI taxonomy): domain Eukaryota; kingdom Metazoa; phylum Arthropoda; class Insecta; order Diptera; family Tipulidae; genus Tipula; species Tipula lateralis. Next base: position 101,530,859 of record OZ010736.1, read on the forward strand.
TACCATAATATGCTGTGTATGCAATTCATCACCACGCGCATAGTTATATTCAATAAAATATGCTGAGCACATAATTACATAGGATGTAACTTGAACACCACGCGCATTGAAGACAGGCCAACAACCTAACCCAAAAGTAATTTAATATAGACAGTAAATAATTAATTTAGCGAGTAAGCATTTTAGAATAATATAAATAGAATAAAATCATGTAGTAAAATAGAGTTTTGTGGTTATGCTGTAAGTCAGCACGTAAAATTGTAACTTTAATAAATTTGTGAAAATAAATAATTATTTTTTATATTAATGTAAATCCGCAAATCATAATTATATATATATATATTTATATATATATATATATATATATATATATATATATATATATATATATATATATATATATATATATACATACATATACATATACATGTACATATATATATATATATATATATATATATATATATATATATATATATATATATATATACCGGGTGTTTCTTTAAAACTTGTTTATGAGATATTTGATCGTCTCAGTTTAAAAGAAACACCCGGTATATATATACATATATATATATATATATATATATATATATACATATATATATATATATATATATATATATATATATATATAGTTGATAATATGGATGATTGATTTTATTCAGTTGCGTATTATCAAAAGTTGACAAGACATGGTAATAATAGCCGAGTTTCATGATACTTTGTGTTCCGGATCAAACCACATTTTCCATGCAAAGCAAAGACACATTTTGAGCAAAAATGAAATTTGGATCAAAATGTGTCTTTGGTTTGCATGGAAAATGTGATTTGATCCGGATCACACAGTATCAAGAAACACAGCTATTATTGTACGAAATCAATTTGTCAACATTTTTAATAAACTTGACCAAAGGTTTATTATAGGAGGTCACTATATCGTGAAACTTACTGAGTGGGAATCTCGAATCATAAGAACTCTTAAGTGCATTAGAAATGTCAGGTTGTGAATACGTTAACAAACCTACTGGTCTACAGATATCAACAATGTTCCTGATTTGATTGACTTTGATATCTCGAAAAGAGTAACCTCAAATTACATTGAAGTCGAAGGCATTGACGACCTTACTTCCGATCACGCACCGGTCTTAATGACTCTGATTATTTAGAAAGAAACTGGACAACCTTATTGAGTTAAAAGTTAGTCTGAAAACTATCAATGACTTGAATAACAAACTGAATGTTTTATTAACCCTATGCGTGAAGCAGATAAAGAGGCATACCCGTATTAGGCGGGAAAGTCATATAGGAGATTAACACTGAGTGTATCAAGGTTGCACAAATAATCATGTTAAAAACCAGCTGAATTGCATTGTACAGGCCAATCTCTTGGTTACCAACTATTTCAAAATTATTTGAGAGTCGTATTGAAACGACTAAAACCAATGATCATTATACCTGACTTCTAGTTTTTACTCAGAAATAAACATTCGACAAGTGATCAAGTTCATCGCATCACGTAAAAGAGAGAAGAAGCATTTAAAGAGAAGAAATATTGTCCTGCCATATTTCTAGATGTATCACAGGCTTTCGATAGAGTGTAGCCTGAAGGTTTTATCTAACTACAAGATAAGTAAAATAGTGTCACAAAATTACTGCCAATTGGAAGAGTCGTATCTCTCCAAACGAAAATTAAGAGAATCTCATGAAAAACACACTCCAACTTGTACCCAGCCATAGCAGGGGTGTCCCAGAGTAGCAGGCCCATCCTATACTTTAAACTTCCGATATACTGAGAACGCAGTATTAGCATGAAATGAATCACAGAATGAAGTAGTAGAATACTTACAGCAAGCACTCGATATAATCAGCCAATGGACCAAGACTTGGAAAATAAAGCTTAACGAGCCAAAATCAGTTCATGTAACATTTGCGGCACAAAAATATGGCGATTGCTATTTTGCTTAACGGATTACAAATTCCCCAAACAGTTTCAGTAGATTTACTAAATATATCGGATTGCATCTTGATTCAAGATTAAACTGGAAATTCTACGTCAGGCAAAAAATACTATGTTAGGCAGAAAAATTAAAATAAAATAACGCGAGATGTACTCGCTAAAAGGAAGACATTCTAGTGACGATAAGGCACCAATCGTCACCAAAACACAAGCCAAAGGGGCCCAGTTGGTAACGAAACAAAACAATCGGCTATGTGTGATTATTTTATGCAAATTTAGACTTTACAACAATGTTGGCAACAAAAATGTTCGGAAAAGGAAGCGATTTTAGTACATTGTGATTTTATTTGAGAATGAAGAATATGATTTTGTTGGTTTTTTTTTTATTTTTTTGAGCTATTGTTTGAGCAAAAACGTAAAATATTTATATTATATTTTTATATTACAAAAAGAAAACATTCAAACTATTTTTAGCTAGACGTTATATGTTTATAGTAGGGAAATAATAAACCACAATGTCGAATGGTAAGCCTTTATTTTTATTATATTGTTTATACATAATTAAATTTTAATTTACCTAAACAAGTAATGTGCTTGCCAATTAAATTGTAACTTCGCCCGTTACATTTTATTACGGTAGTAACATATTTTAAATTTAAGATGTATTTTAAGATTATATAAGTTTTTTTTATTTCAAATTAATATTAAGAAGTCAGTGTGGAACACCTATATACTGACAGAGTATGGGACGAGGAAAACCTACCACGGATTGAAAATGGTAAGTGTTGACTGCAAATACTGTGCAACATTGAATACACAACCTACTCGAATACAAATTGTTTATAAATTTATTTCCAGAATCTGATATCGTCTTTCCAGAAGAAAACAGACAGGAAGAGGTACCAGTAGGTACGTATATTTAATTTATTTTAAATAAAAGAGGTTATTTGCGTTTATTTAATTTAAGAAGACCTAATTGATGCTGTACGACAACATTTATGTTTGTGTGATATTTGTCATAAAGAATATCGTAACAAAACGATAAGGCTACAAATTTGGGAGGATACTGCGATCTTTTAGGTATATTATAACATTATACAAAAATAAAATAAAAATTTATTAAACTAAAATTTATTTATTAACAAATTTATTATAGACACAACAAAAACCATCGCGGCTGATGTACATGCGTTCTAAGAAGGCAACCCCAAGTGGCTCTTGCAAGCAGACAAAAGAGTACAAATTTGCAAAGAGCCTTGCATTTTTGGATAATACCTTCGAGCCTAGAGCGTAAGTAAAATAATCGGAATGAAATGTAAAATAGCTAGGTAATAAATGTTTACAATGATTATTTTTGCAGTTAGAACATCATTGTTATCCATCATGGAAACACATACAGACTATAGCTTTGAAAGTAGGCCCGTACCGCCCCGGAAAATTGTGAAAATGATCGATTTTCAAACGGATAAATTGTGCTATTGATTAATCTCCATCATTACATTGAACGTGTCGACTGGATGAAAGAACTAAACAGCAGCAATATAGAAGAAAATGTAGACAAATTTTATAAAATCATATATCAAGGTATAGAAGTATATTAGGGACATATTAGGGTATAGAAGTACATTACCGCAAGGGAAATCATCGGACGCACAAGTCATATCCAACATGTTCGCTGAGTTTTTTCAATCTATATTAAAACCAGAAGACGTTAATACATACGAAAATCCACACCACGCTAGCGTAGGGAACCTGTCCATTGAAATATCACATATCACAATAGAAGATATAAACATGGCTCTTAAAACATTCGGCGATGGTTGCGGTCCTGACCAAATACCAGCTTCTTTTTTGAAAGATTACACCAGTTTGGCACTACCTCTTTACATGCTGTTCAATCAGTCGCTGAGATTGTGAGAGTTTCCTAAAAAATGGAAGATAACCAGAATAACCTCCTTATTTAAAACTGGGGATAGAAATGATGTATCATGTTATAGAGGTGTAACGTCGATTTCATCTATACCCAAATTATTTGAACTAGTAATATGTAATTCCTTAAAAGAAGTGGTGCCTCGACATGTTTCACCGCACCAACATGGGCTCATGCCTAAGAGATCAACATCTACAAACCTTATTGAATTCACCAGCAGCACAATCAAAGTTATTGAAAGCCACAAGCAAGTTGACGTGGTATACACAGACTTTGCCAAAGCGTTTGAGTCCATTAGCCATTGTAAAGCACTAGAACGGTTATACTTATTTGGATTCTCAAACAACTATGTGGCTTGGTTTAAATCTTACTTAACCAACCGCATCCAATACATCGACATTGGTAACAGCAGGTCCAAGCCAATTTAAGCTACATTGGGTTTTCCACAAGGTTCTCATCTTGGCCCTTGGATTTTTACCATTTTCTTCGACGCAATCACTGAAGTCATTCTACACTCTAAAGTTTTAACGTTTGCTGATGACCTCAAAACATATAGAACTGTCGAGAACTTAAACGATGCCGAAAAACTTCAAGAGGACATTGACAATTAAGCGATATGGTGTGAGTCAAATCTTCTTAGTCTGAACATTAATAAGTGTAAGACTTTATCATTCCACCGGAAATTAAATCCAGTTTAAAACATTACGAAGTAAACAATATGCCACTAAAGCGAGTATCAGAGATCAAAGACCTCGGTGTTATTTTCGTGGAAAATATGAACAGTAACAAACATATAGAACAATGTATTGCTAAATCTAATTCTATGTGGGGTTTTATTAAACGATGGACGGGAGATATTGATGACCTAGAGACAATCAAGATTCTGTATTTCGCATACGTGCGTTCGCAATTGGAATATGCTGTTACTGTTTGGTGTCCATTTTATGATACAAATATCAGTAAACTTGAGGGTATTCAGAAAAAGTTTATCCGTCACTTAACTTGGAAAAGCGGTAAGGAGTATGATCACGAATTACCATACCATGAAAACCTTCAGCGTTTACCACCATATCTAGATGGCTGCAAAACAAACAACATAGCAACTCTGGAAAATAAACGTAAGCTTTTAAAGTGTTCGTTTGTTGGTAATATTTTATTAGGTCACATTAACGCACCATCAATACTGGAAAATTTTCAAATTAAATTACCCAGTAGACAACTAAGGAGAAATGAGTTCTTGCAAGTTGATGTCCATAGAACCAACTATGGTTCTAATGAACCGATTAACATGATGTGCAAAAGCTTTAATCAGATAAATCACCTGTTCGATTTTACTTCTAGCAAGGATACCTTAAATCGAAGATTGAAGCAACACTTTGCTTCTTCCTGATTTTAATTATTATTTTATATGTCTGACTATTACGTCATTTTATATGTATGACTATTGTGTCATTTTTAATGTCAAGTCGTATTTGTAGACTTATTTATAAATAAATAAAAAGATCAATATTAAAACTAAGAAAGTATGTAAATAAATGGCTTTGTTTTAAATTTATATTTTTAGGAAAAAACCAATCAGAATTGGTTGATGAAAATAAAAAAATGAAAAAACAGGCATTACAAATTTAGGCTAACAAAACCATGCCGCAATCTGCAACAGCCCTAGCCACTAGAACATCCCACGATATTTTTGGTGAATACGTCGCATCGTAATTGAAATCAGTGACTGAAGACAATTTCAATGAAGCGGAAATAGAAGTAATGGAAATTTTATATAAAAACAAAAAATTGCAAAATGCAAAAAATAAATATTGAATTTTAAATAATAATTATTTTTGTTGTGTATTTTGTTATATTATTTATAAAAAAGGAAATACGTCATAGATCATAATGATAAATAAATAATTAAGAATCTATTTCGCCTTTCGAAGATTTGGTGTGCATGCCTCTTAGGTTGTCTTTTAATAATTCTCGTCGCCATGTTCCTTCACAATGGGTTCCGTCGCTATTCTCCACATCTACTTAACCGGGCGATATGTATGGAGTTAGAGAGGAATGTTGTCTTAGCCAATTATGTAAGCACACGCATGCGCATATTATTTGTTCAGCTGTGTCGACCTAAACAATAACAGTTATGTATTTAAATGAAACAGTTATTAAAAAGTTTTAAAAGTTTACATTAGCAATAATTGGTTGCATGAATATTCTCCATTTTGTCACGAGTATCCTTAAACAATTTTCAATTATTCGACGAGCCCTTGACAACCGATAATTAAATATCTTTTGCTCCTGAGTTAGCGGGGTTTGAGAAAAAGGCCTTAGCTTATTCGGATGAAGGCCAAATGCATCATTAGTGAATCAACTATTGCAGTGGCCAAATATCTACATTTTAAGACATGTGCATTTTTTTAAACATATATAAAGAAGTTTAATTTAACCTGAGTGTGCCAATCTTGTACTGGCCTGAATAACTTTCCAAAGATATTCTTGTTTTGTAATTGCCGGTCCAACAAGAGTCATCAGTTCATCAAATTGTGAAATTGTGGCATTCTAGTCTAAGTCTGGAAAAGCTCTGGGTCAGAGAATTTCAGAGACAAGAAAACATTTTGGTGAGCACCAGTGTTGTCTTGATTCACAAAGTAAGGTAATCCACATACTTAATATCATATTTATAAGCTGTTGATCGCTTAATTGCTCCATTTCATTTAGTTTTTCTAGTTCGCCTCAAGACATCATTATAAGTTGGCCAGTTTTTTCGGAACCACAAGTCTTCTACTTAGATTGTACTGCACTTCAAATGTTTTGAATTTTTAACAATAAAAAATGGTGATTTTCTATAATCTCCATAATTTATGGAAAAAATCAACATTGTGCACTAACATGTCACATGAAACCGTAGATCTTTTGTATGTAGATCTGCATAAATATACGTGACACTTCCTTACAATTAATTAAAGTTAAAACCCATAAATTTCCACAAATTTAAAAAAGAAATAGTATATTGGAGGAAAAGTACTGCATTCGCGGACGATAGTGGAAATTGGTGGACGAGGCAATATCCGAGCTGCATGTGATTGGAATAAGAGAACGCAATTTTCCTTCGAATTGTACATACTTTTTTTTCTTCGATCGGACTTTAAAACGAATATAAACCCAAAATAATTTTTAGTATTATTCAGTAATTGTCATTTTAAGAAATCAAAACAAAGTAAAAAATAATATAAAATTATTGCTTAGTTAGCCACGACATCATAAGACATAAGTAAATTTTGTTTTGTTTTTTTTTCAAAAATTGTCAAGTTTGTATACCTTTTTGATTTATAAGACGAAATTTAAGGAATATGAACAGTGAAATCGAATTATTCTTATCTTGTACCCCACCGGATATAGTGAAAGTAGCGTATTCAGCCACATGTTATTTACTCCCACAATAATAACAAGTTCATTTTATAAGTGTTGTTTTATTTCTTCTAAGCAATTAAACATCCATACGGGAATATATTCCCGGCCTAGGCCAGAAAAAATATTTTCGTACTATTAATACGTGTTGCTTAGCAACAAATACAACATACTGGAATCAAAAGCTTTTCGTTTTGAAAAAACAACGGAAAGATATATTTTTTCCTACGATCAGAGGAAAAATAATTTGTTTCCCGTTTTGCATTTCATAAACAAAACTGACAGCTAAAAACAAAAACAAAAAATACACTATCAAATTTTTAATGATTATGTTAAAATATAGAGGTTTTTAGAAGTTGAGTTGAAAGCCCGAGGGATTTTTTTTTATTTTAATGACGGAATGACTTATTAATGTATTTTTAAATATGGGCTATAAACTTTAAAAGCTCGTTTGATGATTGATGCTTCTATATTTAGGATGCTTTGGTTGAACAGGCTATTTGTCGTATATGGATGGTGACAGTTTGACCTTGACAGGTGAGTACAAAAGCGTAAGAGATGGATACTAACATTCGAGAGCATAAGTGCAGCGAGTATACTGGCTCAATTACGTTTTGCGTACTGATCTGAAGCGAAAGGTAGTTTTGAGTCAGGTAGGCGAAGAATAAAATATTAAGATCAAAATATGCCAAAATAAAACTAATGTTATTTGCAATATTTCAGTCACCAACTTAAATCAGTGAGTTACTAGTTGGTACAAAGTCACTCTTTTAAATATTTTATGAAATATTCAGAATCTGAAGGTCTGTTGTAAATCTTGGCCTTAAACTTCAATCAAAATTAGATAATAATTTAAACTTTAAATGTGGTTTTGTGTTGTGACTGTACTTTACATATTTAATATGTCAAGTAGATTTAGCGTGTCTATTTTATTTCAATCCCTATACCACAAAGTAAAATAGTGATTGATTTTAGAGTTGCCATTTCGTCCAAAAAAGTTTTCGCTGTACAATATTTTCAAATTCACTTTTGGTCAATAAAATGAGCTGAGTACGTCGGACTGGAAGGAACGACATCGAAACTCTATATGCTCCAAACGTTTTAATCTTCTTTATTCCATTATAAAATAAATTGATCTGACAGATATACTATCATGTTTTTTCGAATTGCACATACCTTACAATATCTTTCGTAGTCTAATACATTACATAGTATAGAAACAATAATAGAAACTACTGCATTTTTTATTTTCATGTTCAAATTAATGCCAATTTTCCATATCGGGCATACGATTATATTTTAATAACTGAAATAACTTCAAATTTGATTGGTCAAAAGATGAATTAAATCTTTTAAATTATTCTACAATACGTTCAAGTAAGTAATTAACAAGTATGCACCAAGTGAGGGATTGGACATTTTTGCATCTTACATCTCTATATTAGTTTGTTTACACTAGTGTAGAACTCATATCTACAAATATTGTTTCTGCCCAACTGTTGAACTAAATTTTTCTTCCTTTCTCCCAAACTATATTTCAAATTAACAACATGTCGGAATGCTATCCTATATGTGTACAAATAATGATACCACAGTAACTGCAAACCAGACAAACAAACAATTAAGACTAAGGCAGTGTTAAGTGGCTAACTTAGTTTAATTGTTTTGTAGAAATGAAAAAGGAAGATAAAATCTGAATATATCAATACTAAGTTGTATGTATGAAAATGTGAACTGTTGAATTAATACCATGCTGCATCGTGCTACTAACGCAATGTATCCATTTTATTCTATATTATCTTTAATCATATGAACTTTTGTAAAATATTAATGCTTGAAATAAAGAAACGTAATGTATCCAGACTTACCATTGTGAAAAAAAGTTTGGTCATATTTCGTATTATAATCGAGGGACCGGCCCGACCTACTATAAAAAGGATACATTGTTAACTATTGACATCTATTTATACAAAACAGAAACATTAAAAATTGATTAAACTACAAACATTTAACGGGTTACTGTGTATATTACGTTTGTGTTTGCACGTTTGTACCTGGTGCTACACTGGTTTCTTGGGGTATGTTTGTGCTGAATTCTGATGAGGGGAGGGTTTATTCTATTCGATGTGACCAATGGGGTGACGAGGTCATTATGATTTCTTAGACCTCCTTTTTTTACAGGCCTCTTCATACGGTTGCAAGCTGCCAGAAGATGCCAAATCGTTCTGAATTTCATTACTCCTTCAAACGTGTGATAACCACTACTGAAATAATTTGCGTCTTGGTTTCGTAATTTGGTTTTGGACTCGTTGATTTTGAAAACAATGGATCTGAACACTTTTTCAGTGGATCAAGTATCTCTTTCACCCCGTTGCCATTCAATCCAATCACACAGATATCATCTGCAGCTCCAAAAAATTGATTGGATTGGAGGTGTTTCATTTTTACGAAGGATGTATTCTAACATGAGAATAAAAAGTATCGGGGACAACGCATATCCATATCGAACACCAGAAGTAATTTCGCGATAGCCTATCTCGATAGCCGGCATTGGGGGACTGCGTTACTATCATTTTACACAGATGTATGTATTTGTTTGGTATTCCTCAATATTCAAGCGCATACCATGGCCTCTCTCGGTTGATCGAGTCATTGTCTTGCTTGAAATCCAGAAACAATCCAGGACTGACCGATTTGGACGAAATCCTTCTTGGTAGTCACCGATAATTTCCTTCGACAGAGGAGTAATTCTTCCCAACATGATGTATGTTGCATTTTGTTTGTATATATGTTTTGATTTTTTATTGCAACAGTGCTAGCGAATTACAGATATTTTGATCGAAATATTTTTTCGACAGTTTAGTGGTGGCGTGACTGTTCTTTTTTTGTATTTGTGAGTAATGATTAATTTAGTTCTTTTGTAATGCCAACGCCACAGCGTTCAGGTTCTTTAAGTCTAAATCCTCGTATATTGTGGTATTTATATCACTCTTTTTGCACTTTTATATTGGACTCTTTTTGTGGCGTCTCAATACATTTCTTTAATGGGTACAAATATTTCCTTCAAAATGTCCATTTCGTGAAGGGTTTTCTAGATATAGTGGTCAGCTCCATTCGTTTGATTTTTCGATGATGATACGAACTGAGATGATGTGTTCTGTACAAATTTTTCCAGGTCGTAGGCCATCTAGTTCGTTTTGTTTGTGCAGGTTGACCGTTCAACAATAATTATTTCTAGTACTTTCATTGTACTGTTGAGGAGAGAGATACCTCTCCAGTTCTTGCATTTTCTGAGATCAGCTTTCTTTGTAATTGTTATAGTTAAGCCTTCTTTCCATTTCTGTGGAATTCTACCATAGTACTCCAGGCTTCTGTCAGTAGGGGGTTAGAGTTACAGATGCATCGCTTTTTAGTAGTTCTGGAATATTATCCATGCCTGCCGCTTTGTTGTTATTTGGTTTCTAAATAGCACTTCTTTCTGAATAGTAGAAATTATGTATTTCGATATAATACATCCATAAAATAGTGTTGTACCGTGATTGGTAAGTACAGCGTTGACACGTATTTTAAGGGTAATCATTTGCGAGGTTGACAAAATTTAGGCAATCGAGAATTAGACTAAATTTTATATAATGTTAAATTTATGTATTATCTCTGTAATTTTATTGTTATCATACTTTTATAAATTCAAGATTTCGTTTTATGTTAACTGTGTGTTATATTCTTATATCTGACCACATTGACCCTTAACATTCTTTTCTGAAAATGATCCCAAAAATTTTCTTTAAATATTTTTTGTCACTCATCTTGGGTTTTATTCGCACATACGGTTTGGTGAAATTGGTTTTCAGCACCAATGATCAAGGAATAAAAAAAAATTGGGAATGAATGTGTTTTGCGATTGGTTGGAACAGTTTTTATAAATCATTCTGCTTGTCTCTAATTTCAATCTGATATCAAGAAATTATGGCCAACATCAATCAACTGAGCAAACAAATCCGACGAATTGTAATGAAATATGACATTCAATAAATTGCGATTAGTTCGCGACTTGAAAATACTTTTCTTATTATATTCTACGTATAATTCTTATTAAATTAATTTAAATTAAAAATAAAATTTTTATTGTGTCGTATTCATTGAAACCCCAACTAAAACAATAAAAAACCAAAGCAGACATTGGGGGAAACAAAATAAATGAACAAATTTATTTTCATTGGTTTGTGTGTGTGTGTGTGTGGCTATATACAGGAGATTGCGACCCCATTTCCTCCCATATAAATTTCGAGTATAAAAACGGCAAAACGGATATTTCAATTTGTAGTGTCCTCTTATTTTTGGTTGTCGTTTACTTTTTTGTTTGTTAGTTTGGACGTAGTTTAAGTGGTCATTTACAACAAAACAAAATACTAAAACAACGAGGAAAATTAATTTTATCTATTTCGTATCTAGTCCAGCATCCATGTGTACACAAAAAATTTATAACAGTAGAGTAGCAAAAAAATATGTATTGTAAATATTAAGTTGATTAAAAATTTTGCCCATCTATCCTCTAGTTAAAACTATTCCAGTTTTCGGATTATCGTGTTACCATGTTACCGTCAAACCCAATAAAAGTGTGATAACAATTAAGTACATCTTCATCTGAAACATTAGGTTTTGAATGTACCTTCTACATAAAGATAACCTGTCTTATGTTTATCAATTGTTTTCTAACAAAATTTAATGTTGAGGAAGAAAACATTCAATCGGCCGCATAAGTATAAATGTAAAAGGCAAACAGAAAAGCTCTATTATCTAACCCACTTTTCTGGTCAATTTGTGTCAAACATAAATTTCTATTTTTCTAGTATTTAATACGTTAATATAGTTAGAAAGACTATTAATTTTAATTATTATGTCAAAATAAATAAGAAAAATGTCTGTATGTGTGTGCATCCGTTTCGTTTAACGTCGATAAAAGTTTATATTAAAATAGTCTCTTTGTTTGTCGCTCGATATTTTCTTAGAATAATAAAGTAATGTTTACATTATGAAATCCCCAAATCATGGCAGTAATAAAAATATTATATAAACATACTTTTCGGTTGTTGTCGCCTAACCTTAATAATATTATTATAATTTAACGTAGGAAGCAACTTAACTTGGTTGTTAGTCAACAGTCTCGCAAAATTCCTCAAACCACTCAAATTATAAAGCAGTTACTATCTGAACCTTGAAGCAAATAATTATCTTTATATTTGAACTTGTAATCACTTACGATAATCAATGGTCATTGTAAAGCTACGTTGGAAATTTTTGTACTTGTCAGGGAGGACAGAGGAATATACAACGCGATTCTCTTTTGAAGGCTTGATAAATATAAGGAAACTCAACGAAAATATCAAGATCTTCTAAGCAATAGCATATAACTATCTACTTACCAATCTGAATGATTGAACAGAGTAACTACTGAAAGCTTCGGTTGACGATGCTACCCAGCACACTAAGTAATGAAGCTCAAACTTGGTTTACCATCGCAAAGAGAAATATAGCAGTTCTTGCTAGGAGGACAACTAAACGAATTTGTAGACAGAAGAAGCGCGAATGGTGGAATGCTAAGACGTCAACTGCTCGACTAACTGATATACGGGATCAGGATGAAAACTTCTGTGCAAACGTCAATGCCGTACTCGATAAATGGCGTGAACATTTTGCATAACCAACTAATTTTCCACTTCTATCGCAAGCTACATTTGAATACCCTCAAATACAGACCGCAGAGATGTTCATTCTTTGAGGAATTCACCATGGCCATGCATACATTAAATAAAAATCGTTCATGTGAAGTTGATTTCATTAATTCAGAGCTCTTTTGGAACTAACTTTGTGGAACTGTCTTTTCGACCGTGTTCGGTAGGTATGACGAAATGAAGTTATGGACTGAGCAATGGTAAGTGGTAGCGTTATGCTCAATATTCAAGGACGATATTCATTTCCTTTGCACAGCATAAAAGTTATTGTACATTATCTTGGAAAGATTAACTCCTGTGGCGGATGAAATTATCGGTGACTACCTACCAAGGAGGATTCCATCCAAATTGATGTCATTGATCAAGTTTTTTCGCTACGAATGATTCTTTCCAAGTACTACGAAACATCTCGCGATGTACACCAGTTATTCCTAGATTGCACTCAAGCTTATGACTCGATTAATTGAAAGAGGCTATAGTATGCGCTTGAGTGATCAAAGGAGTGAAAGAGATACTTAATTCTCTAGACGAACTATTCGTACGTTTTGGGCCAGATCAAAACAAGAATTAATCATGAAATCAGGAAATTAATGCGAACTCCTGATATCGTTCATGAAATGCCAGTGAGTACGCTGGCTCGGTCACAATTTGTGTACTGATCTGAACCGCATGAGACAGAGATTTTTAAAGGAAGAGTCGCGTTTTGGTGGGTGAAGAAGTCGCTGTCGGTTACGATGGCTTCACGGTGTAGAGAGCGATCTGGAATCTTCTATAAAGAGCTGGCTCGTCATCAAACCCGAAGGAGTCAGATAATTGACACGGTACGAGCTTATAATGGCTTGTACAAAACTCAAAGAAACTCGATAGCCTAGAGTGTAGAACAGTGTCACAAGACCATCTTCATAGTAGAGATAACCTCTAGAGTGTTCGAGTTAAATTTTTCACTGTGAAAGATAGATAAAAAAGTCTGTATTGAACTTCTTAAATAAAGACTCATTTTAAATTAATTTGTATAATCTGATGGGATACATCTCGATACATCAGCACGTGGAAGCGTATTGATTCGGAGCGAATAGTACAGCGGTAAAGAGATTGCTATTGGCGCCGATATCACCACATAGTAAAAAAGCGTTCTGGGATCATCTGGTTGTTTGCAACATTATGGAAGGTTGTAAACAAAACTGAAGGAATCTATTGTCAACTCAGTAAAGGTCTCCATAGCCTGTAAAAAAAATTATTATTATTTACTTAATGAAAAGGTTTCAGATATTTAGTTTGATTTTTAATGTTGGTAATAGAGGAAGTGTTCCTGCACACTGAAAAAAATTTTGAACATTATATTTATGAATCGCGTTCATCGACTTAAATTCATATTATTGATGTAATCGTCATAATATTAATGAACGAAATTATAAAAACGAATTTTAGCTCAAAATTCGTACATTAATAGTAGGAATCATTGTTTATTTGTACATTAATATTAAAAACTTAATTCATGAATTTAAATTTTATTTATTTTATTACACTTTACAGAACATACATGAAAATTTTATGAAAGTATTTGTGCAGTTTGATGCAATTCACGAAAACATTATATTAATGATTGATTCATACTATTTATTGACCAAATATATAAGGGATCATATTATTAATGAACAAAAACCTAATTTATAAGTTTTAAATTATTAATAATAAAAACTATGTAGTTAATGGATATGATCGGATTTCAATTTCATTATAGTCGGCTTTATTTTTTGCTTTATTAAAATATTGGTGCTGTTAGAAATTGTACCAAGAAATATGTTCGTAATATGAATGAACAAATTCATAAAATGTACAAAGTGGACATTATAAAATGTATTTTATGAAACTGTTCATAATATGTATAAAGAAGTTAAAATTCAATCGAATAATTGAATTTCTTCATATTATGTGTGAACAAACTGCATGTATTGTGTGATTCATTCATATTATTTATGCAGTTTTCATTAAAATCGTATGATTCCTTCGTCAGTAAATGAAAATTCGATTGTGTCATTATTCATTTTTTATTTTCCTTCAGTTGTTACGGTCGTGTTAAAAAAAATTAATCAAATTGTAAGGGTATGTTGTATTTGATAATACAAATAACGAATTCTTCGACCTATATAATTCAGGTAAATATAATATAATAAGTGTTTTATGTGTTAAATGTTTAGTTTGTACACACGTATTTTGTTTAAATTTATGAATATAAAATATAATGTTTCATAATTGTAACATTTCAAGAATACTGCATATATATTTGTTATTTAAAATTTAACTTTTTTAGTTTGTCTTTAAATGTAGAATTGGACACTGCACCATACATTGAGTCTTTGGTTCAATATCAAATATCTCTAATAAGTTTACTACTCTATGGCAAGGTTGTAGCAGAATCCAATCAATTGAAAATGAGATGCATTCCTACCCGACAGTTTAAGAAATGACTTAATATAAAAAGTTATAAATGGTGAGTATATAAAATGGTAATCAAGGGTGAGGATACATTTATTTATCTACATGTTATCTTTAAATTATCTGTCAAAAACAACTAATACATAATTTATATCATTTCCAAATTTTCCAATAATTAGCTTAACAACTAAATTAATAAAGATTGTAATTTTAGTAAAATTTCGCCTCGATTTTTTTATTATATATTCATATCATGGTCCAAGCGCTAATTTATTTTATTTTATTAACATTTTTGCCTTTATAATGATAATATTCTATCTTATTATTTATAGACGAAACTATATAAAATAATTGCAGATTGGAGATGAAAATTGGAGTTTCCAGTTTTGTAAAGTAGTAATGTACTGTGCTGGGACTATAAAGTGTAATATACTGTAATACAGTTCACTTAAATATTTAATAAAACTAATTGATAATATTGTTACAGATTAATAAATAAATTTCATTATTATGTATTTGTTACTTTAATAAGAAAAAATCATTGCAGATAGGTGTTACTGGAAAATTCGGATTGGCGATTGCAGATTAAAAGATTAGAGATTTTACTGTTTGTATTAACCATTTTTTTAGTAACTATTTACCACATGTGCGTAACAGGGTCGTTCTTTCCTAACTAATATACCTTACTTTCCTAGCTAACATCCTTTTGTGTAAATAGCTGTAGAAATGGCCCCAGCGTGTTCTCGAATCTTATCTAGCGTTTATTCCTACAATCATATATCCTATCAATCAATCATTTAGTTTTGCCCATATAATAATAATAATAATTTATCATATTATTTATAGACGAAACTACATAACATAAACCTGCTATGATGCTTCCTTGAATCCATAATAACTACTAAAAAAGTTTTAGAAGATAATACGGACTATACATGTGTCATCAAAAGAACTGTTCAGGATGTATACAAAAATATGGTTTCCATCAGCAGTCTACATGAAATGGAAGACCATATAAATTATTTTGGAAAAATGTTATGTATAATCGCTGTTGAAAGCTTTTAATCCGTCTGGAGTGAATCTTTCGAGTGGTCAAATTTCTGAGAGTTCTAGACACTAGCGCCGAATAGTTTGTATGGAATCTTTTTGAAATATAGTTGTGTAATGAAAAATAAATCTTTAAAAGTAAGTTTGATGTTAGTAATAAATTGAAAATTTTGTTAATCAATAATAGCTTATATATAATTTTATTTGTAATAATTATATTTTATAAAGGTCTCATAATTGGTTGATTTATTTTCAATATTTGATTTAATAAATATAAAATTAAAAAATGTAATATGATGTGTTTCATTTTACAAATAAACAGACAGGAAGTTACAATTATGCGATATATATAAATATATATATATATATATATATATATATATATATATATATATATATATATATATATATATATATATATAAATATATATACATATATATATATATATATATATATATATATATATATATATATATATATATATATATATATATATATATATATATATATGATTCTTTACATAAATACTACGTATTTACTTTATTAGTGATGAACCTTAAGTCCTAAATAACATGAATATTTCAGAGTAATAGTTATGATAAAAATCATACTATTTATGATTTACCTCATTTATTATATGAATAATTTCATAAATAATAAAACTGATATAAAAATTTATTCATAAATGTGATGTAAAATTTTTTTTATATTATGAATGCAAATAATTAAAAGAATGAAACTTGTTCATAAATATTTCGATTTTTTTCATAAACATAAGAATTTGTTACCTAAATAATATGAATTTATTCTTCAAAAATATTTTAAGTTGCATTATTACTACAATTAGTTTTATATCATACATGTAACACAGCATAAACAACGTGAATTATAAATGTTATGTAAAATAAATTTTACTTTTTGTTTTTTGTTCAATATATTGATGAACTAAAATTGTATTAATAATGTACTTTTACATCGGCGCAGTTTTGATGTATATTTCATTACATTTATGCCGTTTTTCATAACAAAAATGTAGGATTTTTTTCAGTGCAGTACCTCTACTATCTAAAATCAAACTTAGAATAAAACACTCAGGTTTTATTTTTCATTGATAGTTCAAAGTTTTAATCATTGAAATTTGCAGAGAGTAACTAAAATTCTTTAACTAATTAATTACATGAAGTTAGCAAAAAATTGATCCTCAAAATTTAAAGGATTTTTCTTTATAAGAAAATTCAAGTGATTGATTGTAAAAAACCAATTTTTTACAAATGGAAAATTTAAAGGAATTTTTATAAGGCACGTCGAGATATCGCAGCAATTTAAAGGGACTCTATTACAGAAGAAAAAATTAATAGTGGGTTTCGCGAAATATGAGATTATTTACGAAAAGGGAATATGATAAACCAACCCTAACGAGTGTTTAACTGCGATGAAATTTCAGAAGAACCACATTATAAGCTGAATAATTCCTGAAATAAATTGATACTAGTTTAGATGATTCGGTGAAGTACTGTTTTATTGCATCGACAAAAGGATAGCAGTTCCACCATGTGTTATTCCACTATCATGCTTAGTATCGGAGATGGTGTTTCCTGAGTTCTTGAAGTAACCCGTATTTGTAAAGTGAGTTTCGGAAATCAGCATGATATCGACTCATACTAGTCCCATCATCTGCAGAAGTTTGTTCATTGATTCATTGAGTGAACTGATCGTGTTATAAATATCAGTTAACGTTCGTGTATGTAGAATTGTCTCTGTCAAATCTGCATAAGATATTTTTGGATTGATGAAAGGAGAGAATCCTCTTTTACTCGTTTGACTTTTATAAAGGTGGTTTACCGTTTGTTGTTCAACTCTTTGTCTATAGTTTACAGTATGATTTTCGCCTCAGTTGCTACATATTCTCACTTCTGTTATTTTTATCCAGCTCACATTTGCTGGTTTCATGTAGCACTCTTCAATTAACATATGTCGAAGGTGTTTTGGCTTTTTTCTAAGATGGCTATAATTTTTTATAGCTGTCAATATATTTTGCTTGGATTCTTCTTCACTTATATTGCCACGTTTAATTTGGGCAATATATAATTCACCATTAGTTTCTGCGTTGAGTGCAGTTTTCAATTGTTTCGATGGTGCCTTTCTAATGTATTTCCAAATAATTATTCTTTTGATGACTAAAAATCAAGTATTGGACATTAGGTATCAAGTTGAAAAATTTGTAAGTTATTCGTATCTATAATTTTGTATATAAATCCAGTAGCGTTAACGTAATTAATTTTTGTAATTTTTTAGTGCACCGCGTGGATGGTGGCGTCATATTACTTTATAATTTTCCGAAATTCTATAGTTTGCATTAAAACAGAACTCAAAGCCACGGTTTAAGGGTCCACGGTTTAACCCACATATACTGACACATTAAAAACACCCAGTCGTGATTTATTCGGTCACCACCGGAAAACGAACCCGATTTTTAAATTTATTTTTTATAGTATGACTGAGCCATAACCATTTAGTAATTTACAATCCATAATATGTATATTTAATTAGCCAGGGTAATCTCATGATTATCCCCAGTTTCGTGTAAATCTTCGTCAGATTTTTGCCACATTAGGTCACCTGACCTCCTGGTCGCGTTAGGGCCAGTAGTTTGGTTCTTTGCAGTCTTGTTGTTGGAATGGAAGTTAGCATACAACGTATGTCTAGATTTTTATGCTGGTACAGGTGTTGTAAGAGTTTTGTTGCATGATCCTTAGTTTCATCCGCGACAACCTCGATCTTTAGATCTTGAAGGTGGTTGTTGTTTCGAATCTATCACTTTGCATTTACAATAAATCGTAGGATTTTATTTTGATATTTTTCTTCTGATTTTTTATTTGTCTTCTTGGCACAATCGCAGAGGTGGCTACCATATGCCTTTACATGTTTCAGAATTTCTTTGTATAACAGCCGTTAATAGATCGCTGGTTCAGATTGTCTCTCTTTACATTTTTCGAAATTTTGTGTTGATTTAATTTCTCTTCTTTTTTATGTTTCTTCCATCTAAGTTAAGCATCTTTTGCTTCATGTATTTTAATTCACCATTTCTTTGCCCAATTTTATATGATGACTGTAATTTGCTAGTGGAGTCATTGATGTTCTTTGCTGTTGCAAGTATTGCAGTAAAAATTGGTATATAGGAGGTAAAGGATTGGTACAAGAACACTCACTTGTGGTAATCTTGCTGTTATTTTACTCTGCCTCTCTGATATGTATGATTTTAAAATATAAAAAAATTGCTCCGGATGATCTCGATAAAGATTGAATTCTAGTCCACAGTACCATACTTTGTCAAAACCCATGAATAACAGTGCAAGCATCATACTTTCTCTGCTAACGAGAGCGATGTTGGCATTGCTCCGAATTTTACTAGCCAACCATAAAAACTAATCACCTATAAACAGCAACACGAGATAGATCAGTGGCGTTTTCGAACTAAAACTGTTTAGTGATCATTTGTGTGATTTATTCATACCTCTAATATGAGCCATAGATCAGGAAAGCATTAACTCAATTAATATTACTCCGTTAATAATATTTATAGATTAAGTCTAATGCTAGCTAATAGTAAGATTTCCCAAGTATATGTGAATGGTGTACAGCGCTTTTTTTACTAGGATCCGTCGTTATTCAGGCAACATTTTAAACTTCTACTTTAAGCATTTATTTTTAGTGTATATTTATGGTATTAGGAGGCACGACTTGGTCAATGCTAAAAATTTTTGGGTCTGAGAGAATAATATCAACTCTCATCCCACGAGGCATTGTTCGGTGCAAATTTACTGCCTCAGATACGCAACGAAATAATTCTGTGAATGGTGGCAGTCAAAATTTAAAATCATGGTTTAATCAGACCGCATTATAACACTTAATCATTATTATTATATATATCACACATAATTTACAATAATGAATTTATTTTCTCATTTAATTAATTTATTATTATAAGCACATCATTGTTACGATATTATATTAAAATATAATATTTATTTTTACAAAGATAGACTAAAAAACGTTTCCGTGTACCCAACCACCCCACTTCAGATTGAAAAAAAAAATGAAAATTTTCCATAAAATAAATATTGAAAACTGAAGGCCTAATAAATTTGAGTCTATACTTTAACCAAATCATACAGCAGCAATTACTAGCAAGTTAACTGGAGTGTGATATTGTTCTTTGGATGGATAGTAAAAATTTATTGATACAAGTAAATATTTCTAGACCGGGCTTTCGATACTCGTACTTAAATCAAATGACACGATTTCGAAACGGAATGATATAATTACATTAACAACAGACAAAAACCTATTCGTGCGTTTTATAATAAACAATAAAGCAGCAATCGAAATTGCTTCCAATAATTGAATTTTTTTTTTATATATTTTCCTTCCATCCGTAATAAATTTTCCGCTCTAAATATACAAGCTACTCACTTCAACTAAGTCAATTTTTATTTGTTATTTTGCTAAATTTGATGTCATTAGTCATTTCTCTTAACAGTTTTCAACCTTCCTATGTACACAGTAGTAGTCTTGCTGCCGATGGTATGTATACAACTGAGTACATATAAAATATATATATTTTCTTAATTTAATTAAAATGAACAAACAAATTTAATTTTTATTTTTAATTTTCTAATCCTGTCCATTGATTTGTCCTGTATATATGTATGAATGTATGTACATTACACACACTCCTATGCATTATGTATGTGTATATGGTATTTCATCTAGATGTATGTGCAATCGATTTCCTCCATTAAATAATCCAAAATGAAATTACAAATATAATCAAATTAATACAAAACAGGAACAACAACAAGAAAACCGAGTTGGAAAATAAGTTTGCTTCGTTATCAGTTTTCCTTCTTTATAAATGGTACAGTGTGTGTGATGTGTATCGGGAAAATTTTTATCGGGAAGCTCATTGTTGTTTTAAAATACAATGGAATTATATCAAATTAAAATGCAGCATAAAAAATTGATGATTTTTGATGTGATTTATTGTCTGTCTGTTTTATAGATTATCTATTCTGTGTGCTTTAAATTAATTATCGAAAACAAGGGAAATATTTTTTTTCTGTTGGGATAGTTTTTCCTCCTATTTCGAGAATGTTCGAAATTATCGAAACAGGATAAGGATACGAACACATTTGAAATAATTTTACTGTACTATATATTATGTATGTTGTTCCAAATATAGATATTTTCATTATCTGATACGACTGCGTTTAACGGAAACATATTATATTGATTTATTTCGTGTTCAATGTGAGCTTTTTCCAACTTGTTAATTGAGCTTTTTCAATATTTAAACAAATATATTTATATACATATATTGTATTTTTATGCAGTGATGACATAACGGAACTGCGATATAACTCTTTATGTTTGGTTATTAGTAAAATGTATTATTTATTTGGTTGGAAAATAGATATTTATTGTTATGAACGGAAAGTGTTCAATGAAATGCTAATCTACGGCAGCATACATTTTTTTCTAATAAATAAAATATTTTTAATATAGGTTGAGTAATACCTTTTTATTTATAAATTAAAACAAAATCGACCATTTTGGTGCAGTGATTAAAGATGTTTCTTTTGAACCGTGTTCAAACTCAAATTTGAGTATAAGCTAAAAAGTTTATTGATATAGTCACAGTGTTTTTGTTAATTTTACAAAACTGTGATCAGCATTTTATGTAGATTATACAGAAAGTTGCCAGTTGTAGTTTAATGGTTAAGAGAGTGTCTCATCACGCCGCGGTCTCGAGTTCGATTCCCGCCGTTGACTAAAAATTAACATGCAACCGGAAGACATAAAAACATTCGTTGGGCTGACATCCTACAACGTGCACCAATCGTTAAAATTGGTTCGCAAGGGTGTAGAATATGATAAATGATGCTGAATGCTGATCGTGACAGCTCATGATGGAAGTTAAACCAGAACTCCACAAAGTGGCATTGATTGATAGCTAGGGCGCTGAGTCAACCAGATGATGAAGACGTTTATCTTGAAATATATGGCATCTTATATGTGATCTGTAATGTTCGTTATGCTAGGCCGGTTTCGATTTGATGACGTCATTGATTTGTTGTGTGATCGAAAAGATCAAATTCATCTCATTAGACATATGCGACCGCACTTGATATTTGTTGCATTTATGTTTGTATATATGTTAGGAGACTTTGTTGCAACAGTGCTGGCGAATTACAATGTTTTTGAATCGAAATCTTTTTTCGATTATTTTGTTTTTACTTCACTATTGTGGCGTGACCTGTGCACTGTGGGTGAGAGTATTCGTGTTTCGTAAATTTTACAAACGAAACATGAAACCCATAGAATAACCTGGTGCATTGAACGGCCTTGCCACATGTATGAAAGCGTATCGGCCGGAACTCGTAGCGCTCCAAGAAACTCAATGGCCTAAAAGTGGAGAACATGTGTCCCAAGTCTATACGTTGCTACACAGTGGAGATGATCTTGGAAATCTTTGAGTTGGATTCCTCATTGGGCCACAGGTATAAAATGCTGTACTCAATTTTCAGTGAATTTTTGGCTTGTACATGCCATAAGCCTACCTGCCAATTGTTTGTGTACATGCGCCCACTGATGTAAGCCAGCCCCAATATAAAGACTCATTTAATAATAATTATGATGATCTGATGGGCTCTATACCCGAGCACGACGTAAGATTGGTGACTTAATTGCTAGAGCTGTCGGGAGTACGGACCTATATTATGCAATAATATAGGTCCGTACTCCCGACATAAAACTGCAACCGAGAATGGGGAAAGAATGATGTACTTTGCGATCGCTCATGATCTCAAAGTGGCAAGTACATTCTTTCCCCATAAAAACATCCATTTGGAAACCTGGACACATCCACGTAAAACATTCCGAAGCCAAATTGACCATGTGTTGATTTCCAAAGGGAGGGTTCGGGTTGTCCAAGACGTGGGATCGTGTCGGTCGTCAACAAAATTCGTAGGCAGTTACCATTTTATGGTCACTGCAAAGCTACGATGGAAATTTTCGTACAAGTCAGGGAGGACAGGAGAATATACAACGCGATTCTCCTGTGAAAGTCTGACAAATGAAGAAACGCTACGAAAATATCAAGATCTTGTCAGCAATAGCATTATGCAATTCAATTACCAATCTGATGATGTGAACAGTGTCTGGAAAATATTGTAAACATCGGTTGTCGATGCTGCCCACCACACTCTCGGTATAGTGAAAATTAGGCCCAAAAATGATTGGTTTGATGAGGAGTGTCATGCGTTACAATCGGAAGGAAAAATAAAGCAGTTCTTGCTAGGAGGACAGCTAACTGCATTTGTAGAAAGAAAAAGTGCGAACTGTGGAAGACTCAGGTCTTAAGAGTGCAACAACTCAGCAATGAGCGCAACTCGTGTGGTTTCTTTAAAGGAATCACCGAATTGCACCATGCTGCCATTCGGGACCAGGATGGAAACCTCTGGGTCAACGTTGATGCGGTACTCGAGACGTGGCGTGAACATTTTTCTGTCCTACTTAATATTCCACATGTATCACAAACTGTATTTCAATATCCTCAAATACAGATCGCAGAGATGTTCATTGAGGATCTATCCTATGAGCAATTCACAATGGCCATGCAGAGACTAAAGAAAAATCGTTCATCAGGAGTTGATTGCATTAATTCAGAGCTCCTGATATTCGGAGGGCTAACTTTGAGGAACTGTCTTTTCGACCATGTTCGATTGGTATGGCGAAATGAAGTAATGCCTGATGAATGGAAAGTGGTCGCGTTATGCCCAATATTCAAGAAGGGTGATCGCTTGAAGTGCGAGAATTATCGCGGTATAGCTCTCCTTTGCACAGCATACAAGTTACATAATCTTGGGAAGAATCAATCCTCTGGCGGAGGAAATTGTCAGTGGCTACCAAGGAGGATTTCGTCTAAATCGGTCAGTCACTGATCAAGTTTTTTCGCTACGGATGATTCTTTCCAAGTACTACAAAACATCTCGCGATGTACACCAGTTATTCCTAGATTTCAAGCAAGCCTATGACTCGATCAACCTAGAGAGACGGGTATGCGCTTGAATATTTAGGAATACCGAAAAAATATGTATATCTGTGTAGAATGTTGCGGTCAGTTTGCATTCCTCTACAGATTCTCTCTATAGCCCTTAAAATAGAGACTGCAGCACGTTTGCTGGCTAGTGTGAAGTCGGTTGGGCGTAATTTTTGTCACTGGCAAAGGAGAGCTGGATGTGCTGCTAGTGCATACCTTTAGAAACGAGTGCAACGAGTCAAATTGTTAAGAACATGGAGTAACAAAAAAAAGGAATAAGTGCGATTATTTTGAATTTGGGATTAATTTAAACACATCGGATTATATACTATGAAGCGAGAGAAAAAAAAAATAAATTTCACGACCGGTACGGAATTGGCCCTGATGGGTGACAATGTGCTCGCCTCCCTTCCCACTGGCACAAGCGCACACGAGTATGTTCGCCGGGCCCCTGGTCTTACTAGTATGCTAGCCCATTATGAGTATTCAGTTAAGGACTATTCATCACTTTAAACAACTACTAAATAACTAACTCTTGGGCCGAGGACATGATAGGTGGAAAACAAAAAAAAATCCACTCTCAAATAATTAATACGAAACTTTAAGTGACTATTAATAATTATTAGTATAAGTAGCGTATGACGCAATGGTTTGATACAGGCATATGAAGAAATATGTAGGCCTTAATATATAGTTTAAAGTTAAATAAATAATATAATAAATAAATGGTTTTAGAAGCTTAAGCATCCAAACTACCATGTGCCAGTTCTAAGCATCCAACTTGGAGTAGTAAAAAAAATGTCGCGGAAACGCCGGAAACGCGATATATTTTCCTTTCGTTTTGTTGTTATGTATTTATTTTGGCTGTACTTGGCTCTATAGTACACAACAAAAAGATAAGAATTCGTGACTCGATTGTACTAGTAAAATTCGAACAAATAAAAAAATATTATAAATGCTTTCCGCGACTCCGAAATATCCAAAACTCCCGTGGGGTTTGAAGTACGGTGTAGTACCATTCAGTAAGTAATATTACTTAAAGTCTTTTTCGATACAATAATCAATTTTTAAATTACGGGCATCAAAGATGGCGGTTCAATTGACCACTGCCCTTGGACACTTAATTTAAAAAAATTTCGACTAACTACACCAATCGACTGTTCAATTTTATTTATTTGTCTACCACCACACGTTTGTGGGTGGGTAAATCACAAAACAAATAGAAGAAAAAATCGTCATTATCACCAACTTTCTCATTACACTTCACTCGTAATTATTATACCAATAATTATTTTACCTGTACCAATTAACAACACCACAGCAAGCGTTAATATGGAGGCAGTTGTATTTAGCTAACATTATCTTTGGGAAAGGATTTTTTTTGTTTCTAACCAAATTTCTCGTCAAAATTTGTTCCTGCTTGGAACATTACCGATGTTTCATGTTAAAGTTGAGAACAGACTATCCGAACTTTTGCAATCAATACTAGTGTTCAATAAGGAGATGCGCTGTCCCCAATACTTTTTAATCTCATGTTGGAATACATCCTTGGTAAAAGTCAAACACCTCAGGACAATATCTTATACCGACAACCCAATAAACTTCTTGCATATACAGATGATATATGTGTGATTGGATTAAATGGCAACGAAATGAAAAAGATACGTGATCTACTGAAACAGTTTTCAGAGTCCGTTGGTCTCAAAATCAATGAGTTCAAAACAAAATATATGATCTCTGGTTTTCGAGATCAAGACGCAACTGATTTCATTAGTGAAAACCACACGTTTGAAGGAGTAATGAGATTCAAGTATCTTGGATCTCTCATTATACTCACGATAGTAGTGTGGGAGAGGATATCAAGTTTCGGTTTGCCGCTGGCAATCGGGCTATATATCCTCTACGTCCACTTCTGAAATCAAAATATCTTGCAAATACGGATAAGCTGAAACTGTACAGAGTGTTGATCAGACCCGTTGTCATGTATGGATGTGAGCGTTGGACATTGACGGATGAGTACGAAAGATGGCTTTTTTACATTCGAGAGAAGAATCATGTGTGTGATATAAAGCATAAAACGCGACAATGATGGCACATACCGAGTTCGTTTCAACCACGAGATCAGGAATTTAATGCAAATTCCTGATATCGTGGATGAAATCAAAGGACAGCGAGTACGCTGGCTCGACTGACACAGCAACCTTTGAAATGAGAGCCACTTTTTTGTAGGCGAAGAGGCCGCTGTTGGCGACGATGGCCCCGCGGCGATCTGGCATCTTCTGGTTGCTTGCAATAATATGAAGAGCTGGCTCGTGATCGAAACCGATGGAGTGAGATATATATATACATATATATATATATATATATATATATATATATATATATATATATATATATATATATATATATATATATATATATATATATATATATATATATATATATATATATATATATATATATATATATATATATATATATATATATATATATATATATATATATATATATATATATATATATATATATATATATATATATATATATATATATCAATCTACTGTAAAATATATTTACTGTTCATAAATTCTATCAAACCAATTTACGTTTACATCAAATGTCTCCACTTTTTAAATTTTAATTTAAAAACCAGGGTGGGAATTTATTTTTCTAAAATTGGGGTATCTATAAAATTTATTATAAAAAACCTATACGTGATTTAATTTTGTAATCTATCGCAATTTTTATACCTTTACTACCTAAATCCATAAAATAAGATCTCAATTTGTTATATACCCCAGCCTCATTTTCAAATCAAATACATATGTATTAATTAATCTTGTTGTTCACCTGCTGTGGGTAAATCTAACAAATTACGGTGACATTTATCATGTTATATAAACTTTAACATACAAGAACGGCAAACATATGTTTATGTGTTGTACGATGTGATGAAGAGAAATATTTTGAAATTGAAATACAAAACACCTTCTAAAAAATTAAATTACTTACCTACCCCACACAGGGTGTGTGTATGAATATTTTCAAACCTTATACCATCTTGCTATACTACTCTATCCTATTTCTTGCTTGAAACGTATCAAAGAACTTTATATGATGAAATACCAAATCCTTATCTCATTATATATTCATAGGAAAAATTTTATTGTTCGAGACGAAATAGAAGCGTAAGACAAAATTTAAAGAAGTAAAATCAAAAATATAACTTTGCATGTGTCTTTCGTTCCCGCACCATAAGTATGATAAGTATGTTTTTATTTACATATATCCAAGATTATTGGCACGTGGATTGGTTTAACATAATCTATTGCAGTTAGTCGTTGTGACATTCACATAAAGCCTTATAACCTTCAAATATTTCGTTCAAACTCGCCTCCAATTAACAGTTTTCGTATACACAAAAAGAAAATTAATTTTTCGCCGAAACTAATAATGATCTGACGACACAAAGCAACGAAGCAAAAATGTATTTTAATTTATTTTGTTTACAAAAGCTTTTAACTTTTGTATGTCATCTGAGAGTATATAATTTATACAGTTTTAGAGTACGAGAAGTAAATTATTGAAACAAACTTTCAGAATAAGGATGGCCATTTTGTTGATTTGATCGTTTAATGAAAATGGAACGTCAATTTGGTAATCGAATTACACTTACAATGTTCGAAATGATGTAATCACACCAAATTACGTGCCCGGGTCAAGAACATCATTATAGTTGTCTTATCAATATAATATAAACGCATGTTGTATACGCATAAATGTATTTTGGTTTTTGTTTCGCCCTCGTCATCTTTAATTAATCTTCTTAATCATAAATTTTCTTTATAATTACGACACACACACACACAAATAAATGACGCAACAACAACAATGTTGAATAATGGAAAATATATAATTAAAACATTTCCATTTCATTAAATTTTCGTTTTATGGCGCATATAAAAATAAAATTATTTTTATGGTACAAATTTTACTATAATTTTATTCTTCCGTTTCGGTCGTCTCCTCGAGACTTTAGGTACAAATATGTATTATATATGTACATATATAGATATGGATATGAAGTTGTTGTTGGTTTTAGTTTTTGTGTACACGAACACAGACATTTTTGAGATCCTAAATTGAGGAGATATAGGATATTTTGTACTAATTGGAAGGATTATGGTTTAAGTATATCAATTAACCAAATTTAATGCCGATTTTATCGAAACATACCGACGAGTATTGCATGCTGTAACGGGACGAGATAATAATTAAACGGAAATTGTTATTCACAGATAAAAGGATTAGTATCGCTTATAGTCTTCTCAAACACAAAATTAACGAATAAAAGTTTTAATGATTTTGCTGCAGAACTACTTATTTTATTATTTGCAGAAAAGTTTCAGTTAAATATAAAAATAATTAAAAAATTAAATCATCTTAAAACATTAAGCTTCATACTTAAGTAGGGAGATAATGATAAACTCTCCCCTATAAGCAAATAAAAATGCAAGAGCATTGACCAAATCACAAAAAGGAAACCTTACTTTTCAGGCGGAGAGTCAGACTGTGTTCCACTCTTCTCTAATCTTGATCATGATGAAGGTTCTCAAAGGCAAATATCAAAAAACTTAAATCCGATTAGTGATTAGTGATAAGCGTGTACTTTTTTTCTACGTAAACTCTGGGCTCCTATTCCTAAATACGAATTAAGGCTTTATTCCATGGGAAAAATTGACTGACAGTCAAAAAAGACGGAAAGAGAAAAAAATTATAAAACTCCAATTAAAAGACAAAGACAACGTTATTGTTTATATATTTTTTTATAGCGAATTATAGCAGAATTTTGACCGCTATTTAAGAAACCATAACCAAAAAAATCATCAATTATTTATTCTTGGAATTTTTATTAATTGTGAATTAAAATTTAGTATCACAATGCTAAACAAATATGATTTTTATTTCAATTCAATTATAATTTTTTCCAAATAATATGACCCTTGACTATAAAATTGGTTGTGTGGGAAAATAATTGCTTGTCTTACACAAATTTTATGTAGAAGGCTGAGTGTGACTGCAATAAAAAGTATTCAATTTTATTTAATTCAATTCACACTACCACAAACACAAATATTTTTCCAGTCAAGTTTGACTGAGATAGCTTTCTGTTTCACTTACACTACTATAAAATCTATATTTTTGTCCCATTTTAATATTTACTGACAGTCAATATTTCTCATGGAATAGGGCCTGAACTCTAAAAAATAAGTAAGCAAATTGTTTCATATTTTGTAATAAATGCACACTTTATTTTATTATTTGTAATGAACACGTTAAAAAATGTTTCAAAGTATTTTTAAATATGTGTACATTTTTAGGGCCAAAGAAACAATGGCGAAGCAATATGAATAAATGGTTACATTTATGGAAAAACGTCCAACATTAACCAAACGCTATAATAGTAAAGCGAGTGGTAGAATATTTGCAAACTATTATGGGCATATATTACCAAACCATTTAATGCCCTCGGTCGTTCTTTAAGAAATCCAGAACGTTGGAAGAAAGTGCGGGCTGATTACAAGTTGAATATTAAAAAAAAATTAGATGTTAACAAATTTAGTGGCACAGGGCGGAGGCCCATTGAGAATCTAAACTTTTTCACTTGCAGAAGAAATGTTAAATTAACTAATTGAATTAAATGCGTCCGTTAGTGACATGTTAAAAGAGCCGAATTTAACTGAATATTAAACCCCAATAGTATCCAGAAGAAGGACAACCAGTAGCACTAAGGAACCATCTAATGCAAACACAAATACATTTACAACCAGTGAAAAATATACTACTTTACAAATTAAACAGATTCTTTAAGCAACATAATTAATGACTGTAGTAAATATTTAAAGCGGCAGGTTTGTCTTTAAGATTACTTGTTACAATCTTTAAAAAAACGATCACTTGAATTAAAAGAACGAAAACCGATTTAAAGGATCTTCTCGAAAATTGTACATTGAACGTTTAGAAGCTAGCAATTAAATGGCAGCATCTGATTACGATCGTCGGTGTGAGTGAAAAATCTGTGACCCCGGGCTGTGAGCTATTTTCTGGTGTAGCTCATGAATTGTTCCCAGGAGCTTGTTCAAGTGTGACTGTTTTATTTTGAATTTGGAACGAAATATTAACTATACGAAATGAAGTCATATACTTACTATCGCGCATGGCACACACATTAATAATTGGAGATGCTGTTACCAGCGCATAATATATTGAGCTCGCTTCAAAAAATCTTCATAACCCAATACATCAAGCATTTGAAGTTATCCCAGTATTTCATCCCAGAAAAAATAAAAAGTTGCATCAGGCAACATTTTTCTATTTCATCCAAGTTTTTTCGTTCTATCTGAAATTCGCGACATAAATAATAAAAAGAAACTTAATCATCCCATTCCAGTTTTTTTTCAGTTTCATGTATTTTATACTACATATTTTGCACCAATTGATAATAGAACTATAGAAATTTAAGATATTTCGGTACGGTTTTGAGTTGGTCATAGTATGGACCAACTCTAGTAAATATAACAGAACCATCCAGTGGATGGAATTGGCACAATCGAGCTGCGTTCAGATAGTTCCATATAAAATTCTATATAATTTAAGACAAACCGTTACCTGGCTCCTGAGAACCTATCGGGCCGGAAATGATTCTTGATGTTTTGAGTTGGTCATGGTATGGACCAACTCTAGTAAATATAACAGAACAATCCGGTGGATGGAATTGGCACAATCGAGCTGCGTTCAGAAACTTCTATATAAAATTCTATAATTTAAGACAAACCGTTACCTGGCTCCTGAGAACCTATTGGGCCGGAAATGATTCTTGATGTTTTGAGTTGGTCATGGTATGGACCAACTCTAGTAAATATAACAGAACGATCCGGGGGTTGGAATTGGCACAATCGAGCTGTGTTCAAAAATTTCCATATAAAATTCTATAATTTAAGACAAACCGTTACCTGGCTCCTGAGAACCTATTGGGCCGGAAATGATTCTTGATGGTTTGAGTTGGTCATAGTAGACTTAGTAGACACAGTAGTAGATTTAGAATAGACTTTCAGATAATGTCGTACGATGTTTCTGGTGAAGCTCAGCAGGTCGTCCTTGCCCTTTTGTAAACCATGGAGCTTCCAAGCATTTACCATGGTTACATTGAGCATGTGTGTCCATAGAGACCACCACCATTTCTTACCTTGTATACTGACTCGGTAATTATTGACATCTTGATCTAAAAGATCAACACCACCCATTGCTGCATTATAGTTGGCAAACAATCTAGGCTGTGGAACATCGATTTTCTTTTTTTGTTCCTTTGACCATCTTTTAACCTTTGATAAAGGTTCAATACAATCGTAGTTGGTCATCATGGTAACATTACTGTTATCTTTCCAAATCACAAACAAAATTTGATTTTCCTCATCAAATTGGTGTGTAAAATACCCACGGTTCTGTTTTGATATTTCCTGATTGGATGGAAATGGACACTTTTTGGTTCTGTTATCTCGTACAATTCCCGTTGCTCTAAAACTGAAGTCTTTTAGACTCTTCATTAGACTATGGCTAGTGAAATAGTTGTCAAAGTAAACAATATGATCACGAGGTACTTCGACAGCTTCTAGGAGCTATAGCACCCTAATGACATGCTATTCCTCAGGTTGGTATTGTGATTTTGTTCAGCACCACAATAGGTATCAAATTTGTAACAATAACCTGTCGAACTGCACAACATCCAGTCCATGTATCCAAATCGGACTGGCTTTCCTCGTATAAATTGTTTTGATGAGTGATGACCATAATATTTGACCATTGCCTCATCTATTGAGAGATTTTGATGAAATATTCCCCATTGCAGAAATTTTTTGATCAACAAATTCATGAGTGGCCTTAGTTTGCACATTTTATCATTTTTATCAATGTTTGTATTATCCGACATGTGTGAATATTTCTTAATTTTCTGATACCTATTTCGCGACATTCTGTTTCTAACGATAGGAGCACATACATCATCATCAAAACTCCAGTATAAAGTTTCCTTCGGTAGTCTATGGTAGCCGCTAAACAAAAGAATGCCGATAAACACTTTTATTTCTGCTTCGGATACTGTGAAATTATGATTATTATTCTGCCTGGCATATCGATGTGTTTCTAATATTATTAGATTTATAATTTCACTGTCAAAAAATGTCTGAAAAATTTCGACTGGATTTAATCCTTCTATATAATTTTCAACCAGTTCTTGCCGAGAAATATGCCCATTTCCAATTTCCATCTCGTTTTCAAAAATTTTTTCCGTCCATACTGGGGGAATCTCAACAGGTTTTACCTTTTTTTTTGTGGTTCGCATCTTGGTATGAATCTAGCTAACGGTATATCGTCATCAGAACTATCATCAACTCTAGAAAATATTTTTATTTGACCTGGAACATCTCTTGGAAGCGTATTGGCTTGCATATCATGTTCCTCTACATCATCCTCGTCAGTTTGATAGTCTGCGTTTGGTGGCACAATAACAATCTCTACATCTTTTTGTCCATCCTCGATATCGTCGATGGCCGCTTCCAAATATTCGTATAATTTCCTATAAAACAATGTGGTATTTATAGGGTTCATGATTACATAAATACATAAATAAGATAATTATATGACGACGCTATGTTACCGGTGTACTCAGTTAAGTACATATATATTTACAAGGAAATTTGTAGATGTACAAAATCCAAAATAGAAAAATAAGTTTTAAATATTTATTTATACGTATCTTATAAACAAATTGCCTTAGTTTCACAAAAAAAAAATTAATTGCTAAACAATAAAAATTAATTAAATTAGAAAATCGGGAAATTTCACTTTTTTAACGAAGGACGAGTTAACGAGTGTTATTCCTTTGTTTTTATTCTTGATCCGTAACCGAAAGTGTGAAGAATAAACTATATTTGTT
This sequence comes from Tipula lateralis, assembly GCA_963932295.1. NCBI lineage: Eukaryota > Metazoa > Arthropoda > Insecta > Diptera > Tipulidae > Tipula > Tipula lateralis. The sequence continues at coordinate 101,564,457 of OZ010736.1, forward strand.
TGCTTCATTATATTTAGTGTAGATGGCACGGAAATCCGTTTTAAATAGGCTGTACTTAAAAAAGTACAGTGGTAGGAAATGAGTCTAGGATTAGCACTTTGCATTGTTGGCTCTGGCAAAGAAACCAGAAACAATTCGTCCTCATCCCGGCAATTGACTAAGGCGTTAATTATCAAATCACGAAAGCGATCGGCTCAAAACATTCCTTTTAAAGGCGTTCGTCAAGATAACATAAATTATTTTTTCCCAATCTAGCATAAAAGAACCAGGTGTAAAATGCCTCGATGTACCTACCTCCCAGACTTTTATTAAGTGTACAAAATGCGATGTAAGCCTTTGTATAAATAGTACCCGAAATTGTTTTTATGATTTTCATAAATAACTGTCGATACTCTTTTCTTTACCAAAATATAACTTAAGATATATTAAATTAAGTATACCTTTGACTGAAGTACAAAAAAATATTCATCTTGTGATAAATATGTAATTTTATTTAAGAAATATGAATTAAAAAGCTATTTTGTATTTAATTTTTATTATTTGTTTTTTAAATAAAACTTGAATTGAATAAATTAAAGGGTTTTGAATTTTGCACATATCCTTTCTGGCCTTATATGGCTTTGTGTTATATATGGTACATAAAGAATAATGGATATTCCGTGAAAACGGTAAAAATAATGCGACAAACTCTTTAAGAAAGTGTAACATTCGTATGGCTTGGAGAGCCGGATGAACTAAAAAAAAACAAGACATTTAAATGAGACGCGATTGAAAAAAAAAAGATAAAAAAACTTGAGCATAAAAGAAAGAGTTTGAAGCAAAAAAAAATGAAGCGGAAAATGTGAAACTAATTTAAGTTAAAGTTCTTCTCCAAACCATATGATGTTAAGAAATTTTTGGATCATACAGGGACTCTTCGCGGTCGTTGCCGGCTAAGCATCAGGGTTATGGGCGTGGGGGAGTGACGAGTATATATGACCAGTTTTAACCGCTGGGAAGGATGGATGCTGTTTACCTACCTGTATTTGACCACGTCGCTCACTCTAACTCATCCTCAAAATTGGGGAGTCGGCGTTAGTTCATTGTGAAACAATCTCAGTAGTGTTAAATAAGAAAGAACAATATTTTTGAGTACACGAATGTGTTTGACATAGAAATTTATTAACTGAGTAAAAGAATTTTAATTTTTTTTTCTTCATTCAAAACCCGTCGAAAATTTAATAAATTAAAGTAACTCACCAAATGACCAATAGAAATAATCCTAATTACCTAGCTAAATAAAAAAACTTAAATACTAAATTTTATATAAAAATAAAGAAAACTTAACGTCTTAGGGGGTATTATACGTAAAAAAAGAAATATTATTAGTTTATGATTTTTATTATGATTATTATTAATTTTTTTAATCTTGTCGCTCACCTTTTTACCAAAGCGTTGCCGGTGTTCCCAACTGTATTAAACACCGCACAGGAACTCGTAGAGCATAATATAGTTCATAGTAATATGTTCGTATGATAAAAGTTTGCTTGCATATTATGATAATATATTCGATTAGTTTGTTTTTTTTCTGTTGCACAGTTTTATTATTTCTTAGTTTTTGTGTTTTTTTTTGTTTTTTGTTAGTTAAACATAGTTCACTTAGCTTAACATGGTTCACTTAGCTTAACATAGTTCACTTAGCTTAACATAGTTCACTTAGCTTAACATAGTTCACTTAGCTTTTAGATTATAATTATTTCATATTTTATTAAAAGTGGTTCTTATTTTATTACAAAATTGGTTCTTATTTTATTACAAAATTGGTTCTTATTTTATTGGTCGTTAAGGTATTATCTTTCGATTACTGGAGACAAATAAAAAGTCTTGAACCAGCCACACTTTTGGAAATTTAATTCACAAAAAAAAAATTCCAAAAAAATTATGAAAGTTATCACGAGATTTATATGATTGTTCTTTCCCACACTTTGTATCAAAACAACCACAAATATAAGAGAGTCTTTCTTCCGCGTTTACCGTATTTATACGCGAGGAAAAAAAATGTTACCGCCAAATTTACATGGAATTTTCCATGACATACGAGATTCGATAACAATCGAGAATCGAGGTCTGTTTTTGATCACATAATCACTCGTGATAAGCCTTCTCGATTATCCATTGCATCAATTTCGAATTTCGCATAAGATTCACTTTATGTTGGTCTATACAAGTCATGTTTGTCGATAACAAAATAAGAAAAAAACCGATTAAATATATCAATAGCCAACACTAAGGGGTTACGAGAGTTACTAACTCCAACATATGTACATACTTTTTATGAAACGTAATGTTTTAACTTGGTACAGAACGAAAGCTCTGTAACAAAAGTTTGTTGATCTCATCGAATGCTACCGTTTGGTGAATTTTGGTTTCAATCGGTGAGAGTGGCCTGTTAAGGGTTAAAAACGAGGGAAATAGTGATAAACTTAAGATGAATATTTATCTTGATTATTGTTGAAACTTCCTTAGATTAAGTAAACTTGAAATTATTTAGAGTATCGATAAATTCAGCAAAAAGATAACTTGCCTCGGAATTAATTTGTTAAGGAAGTAAAAACAGATTCTTGAGCCAAGATAATATATTTTTTAATCTAACATTTAATTAATATACCGTTTTGTTTGAAACAAGTTTTTTAAAAACATTAATTTTATATTCCCGCCAAAAAAATTATCGATGACTACCAAGGAGGATTCCGTCGAAATCAGTGTCACTGATCAAGTTTTTTCGCTACGGATGATTTCGTCTGTACATCAGGTATTCCTAGATTTCCTAGAAGTAATCGATCAATCGAGAGAGACTATGAAATACGCTTGAATATTAATTTAGGAATATCAAATACATATACTTAAGTATATGTAAAATGACAGTAACGCAGTCACAATGCTGTTTCAAAGTTGAGAATAAGTCTTTTGCAATTACTTCTGGTGTTCGACAAGGAGAAGCGGTTTTTATCTCGTGTTGGAATACATCCTTCGTAAAAGTGAAACACCTCAAGACAATATCTTATTCCGACAATCCAATCAACTTTTTGCTTATTCAGATGATATCTGTGTGATTGGATTTAATGGCAACGGAGTGAAAGAGATACTTGATATAATAGATCAGTGGTTAGCTTTCGTTGGTCTCAAAATCAATGAGTGCAAAACCAAATATTTAATATCTAGTTTTAGAGTCCACCAAGACGCAGTTAATTTCAGTAGTGGTAACCGAAATGTTGCGGATGCTTTGGTGTTGTGCTGTATTATGAAAAAAATATTTCTTGGTCGAATTTTTGTTAGAACTTAGTTTACTTGACTTATTAGGTAGGTAAATTTAAGAAATTTATTTGTTAGATTTAATTAAATTAGTTAAAGTGATCCATTATTTAATGTTCCTTTTTATTGATACTGAATATATTCATTTCCATAAAAATTCATTATAAATATTGTTAAAAAATTAAAATTTTAAGATAAAAATGGGAATTAATTGTAATGATGGGCTAATTTTCTTTCTGGTGAGGTAAGGTGCGCTATGGGAACGTGTTCACATAGTTATCAATCCTGACTTGGAGTTGAAGTTTCATGTGGTGTTTTGTTGCACATCATCAGTTTTTTTCTTGAACGGTCGAATAAAAATTGCGACCAAACGAACCGCCTTTTTTCCTCTGATTGCTACCCAGCTACAAGGATGTGCTGGTCGTCGAAGTTTGTTAAAGAGTGTTGATCAGACCCGTTGTCATGTATAGATGTGAGAGTTGGAGTTTGACCGATGAGTACGAAAAATGGCTTCTCACATTTCAGATAAGAACTATGCTTGTACCAGTTTTTTTCAAATACGAGATATAATGCTTATTCCAGATATTGAGCATGAAATCAAAAACAGCAATTCCACTGGCGCGGCCACGTTCTGCGTGATGATCCGAACCGAGTGATACAGCGATCTTTGAGGCAAGAGCCGCCTTACGGTAGACGAAGAGGTAATGGTCGACTACGATGGCTACACGGCGTAGAGAGTGTTCTGGCATATCATGATTGTTTGCAACAGTATGAAGAGTAGGCTCTAACCGATGTAGTCAGATTGTTAACACGGTACGAGCGTGCCTTAGTAGACTGTAAATATCGTAAAATAATCATCATTTGGGCTGACCTTAACTATTTTCAATTAAGTAAAATACCAATATTGGGAATAAATAAATATCGACTGGCAGATTGGATAAAGTATCTCGCTGTGAAATTCGAAATAAAAAATTGTCTTGTTTCAGTTTGGTTGTTTATTTTTGTAGATGTTATGTCATAACCGTAGGGAATTGCGTTTTTTCCTCTTGATATTAAAATAAACTCAACATTTGGCGATATCACGTGTTTAAGTCAAATTTTTCATTTCTTTCTTTTTTTAGAAAAGATCGTAATGCTTTTCTACGAATTTTGTCTTAGTATTCATAACAATATCTTATAGGCAAAGTTAATTTGGAATCTTAACCAAATATGTCTGCTGTATCAGGCTTTCAATATTATAATAATTTTTTTTCAAACACGTCAGGAATTCGTAGAAATTCTTTTTTAAGACCTATTTTCAGGAACATTTCTCTCTATTGGCTGGGTATAAATAGAACAACACCATAAGTACATTTTGTAATATGTGTAATGGTTGGAATTTTCGTTTTGTTCGACTGTAGGTTTAGGTATACGTATATGTATATAAGTTCCCACGTGCGTACTCACTTTTTACCTGACGTGAGTTTAACATCTAAAATGAAATATTAAAAATTCTGTCAAAGTTTAAACACATTAAAAGCCTTTTCCATTAAACACGGCAACGTTTGTATTGCAACGTAACGCTGAATGTATATTGAATTGAAACCCAACCTAATATTTTCTATCATGAACGCCTCTTAACCGTCTAGTCAGAATTAATGAACCCGGAAATATTACCGGCGATATCCAGATCAATCTATTCGGATTAATTGTTTTGCTTTCGAAATGTAGCAGTCATCGCGGACTATAGATGCATATTGTGGGACATGAATTGTTCCTGCAGATTCCACTGGCGAATCTTAAAATTGCAATGTTTTTAAGTGTTTTAAGGCAACGTGAGAAAGCTATATAATAACCACAGCTCTGGTTTTCTGAATTCTAGAACCACGTTAGTTCTATCGGCCAACTAAGAGACATTTTTTTAAATATTTGAAATCTAGAACGTTACTTCACTATGTAATCCATTTTAGGGCTACTCCGCGCTATGCTTTTTTAAAATGCTTAATCATGAGCCATGCCATCGGTGATCTAAGTTCCCTTAATTCCAGCCTGGCCTGACACCCGTATACAAATTATCTTCTGTCTGAGCATGTTATCTTTTATTTAAGTTTTAAAATGTGTCTCGGCCACGAGAAGCTTGATCACGAGAAGCTTGATAGGTTTTCTTATTCTCTTATCAGAATACAAAACTGACAACAATGGAATTCTGGTAATTCAAAATGGGCATGTGAATTATTAAGAACTGATGACGTATTTTTCCATAAAGGCACTTGAGATAGTGTCGGGCTCGATAATTGATGATTTGTACCGCACTTCTGTAGTAAAGTTAAAAGATTGAAAATTTATAAACTCCATTTAGCTAATCACACTCTTGTATAGCTAATAAAATGTTTCCCGGTATTTCATTTTGAATAGCCTGCTATTTGGGCAGCTGTCAATTTTGAGGCTGTCCTCTTTTAACATTTGACAAGTATAACTACGCCACGTACCTAGAAATGATACGATACATGCTTCAAAAACGCATTGAAATTGTTAAAATTGACTATAAAATGGTGAAAATCTTGCAAAACTAAAGCACTTTTTGGTCGTCGTGAAGCACCGTCTCGACAATAGCGAAACTGGTGAAAAAATTTGAGCTCTAAGGACCATTTAGTGATGTTAATAATATTGCTGTTGTAATTAGACATTCCACAAAAGACATTACATCGAGTTTTGCATAAAGGCTCAGGTCTTAGGGCTTTTAAAGTTCAGTTAACACAAGAACTCAAGTTCGTCGATCGACTGTTTCCTAACCACGTTATATCCTCACCATCCTGAAAGTTTTCCTGACCGTGTTATTTCTCGAAGAGGTGATCACATTGGCCACCGAGATCTTGTGATTTAACGCTTTTAGACTTTTTTCCTTTGGGAAAGAAAAGATATGCCAATGCTCCACAATCGATTCAAGAATGTTGTACTGCACGCGTTGCTGTGTCGGACATTTGGCTGATATTTTTTGAAATGTAAATGGCACATCTTCCACTTTACAATGAAATAAACATTAATTGATTTTTCTACAAAAATGCTCGTTTTTTTAAGTATATCAAAATGAAATCTCTTAATTGAAAACCTTTTAGCCTGCCGCTCATCTCAAGTTTAAGGTCCGATACTAAGATTTGTTTTATCATCTTGATAGATTTCAAAATCGACAAGACCCGTAGAAGCACTTACAACGAAATTTTTAGAACCCATCCGTGAAGTTTATTTTTCGCATATTGTCGCACGAACCCACATTTTACGGTAGATTTCTAGGTGTAGATGTCGTTTAGCTACATAATGATGGGAATCCAACAGCTCACTTACATACTGCCACAAAATATCTTTTTGATGTCCTTATACATAGTTTTAAGCTCTTTAATAAAGTCCAACGAGGATTTTACTTTTGTGGGATTGGATGACTGAACTGCAACTTCCTGATAACGCTGTGCAAATTGAAAACGATACCATCTATTTTAATATAAAGTTTATGGGTCTACAATTGCATCTTGTGTGGTATATGTTGTTCAAGGATCTTTCTTCCTAGTCTACTTCATTATCTTCCGTAAAATTGATAACATCTCAAATTCCGATTACTACTTCGCTATTCGATTCCGACTCAGACCATTCCAAATTATAATAAGTGACATTCAAACATTTTCACAACTGTATACTTGACTAACGTTACAATGAAAATATATTTTGTCCTGGAAGCAGAAAACTGGTTTATGACTCATTTGCTTATCAAAAGTTATAACCATTAAATAAACAACATCTATGTAAAGCCCCAAAATATCAAAAGTATATTCCATGATTTCAAAACTCAACCACCCTCCAGATATATGGAAAGAAACCATATTCTCTTTATTATAAACTACTCTTGAACTTAAATAAAATAACTGAGAGAATTATATCATCTTCAATTAATAACGACTAGCTGGCAACCTCAAAATTCTCAAGAGATACCGTAATCTTTATTAGGACATCTGTCATGTACACATCTAATTTTTTGTAAACACTAACCTACAAAAACAACGTAAAGAGTGATACAATAGGAGGTACTTTTTTCCAATTGGGATTCTCATTGAGATTCATGCGTGACAACTGTCTTGTTCATATGACATTTGTGTTCAGTGTTCAAAAATCAGTATTCAGTGAAAAATTGTTTTCGTGCTCTTTGACCATTTTATGGTTTTCATAATCTTCCAACACAGAACGCAATCAATCAATTCGTCGCCGTTCTCAAGCTCTAGATCTCTCATATTGCACATTGTAGAGAATTTTGAAAAGATTTTTTGGTGTGATGGCATACAAAATGCAGCTTGTTCAAGACAAGAAGCCGATTGCCCTTTCTTTGCGTCATCGATTTGGTTTATAGGCGTTGTGACAGCTTCACATTAATCAGCGATGTGTTCAGTGATGAAGATCATTTTTTGGCTGAATGGATAGGTCATCAAACATAATTGGCGTATTTAGGCTGATGAACAGTCAGAAGAAATTCAAGAACTCAGTCAGAAGAAATTCACGAACTTGCAATGAATCGCACTGTTGGGTGCTGTTCATGGACGAAAATTTCAATGAGAACATCATATTAATAAATGGATTCCGGTCACAACCACATTTCTAAAACCGATCAACAATTCTAGAAACTCGAGAAAGAAATTGTGGATCTTAAAACCAACGGCAGTGCTCAAATTGCTCGACCAACCAGTTCAATTAAATAAAAGCCACTAACGTTCTACGGAACAACGCCATTTCATATTTTCAAACTCCAGTTTGAAATGGTGGCTACAAGGAACGGTTTGTGTGAGGCGGATCGAGTGTTAACATTAATTATGGCTTTGAAAAGAAGTGCTGCAGAACTACTTCAGATCATGCCGGAATACGAACGGCAAATTCATGTTGGCGTTGGAGCGCCAATATGGAGGTGACCACAGATGGGAGCTTCATCGTATGGAATATAAGGGACGATGTCAAAGAATAGGAGAGACGCTCATAGAGTATGCGGCTGATATCGAGCGGTTAGTGCACCTCGCCCACTACAACATGGCAAGTGAATACACAGAGCGGATCAACATCGACGCTTGCATCGCTAACAAACGAGACTGCAAACAACATCATAAAACCAGCAGTCAACAGGACACATCTCGAGGGAATCCTGGGAAATAAGGCGTAAGTCTGCGAGAACACCATCGCCGATGTACCGAAGACCACTGGAGGAAAGAAAAGCAGCAGTCGATGAGGAACGCCAAACTAAAGCGACGACGTTAAGTCAGTAAGAGTCTGCTGTGAGGATCAAAAGCTGACTCCCACAACCAAATGCTTCATAACCTTCATCCCCATTGCCAAATTGGCAAAAGGTGGTGATAGCTTGATGGTGCTAGCTGAAGTAGAGCGGCGATCCAGTATGATGATATTGGACACCGGATCAACATTGAGTTACGGTAATGTCGAACTGCCTTTGCAACTGAACAACGAGAAGGAGCCAGTCGTAAGGAGGATTAAATTGGATCATCGGACGAAGCTACCACCACATCCGGAAACGGTTGTTTGGGAGAAATTTGATGGAGGTCCTGGAACACAACGCAAGAAAGGATTATCTAAGAAGTTGCAACCGAGACTAGAACTAGAATTAACGACGTGATCTATAGAATATAGTTGTATACCTGGAGCGACTAGTGATCAATAGATGAAAGGGTCTGGGTCCTGTTCGGAACGAACAGGTTTGGGCGGAAGGTAGTGTGATGAATCCCAGTGACGCGTATGATAATTAAAAAGAGTTAAAAATTATAGCAGTAGTTTAGGGGTTACCCTGTAACTAAATGTTTACACATACGAACAAAATAAAAATAAATAAGGAAATAGGCGGAGCGAACCAAATACGACGTAACGATACTTCGCGAGAGTTCCACAAGGATTAACGTCGTATAAATAAGTGTAGACATTTGAGTTACGAAACAGTTCAATTTTGAATTTCAAAGTGTTAATATCGGGAAGTGATAATAAGTGGAAGTGAAGTGTTTAAATAATTGTAGTGATATTTATTTTGGAAAATAAGTGTAATAATAATTATTTGTGAAACATTTGTGGAATTTATTGCGAAATAAATTTATTGTAAAATTAAAGTTTCCGAACCGGATAAATTACTTGAAATTTATACACGGCTTAATCATTAAACTGCAATAACTTTGACTTCGTGTTAATTATCACAGGTGTCACTATGATTCGTCACTATTTGTAACGGTTATACTGCCATCTGTTGGACTTTAGTGAAACGATACAGTACCAGTTATAAGCACCTCACAATAAAAGCAACGAACCAAGCCATGCCAATTAATTTTATTGTATTGGCTTGACAATGCAAATTAAAAAAATGAGTTTACACAATCAGTTTTTTGACCCCATAAATGTCAACATTGCCAAACGTCAATGGTTGAATGGTTTCTCTTACAGGTTTATCGCTTTTTCTTGTTAATATCGAATTTTTCCATAAAGCACATTGTGTGACCACACAGTCGAGGAGTGATGAGATTCAAGTATTATAGACACTCTCATTATTACTCACGATAATAGTGTGAGAAAAGATGCCAAGGTCCGCAGACACGTCCACTTCTCAAAATCGAAAAATTTTGCGAATGCTAATATGCTGAAATTGTACAGAGTGTTGTTCAGACCCGTCTTGTATATATGTGAGAGTTTAATCTTCATGGATGAGTACGAGAAACGCATACCGAGTTCTTGACATTCAGCTTGGTCACGTGTTGGGTGCTAATCTGGAGGCCATTATTTTCCCGTGCCGTGTCAACAATCTGACTTCTTTGGTTTTGATTACGAGCCAGCTGTTAATACTGTTGTAAAGAATTATAAGATGCTAGATTGCCCTCTTGATCCATCATCGCCGACGACTACCTCTTCGTTTACCGAAAGGCGGCTCTCTCTTAAAGAGATCGCTGTTTCATTACGTGCGAATCAGTACGCTGAACGTGATCGAGTCAGTGTACTTGTTGTCCTTTAAATTCATGCACGATATCGGGAATTGGCATTAAATTCCTGGTCTCGTGGTTGAAAAGAACTCGGCATGTCGAGTTTAGATTCATATATCACACGCATACCTCTTCTCTCGAATGTAGCCACATTTTGTATTCATGGATCAAGGCCCAACTCTCACATTCATACAAGACAATGGGTATGATCAACACTTTGTACAGTTTCAGCTTATTACGTAGAGGATATAAAGCCCGATTGCCGGCGGCATGACGAATCTTGATATCCTCTCCCACACTATTATCGTGAGTAATGAGAGATCCAAGATATTTGAATTTTTTCACTCCTTTAAACGCGCGGTCACTATTGAAATCAATTGCGTCTTGGTTTCTAAAACCAGAGATCAGAATTTGGTTTTGGACTCATTGCGTTTTAGACCAACGGACGCTGAAAACTGTTCCAGTGGATCAAGTATCTCGTTCACTCCGTTGCCATTTAATCCAATCACACATACCATCTGCATATGTAAAACGTTGATTGTTTAGTCGGAATAAGATATTGTCCTGAGGTGTTTCACTTTTATGAAGAACGTATTCCCAAATGAGATTAAAATGTATCGGGGACAGCGCATCTACCTTTTGAATTTCTCAATTAATTGCAAAAGTTCTCGATAACCTGTTCTCAACTTTGACGCAGTATTGTGACTGCGTAACTATCATTTCATACAGATGAACGTATAGTTTTGTTGTGCCTTAGGACTAAATTGGGCTCTCCAATAAAAACTCATTTTCCCGAAAGTGATAATTCTAATGAAGTATATAAAAATAAACTCCTACAACACAAACTTCCAAGTGTCAGAGATTGGAATTTGCTCGTGAAGATAGTGACAAAAGATAGAATCCGATGGAGCTTAGGTTCTTTCTCTAAATTTTAGAACCAGATTTAGACGGGATATTTTTGGGTCTCCTACAGAAAGAACTGGAAATTATCCTAGACCGCTAGGAGAGAAGAAGAAGAAACTGTTGAGTACCTTTTGTGCTCTAGTTCTTCATACAAATGGGGCCCTGTTGATGAGAGCATCTAAGTTTCGTAAATATTTCGAACTAATGCCAGAGTCACCAGAGCTTGTCCTAGTAGCATATTAAATCTGGTTGGATTGCTGGACTGACGACGAGTACCCGTAAAAACTCAAATGTTAAAAATGTCAACAAACAAAAGAAAATCGGATATCGCAAACAAATAAATAAGAAAATTGTTCATTCGGTGTGACGGATCCATCGGCAACCAGTACCATCGGCTTTAATGTGTTAAGAAACTTTTAAATTCGTTAACTTTTAAGGAGTACTACTTGTTATAAAAGCTCTAAAAAAATTGGACTAAATCGTTAGTCTCGTACGTAATATATTATGAAGTAATAAAGATGTCTGAAGATAAATTGTAAAAAGTCAGATTGAATCCGATGAAAAACACATTTAAATCCGAAAAATGATGTTAAAACATTTCGCGTATAAGTATTAAATCCTATCAGATTAATTATTCTGTTTTATATGACCAATAATATCGCAATTTTAAAAAATTACGTGCATATGGTCTCACTCGCTCTCTACAAACAATATAATAAAAAACGATTACAATGTTTTCACCCCAAACACAAAAAAAAAACAAACAGCAAATAAATATAAAAAGTTTTTCCAACTAGTAAAACAGCGTCATATATATGACCAACCGCAGAGAAGCAGCACACCAAACCAACCACTCGTCCTTAAACATGGGATGAGCTTTTGAAAAGCAGCAAAATAATTTTTATTAATTTATATTGCAGCTCATGTCTCATTCATGCAATTAAAAACATTTTAAAGTAAAAACTTGAGAGAGAGCTAAATATCCCAATTTGCCACAGACAAATTGGAGTACGATGATACCAGACAACAAAAAAAATTTTTTTTTTATTCTTCCGCTAAAGTCTGGATTTTACTGGTTGAATAATAATGTTGCTACTTCAGCATTTTAATTTTTTATCGTATTTCGAAATGAAAACAAAAAATTTTTAATAAAGAAAATTCATTACAGTGTAGTGTATGTGGGGTCCCTATCTTATGAGCGGAACATTAGATACACTGGTGTATGACAGTGGGAAATAATTGCTAACCTAAATTCTAACTATGTTTAGCTGAGTAGCCACCACATAAAAGAGAACCGCATGTTCATATATGTAAACATATATACAAACAACACATACTCGTACCTATACATTACCTGGATAGTCGACACACACACATATTTTTTGTATTTCAGGACACTAAATGTTATTTTAGTTCTAATTTGTTACTCATATTGTATACATAATTTGTCGGGCACTACATACACACGAGTATATTGTATAGACAAAGCCAACTCACTCATTTACCACAATTGTTTAAAAGTTATTTGTTGCATGGATAAAAACAAAAAATTTATTTAATTTAATTATAAATGGAAATTAATTATGTTGTTGTTGTTGTTAAATTATAAAAATTTTTGTTTGTAATTACATTTTTGGTTATCGTGTTTTATTTATAGTTTTGTTGAACACTACTAAAATATGTAACAGGTAAATATGTTATAGTGGTGGTAATGTACTAATGTTTTTCGATATAGGAGGTTACTAATTATTAATTAACAAACAGGTTTATGTTGCTAATGCATTATAATGCACTCATGAAATAATAGTATTCATTTTACATAATTACATCTATTTCTAAATTTTAGAAAGCTCGAAGCATTTTAAATGGGGTTTTAATGGCCTGGATCCATCTCTTAAGCTTTAATACATCACTACAACGTAATCACTGGTTATTCTTTGGTTTTATTTACGATATAAGGTGTGAAGCTTTTTGGCGAAATCTAGTTGGCGCTAGCTGTCAGCTCCCGTTCTTGCAAATGGAACGGGTTAAGGTGTCAACCGCTACATGGTGATAACCAACCCTATTGGTGGCTCAGTCTTATAACTAGCTCAATCTTAACTAGTGTATCCGGATACAAGTTGCCCCCGGATCATTACGCTTTATCTGAGCACTGCGGATCTCTGCATAGACGTAAAAAAATTTCTCCATTACTACTGTAATGTAATTATGAATTACACACAAAATTATTTAGAGGAACTGAAAAGGGTAGTCAAGCCTAATAGCTTGGCGGTGCTTTTGGCTTCCCTAGAAAACATATCTCTGGTGGCATCAATGGAACCTTTAACAGGGAACAATAAAATTTTTAAACTTAGACACTAATGCACAGTCATCGGGGGTGAAAAGCTCTCCAATTAAGAAGATCTTGTGATGCTAGCGACGGAAAATACAAGCACTGAAAAATGCTTGAAGTCACTGGTAAACCGGGATGACGGCGCAGGATCGAAAGCAACTACGAAATTGAGTTTTAAAGAAGTTGTACTTAACGAGCGCCGTGTGGTTGTCAAAGACAAAATCAGGGTTCTTGATAATAGGCAACGTTCATCACTTTCAGAAAATTGCTCGAAAAATGATAAACACACCTTATGCTTCTGGAGATCATTTGGCTTTTTTCAGGGTTGTGGTTTGTATAATGACATGCATAGAATGCAGTGCGCAAAATATAAAACTCTTAAGTGACTTCTCGAAGCTGTATCAATCACAGGGATAGAGCTGAACTGGAGTGTATCCTGTTCTACGACCCGCCCAAGATTATAAAAGGTATAGTTTTTGTCACAGGTCCGATCGAAGAACCTGCGGATAAGCTGAAGAAAATCCAAACCCGAGATAAAAGACCAAAGAAGGAGCCGAAAGGCACACTTCTACACCTTGGCTTAGATGAGCCATCTGTTCCAAGACTGGAAGCACTTGGTATTAAATTCTTCTTTGCTCTTATAGGGTCACAATAAATGTGACGCAAAAGGACCTGAGAAGGGTCAACGAAAAATTTTCCTCTACTATCCCAACTTATTGGAATGTTTGGAGTACTTTTTTCCCTGTCACTCAGACTCAATTGGCCCATTGTGGCATCCCTAATGAAGTCCAAGATATCTGGTATCGTCAATTGGCCCTCAAATAGGAATTGTGAACAAGAGCAGAAAAAGTGCTCAACAGTTTCTACCTCCCCATCCCCACACTGTTCGCAGTATGAGGTGTTTCGAATTTTCATTCAAAACATATGACTATTCAGGCAGCAGTGCCCTGAGAGAATGCCCAGCAAGATACTTAAAGTGCGTCTATCATAATTTAAGAAAGACTGGGATCTTTACTTAACTGATCCAAAGAAGATTTTGGATAAACGACAAGATATGAGATTATCCTATCTCTTTTGGTGCAGATCTCCAAAGTGATAGTGAATTTATTGTTTAAGAGAGAGAGAGAGTGACGTCACTCCTAGAGCGGGCTCAGGTCCCACAAAGGTGGATGTCACACCCAATCGGGCCAATTTATCGGTTAATATATTTCCTTCGATACCCATGTGACTGGGTATCCAGTAAAGTATAACTTTATTCAACCTGCTTAGTCGATTTAGGGCACTTATCGTTTCCAAAACCAGTTTCGATGAAACAGTATTAGTACCAATCGCCTTTAGGGCAGCTTGGCTGTCAGAAAAAATGCAAAAACTACGATGTCTGCAATTTATTCCTTTTACTAAGAGTGCTGCTTCCAAAATTGCAACCGAGACTATGAGTCTGATCACTCAAACGTATAGCCAGTACACGCGTCTTGGTTTCAGGCTCCATGATTTACCAAATGAATATTTGCATTTCCAGTAAATGTTGCATGATTTGTTGCATTTCTCTTGTATGTGTTTTTGCCAAGTAATCTTCCGATCTAACCAAACCCCCAGATACTTGACTGGCCAAACTGGCTCTCAAGATATGTTCAAGATGGTCTAGGATAATTTCCAGTCATTCCTGTAGGAGACCCGGGAATATACCGTCTGGACCTGGTGTTTTAAATTTTTAAAAAGAGAACCGATGTTCCATCGGATTCTGTCTTTTGTTACCACCTTCGCCACTACCTTCGCCACCAAGCTCCAATCTCTGAAACTTGGAAGTTGGTCTGCGAGTTTATTTCCATCACCTTCATTTGAGTTTTCATTTTCGGGAAAATGAGTTTTCATTAGTACAGCTAAAGCTCCTGATTTGTTCTCGTGAGAGTTCTATCAGATTTCTCTAGAGTTCCGATAGTGACCTTAATGTTCCCACAGAGAAATTTATTGAGTTTAGCGGTTGCCATAACGCTATCCACTTGCTCACAGAATGATCTCCATTTCGATGGTTTTTTCACTTCGAATACATTTCTTGTACTCTCTTTGTGAATCTACCGTTGAACCGGTTTTCATGGCTTTGTTTAGAAGTTTTCTTGTATTTTTCCTCAGTCTGCCCAATTCCCTTGTCTACTATGGTGTCCCAGTTCATTTAGGATTACTAAGAGGACAGCTATGAGAAGAGCGAAAAGTGCTTATTCAAGTTTGTCAGCTTCCCTTTCCATTCCTCCACACTTTTTGATTTTCATTACTGAAGATAGAAGTGACTAGTTGAGATGGAGTCTGTAAAGTTTCCAATCCGTGTTTCTTGGGTTCGTAAATTCTCTTATTTCTGGTTTATCGTTGGTTAGAGAGAAGGAAATGTAGCGAAGGTGAGAGAGAGCAACGTCATCTAAGATCATCCAGGATGAGACTTTTCCACTGACTTCGTGAAGCAAGAGTAATATCAATTACTTTTTGTCTTGAAAATGTCAAAAAGGAAGGTCTATTGACCACATTTGCAATGAATAGGTCGGATGCGGATAGGTATTCCAAGAGGATAATCCCTCTAGAATTAATTTCGGTGCTGCCCCAGCATACGTCATGTGAGTTTGCATCGCATCTGGCAATGATTTGGATATCATTACATTTTGCGTACTCTATTGCTTTCATTCTTGAGTAGGAGGATGAAGTACCGAACCGTATGGGAAATATGCGGAGATCAATAGAACCTTACATCGAATACCCTGTTTTTTAACTTCAACGAGGACTGCTGAAGGTCATTACAACAAATTTCATTTAGGAGTCTGTAATTCATGTTATTACAAACGAAAACACAGACCCTAGGGCTCGAGCAGGAATCACTAACCAGAAGAAAACCTGAGGTCCCTGGATTGAGTTCTTTGATTTTGTTCCCGTGAATCTACGATTCCAAAATCAAAATGATATATTAAGATAGTAGTAAATTGCAGTTTTTCATGCGTCGTTCTATGAGAGAGGCAGACACCTCATGACATGTCTGAGAGGCAGACATTTATCTGTGTAATCTGTACGCCAGACATTCCAATTAAGTTGGGATGGTGGAGGACAGTTTTCCCTTGATCCTTCTCAGCTGCTTTTACATCACATTTATTGTGACCCTACCTAGAGCAAAGAAGGGTTTAAAGCAAAGTCATCTAGGCCATGGTGAAGAATTGTGCCTTTTGGCTCCCTCTTATTGACAAAGATGGTCCATTTGCAGGTCTTTAGTCCTAGGTTTTGATTTTCTAGCCCCTTCAGAATATCTGAAGGTTCATAAATCGAGTCCGGGACAAAAACTGTACCCCTTCAGGCCTGGGTATGTCGCAGACCAAGATACACTCCAGCTCAGCTACCTCCCAGAGATGTAAAGTCGGTACATTTGCATACTGCATGCTATGCATGCCGTTGTACGAACCACAGCCCTCAAAAGCCAAAGGATCTCCAGAAGCACAAGGTGTGTTAATCATTTTTCGAGCAATTAACTGAAAAAGAGATGAACGCCCTATCTCATCAAGATCCATGAGCCTGTCTTTGACAAGCACATGGCCTCGTAAAGTACAACTACTTTAAAATTCAGTTTCGGAATTTCTTCCGGTCCTGAGCCCTTCACCCGGTTCCCCTGTTCTCTGAAGCCACAATATACTCTCTGCATTTTAGTCTGATTCCCTGGAGAGGCCGTGGTCATATCCGACCTGTTTCTTGTTCCAAAGGAAGAGAGAGGACCTCGAGCCTGTGTTAGTAATAAAATGAATTACAAACTCCCAAATGAAACTTGTTGTAATGACTTTACATCAGAGTATTCAAAATGAAATTGTAGTGATCTATGCTTATTTCCCATATGATTCAGAACTTCAACCTCCTACTCCAGAGTTTATCAAAGCTTAAGAGTACATAAACCATAATGACATTCCAATAAGTAATAAAATACAAAATAAATAAACTTTTTCGCAATTTTTTTAAATTTCCTAGTAAATGTTCACAGTAACCCGAAAATGATGAGGTTAGAATCGGAATACACCTGTCTATTACGACTAACGGGGGAAAGATGACCTCGAGAGAGATCAGAATAAGCAGGATTAAATAGACCTTTATAATGATTATTATTGGTATAAATCACCCTAAGAATATGACCACTAACCCCAAAAACGATAGGCGGCACTCGACCAAATTGAAAAAACTCTATCCTAAAACTATACATATCGCAAACATATTGAAGAACTTCTTCACCTTTCCAAATCCCATCTAATGAAAGATATCTAAGGAATTGATCTAATAAATGATCCTTATCCTCAATCTCGGGCCATATCTCTCGAGCACTCTTAAGTAACAAAACTTTATAAAAATTAAGATTTTGACGAATGTAATTACAAACATCTTCCCTAAGATATTTTGCGAAAGCAATATGTTCATCGAACCAGTAACGAACTGACAGAAGCTGGGTTGTAAGAGAAGAAAATAAACAATAACCATCTTTGGGGACTTGTGTTATATAATAACCTTCAAAACTATTCATGAGGATACTCAACTAGAACACAAATGGGGAAAAGAAAGGAAATAGTTTAAGGAATAAATAAGGATTACTCAAATTAATAAGCAATCAACTAATAATAAACTGAACATAAACTAATTATAACTTTTACATAAAACTAAACAATTAAAACACAAATAATAATAACTTATAATTTATAATAATGATGAATACATACATGTAGGATGACGCCAGAATTATAATAGAAAGAAATATTGAAAAAATGGGAGAAATTGAATATTTTGACACCAGGTGCTGTTTCGCTACCTATCTACTAACAATAACGTAACGCACCGAATAATTTTGACAATAGATGTCACTCCTCTAATAAGTAGCTGAAAGAATTTAATAACTTTAAACATCTAATAAGTCAACGGCGTTGACTTTTGTGTCAGAATGTTGAGAAAAAATGTTTCTTATAAATTATAAATTTTGTATTTTTTCTAATTAAATGATTCTTTGCAAATTTAAATGGATCAGTGACCAGAAAATCGCACTTACATGTTTGTGGCACAAGAACTATTTAAATTTTTATTAAAAAGAAGATTTGGTACAATGACGAATTAAACTACCTTAGTACCTACATAATTAAGATATCGGATATAAACCATATTTGGAGTTATAGTTAGAGGCAGTAGCGGTCCGTGGGTTTCAAACGTGGGTGGGCAAAATTATATAAAATTTCATGAAAAATTAAATTAAAATTAGAAGTGTTATCTATACAGAACTCTGCCATTAAAATTGTCTATTTCATTGATCAAGCTTCTTTTAGTTGAATATACTGCTAATTTGTTCAATCATTCTTCCCTCATTGTGCTTCTTAAATAAGATTTTACACGTTTCAACGTTTAAAAAACATCGTTATGATACTGCGGTCGACATCGGTATGGTAATTATTATTATCGAAAGGCGAATAACTTCTTCGAGTATTTTTTCTAAATTGTTATTATAAATCGTTTCGACTAGCTCACTAATAGTTTTGCGGACTGAAAAATCATTGTTCACTGATAAACTGCCTGTTCTTTAACTACAAATGGATATAATTTGGCTATTGTATTTCAGCTGGTAAGAAGAGTTTAAAGCATAAAGCTTAATTTTTGTGCAATCTAAAAGTACTGATTACTAAATATTCTGCGTTGCTAAACCTATCATTAATAAGCTCTCGTATTACTTCATACTCTTCTTTTTTAAATGTATTTATTTTGTTGCGCGCGATCTATTATCTCCATTCACATACAATATACTATAAAGAGTAAAATAAACTTCATCTCGATTTTTTTAATAAAATCATTAGATTGTTTAATGGCCTGAACGAGTGATACCTCAAATGTCAAATTGAGACACAACACGAGAAAAAATCTTTAAAACATAATAAACTTCACAATCTTTAAAACGTAATAAAATAAAACCACTCGCTTCGCGAATATATCCGAATTTGTGCCATTTGTTTATCTCTTCCACTTTTTCATACTCTACGTTAATTGTACGACTGGAAATTACATCTCGTGTAATTTGATCGTGGTACCTTTTTGTCACAGATTTGCAATAACTTACTTATTTTTTAAGAGATACAGAAGAAAAGATGGTATCCCATATAAATTGGTAAAAAATACGCAGTTCTGATATTTATTTGGCGCACACGGCCTGAAGGACTAAATTTGAAGCATAACAGTAGACAAAATATACGTTAGGAAAATCCTGTTTTAATATGATTTGCACTCCACCTTTAGTTCCACTCATAACTGTAACACCGTCGTAAGTTTGAGCAGTACTTTTGTCACTGGAAGTATTCTATTTTTACAGCTTATTGATTCAGCTAATGAACGATCTTGGATTTCTACAAAAGAAATAAATCTTTCGACGACTTCTCCTGTTTAAATACGATCTTTAGAAACTAATCAAAACATGAACACAAATTAACTTTGGTTTGAGACATCAGTAGTTTCTGCTTGAATGGAAATGTAAAGAATATCTTGAATTTCTGCATTAACGAAGTCGTTATATACGGCATTGATACATTTGGGAACATCATTTTGAATGTGGTTGAAAGTTCCGTTTAAAAATTGGAGTAGTAGCATAATATGCTTTTAAAGTAACTTAATTTTTGCAAAATGTTCGAATATGGCTCTGAACACTCCTAGTCGATCTGAATCAGTTTTTTCATTATGGCCACATAAGGTCAATTCACAACTGCCACAAATTTTAACTACTAACCGATATCATATTTAAAATCTATAATTATATAAAATCACGTAAGTTGAGAGAATCTAGTATTACAATTTAAGAACAGCAAAAGTCTACAACAAAAACCAAATCAAAAAACATTTTTTGCATTTCATCTCACCTTAAAATTAGTTCTTATGTTAAAAACGAGAGAGAAAAAATTATACCAGCAAGTGATTTTCGTCATTTGCCCACTATTCTTGTATAAAACCAAAATGAGAGACGATGTTACCATGGTATTTGGTTTAATAAAATCGTAAAGCTGAGAGAGAAATAATGCATATTAATACTGAAATAGTTTAGACAAAATCAAAATATAAAATGCAAATAGAAGAGGAATTATGTATGTATGTATGAAAGAGATTTTATGTATGAATCATTACGAAAATGAAATGAATCATTTTACTTTAGGTATATGTGTGTATTAGATAAAAATGAAGTTGAAAAATTTAATCATGTGATTTCAACCAACATTTAACGCTAAAAGGAAAATTGCAAAACATATTCGGGATGAAGATACTACACACCTCATTCTGAATGAGCTTATGGCTCAAAATAGGGTGTGTGGTGGACAAAATTAATTTAGTTCATTATATAAATCAATAAATAAATCGCAAAAAAATTCGAACAATAGATGGCGTTAATTTAAAGGACGCCACTTATATTAAATGCTAATGCTGAAAGAAAATCATAACAACTAAGGAATGGTAATAATTTATTTGAGATTTTGGAACACAGTGGAGAACTGAAAGGATGACTGCTGGATGGTAATTATGATCAAACGATTCTTTTGTTCTTGATAATAGTACACTTCACTATATAAATTAATAATATCTAAGATCGTTTGAATCAGTTACCATAAGGGCAGTCACTCAGATAGTTAACCAAACGGTGTAACAATAATCTACTTCTCTAATTACATATGATATGAATGAAAACTGAATTTATAATAACCAAAATTAAACAGACGAGTGGGAATGCCACACAGGTAGCTAATAACGACAATAAAACACAGTTTTATTTTATAATTTCATACAAAACATAACTGAGAGTAATTAGATCATCATGATATATAATACTGTCGGGTCATTAAGACACAGCAAACCTCGCGTAGTTGGTGCTGGGATGGAAATAAGACAATATATAACAATTTACTAATAATGTAGTTAGCAATGACTCTGTTGTGAATTATCACCTTAGTCATTTCTGTGAATAATATTCCTTTTCCTTAACCTTATATGTTGAGATGCAGGCAGAGCTTGGGCCCGCATAATTTTGGAATAAAAAATTCGTAGATATCTATTGGGAATTCTACTGAATATACTCCAGGATTATGGTAACATACCTAAGATCACCGTAACTGGTTGGGTTGTACTTCTATAATATATCATTTCACAGTAACCCGACAATTTTGAGGTCAAAACCATTTTTCGACAACTTGATTCTTCGTACTTTAGTACGAAGTACGTTTTATTATAAATGTAAGAACGTTGACTTTAATTAATTAGTTTTTAAATGTTTTAAAAATAGTGTTAAAATTAAAATTTCAATTTCTATAACTTAACAAAACAATGGCATATAATACACCACATATACAAAATATTCAACTTGAAAATGATCTGACTCTTCGATTTTTTGAGACTTGTAAAAATAATCTAGCTCAAACAGCAACATAAATATAAAATAATCAAAATAGAATTACGTTATCATGAAGAGAATTATAAAAGAATATTTGTCGAAGAATTTCTGCTGTCGAAGAATTATTGGTAGATCATTTAAATTATGAATAATTTGTGTTTAGGAAAATTATTATTGAATGAAATAGTGTAACAAAAAGGTAGTAGAACAAAAAGGTTCAATAATTGTTGTTGGTTGAGTTATATGGGATAAGAATTGTGTTTTCAACTCTTTTCGGGTTACCGGAAACATTTATACACCAATCCCTCGCTTAACGAAGTCTCATTTTACGAAATTTTGCTATAGCGTAATTTCAAAAATAAACTTAATATCTTGTTCACGTGGTTCGTAGTGTAGTGTAGCGTAGCTATGACTACAGCACTTATATGACCGTTCACCTGGACGTGTAGTGTAGTAACTCTACCAATATGCCCCTGTTGTTGAAATATTGTACTCAGCATATTTGACATTTCTCAATGTTTTTTTGTTTGGCGTTGGTGTTAAAAAAGTTTTAAATTCTTCTGTTTTCTAAATTTAAATTATTGTCACTATCAATATCAATTTTTTTTTTATTTTTCAATAACATATGATCAATTCCGAATGATTTTGAATTAAATATTTTTAACAAAGCACAACTGTCAAAAGATAGTATACGTGGTGCGTAGTTGCAACTACACTACACTAAACTACCGCATTTTGACCGTAGTTCATAATACACTACGGTAGTGTTTTTTCTTAGTTCACGTGGTGAGATAATACACTACACTACACTACGAACCACGTGAACAAGATAATAGTCTCTGTTTACGAAAAAAAAAATTGATTTACGAATTTTATTTTTATTTTAACTAGGGGAATCACATTTTCTCTCTCATATACATATTTGAAAACACCTGCAATTTTATACATTTACACACTCAATTTGAGTACATGCATACATTAACAAAAACGCATTCCGATGAAAAAAAAAACAAATCTTTTTGTAACTGTTTATGTATGAATTTTTTTTATAAATAAGGTTTCCTCATTGTTCGACCAATCTTCGTTACGGCTGCATATGTTGGTATTCTTTTAACGATTTTATTTAAGGATTGAAGGTGTCTTGGTTTACTCCCATACTTAAGGGGAAACTATAATTGGAATAAGAGAATTAACAGAAATAAGAAACTGAACGAAATCTGCCATTTGTTATTTCATTTTGACATTTCGCCCATAGTTACTTAAGAATTTCTAAGTTGACAGCGAAATAAAATTTTTGTGCGATTTTTTGATTATTTTAAAAACATTAATTTAGATAAAGTAGTACTTAAATATATTAATTAAATAGCATATAAATAAATAGTTAGTATCGTAGGAATAGTTTTTTTGTTTAAATTTGTTTTTATTATATTTGATATAAAGTTTTAGTTTTAATAGGTTATGTTAGGTCAGCTTTTTTGGTTAGTGTTTTTATAATTTTTAAGTAGTTAAAACGTAGAGTTAATTATTTAGATTCAGGTTAATAAACTTATATTTTTATTAGAGGAAGGGTTAATTAGATAATTTTAATCAAATCAAGTTTAATAAAATCAAAAATGAACAACGAAATAAAGTTGGCAAAACTTAAGAAGTTAAATGTGCCCCTTGTCATAAATGCAGCTATGGGCCCGTACATTTTCAGTAATAGTATCCGAAAATCTATCCATTCTAAAAATATAAATTAAACTTTAAGTTTATCGACCAACAAAAAGCAAAAAGAATTCAAAATAAATTTTAATAAAATAAATATATTTCCTTTTTTTTAATTTTTGTCACCAAACAAACAGTAATGGCGTCGAACAATGTCAACAAGATGCATTGTTGTTGCTTTTCCTTAATTCAGTACGAAAATTTTCGCACTCTTTAATTTTTTTAAGTGACACATACAACTGAACGAAGAATTTTTAAGGTTTTTATTCTGAGTATGGTCGCATTCATACATATTCCTTTTCTCGCTCTCTTACGTTAATTTTTTTAATTCTCTTTATTCCAAGTATAGTTCTCGCTTTATTATATATATTTAATCAGTTAGTGAATAGATAATTTAAACTTGTAAGTTCACATAATAATATGTATGGTATAAATTTGTAATCTAAATAACTGGAACTTGGTTTTTATGTACATAAAGGGTCCGCCAAATAACTTTTTTTTTTGAAAATGCTATTAAAAAAACTACTGAATATTTTCTCAAATTTCTTTTTTTATTTAAAAGTACAATCCTTCCGGTTAATAATGGAAAATAATTTCATTCAAATGGCTGCCTCGGTTGACCATGCAGTAGCCTCCATTATCGATTGTGTGCAGCTGTATTTCACCAATAGCTTCACGAATATTGTCCTTTAAAGCGTCAATTGTCTCTGGCTTGTCGGCGTAACACTTATCTTTGAGGGCACCCCACAAATAATAGTCCAACGGTGTCAAATCGCAGTTTCGAGGTGGCCAAACGACATCAGCTCTGCGGCTGATAATGTGATCTTGAAAAACAGGGCGCAAAACATCGAGTGTAGCTTCAACTGTGTGGCACGTAGCGCCGTCCTGTTGAAACCAAATGTTGCCAATATCCTCCTCTTCAATTTTTGTAAACAAAAATTCGTTCAACATGGCCCGATAACGATCGCCATTGACTGTAACGGCCACTCCTTGCTCATTTTCGAAGAAAAATGGCCCAATTATGCCTCTGGACCAAAATCCGCACCAAACAGTGACTCGTTTTGGGTGTACCGGCTTTTCAATGTATGCGTAATTTTAGATTAATATTAATTACAATTTTAGATTAATATTAATTCAAAGGAGGATTGAAAATGCCACCAAAACGAGCAAATCCCGAAACCAAAGGAGTAAAAAAAACCCGAAAAGCAATAAGCTTAGCTAACAAATTAGATATTCTACGCCGTTTAGATGCAGGCGAGAAACAAGGTGAAATTGCACGAATGTTAAAACTTGCAAAACATCTACAATAGCAACAATACGCAATAATAAAACGAAAATATTGGCACATTCTCAATCAGCAGCGTCACAAATGGCTACTAAATTAACGCGCTACAGAAGTGCCATAATGGAAAAGATGAAGAAACTTTTAATACTATGGATTGAGGATAACAATCAGCGAAAAATACCTATGAGTACTATGACCATCCAGGAAAAAGCCAAAACAATTTTTGAAACATTAAGAAAAGCTGATGAAGAAGGTATTTTTCAAAATGAAAGTTCGGCGCCAGTAAAGGCTGGTTTGCAAAATTCAAAACACGTCACAATCTTCATAACATAAAAGTGAAATGCGAAGCGGCCAGCAGTAATACTTCTGCTGCTCGTGAATATCCCAATGTTCTTAAAAAAATAATTGAAGCGGGAGGGTACGTTCCAGAACAGGTGTTTAACATAGATGACTCTGGTCTCTACTGATGTAACGTATGCCAGATAGAACTTTTTATCGACAGCAGAAAACTCGAAACCTGGTTTTAAAGTGGCTAAAGAGCGCCTATCGCTTCTTCTTGGATGTAATGCTTCGGGAGATTTCAAACTGAAGCCATTGTTGATATACCAATCCGAAAATCCAAGAGCTTTAAAAATTTATGAGAAATCTTTTTTGCCGGTCATTTGGAGATCCAATAAGAAAGAATGGATAACATCGAGTATTTTCGAGGACTGGTTTAAAAAGTGTTTTTGTCCTTCTGTAAAATCATATCTTCAACAGAAAAACTTAGATAACAAGGCGTTGTTATTGTTGGACAATGCTCCTGGTCATCCTGTCAACTTATGCGATTTATCTGGTAAAGTAAGGGTGGAATATTTACCTTAAAACATTACGGCATTGATCCAGCCAATGGATCAAGGAGCGATTTCTACCTTTAAAGCATACTATTTAAGAAGGACGTTTAAAAAATTAATTGATGAAACAGATGGCCATAGAAACGTTTCAATTAAAGAATTTTGGAAATCCTACAACATTAAGGATGCTGTTGATAATATTGGGAAAGCATGAGATAAAATAAAGCCGTCCCATTAAAGGCAGTATTGAAGAATATTTGGCCAGATATTAGCAATGGAGACGATTTCCAGTCTCAAAATCTTACAGAAGTGGTTGAAAACATTGTTTGCCTCGGAAATCAATTAGGGTTTGAAGATTTAGCAGAATCTGATGTAACAGAGTTATTAAAAGCTCACGGAGGCCGCCGTTCAGATGAGGATTTACTAGCACTGGAACAAAATCAACTATCCGAAGAGCAGCAGACTGAAAACAATGTTGAAGATACTCATCAACGGCTTACCACAAAGCGCTTATCTCAAGCTCTATCATGTCTTGAAGAAGGGTTGCGAATCATAAACGAGAATGACCCTGTAGAGGAACGAAGCATGAAAGTATCGCGAGGAGTCAACGAGGCTATTGATTGTTATAAACAAATTTACGAAGAAAAGCAAAAAATGGCAACACAACCAACTATGGACTTATTTTTCTCACCAATTGCTTCCACGTCAGCTACTTCTAATAATAAAACTCATAAAAATTCGGAATCTGATGTCGATTTCTATGTAGATTTGAATTCCAGCACTTCATCATAAAATGCAACAGAAATATGTATGCACATACGTTAAGAAACACGAATTTCATCCAGTTATTAAATAATTGTTTTATGTTCCTTGGATTATGTATTATTATTGAAGTTATGATTATTGTTTTATTTTGTTATTAATTAATATGTAAATAATTTGAATTAAATAATATTTATTTGCTAATGACTCATCTAATTCATTGATGTATTTATTCCTCTCCGATTTTTCTTAGTTTTATTAGTTAAGACTTGACCCAAATACTCAAAAATATACTAAAAATTCAGATAACGAAATTTCGATTTACGTACAAGTTTTCGGGAACGAATTAATTCGTAAAGCGATTGGTGTATACATTTGGTCTTGCATTCCACATTGGATATGAAATTTGTAGTGAGCGAAATATTAACTTGGAAATACCATCGAAACCGGCCATTTAAACCACTGAACATTATTGAACTAGGATATTGTCTTCTAGTTGCTGTTTATAATGGATGGTTTTCATAACAATATTGAATAAACCTTTTTTATAAATCTGCGAGAAGCGCAGTTCGTTGGCAAAAAAGACCCCATGAAAAGCGATATTTGAATACACATAAACACTTAAAATTTGATTGCAAATTATCGGCTTTGAAGGCCTGGCATACAGAAAATGAATTTTTTGCGTATCTCTGTTACATGTTGGGGTAGCTCTCAGTCGACGTTATGCTATATCTCCTCACAGGGATGAGCTCAAAAATGACTACTAACGAAAACATCATTTCATAATTTTTGTCCCTTTCTAGTATTTTGTCAATGAGTACTCTGATCTAATTTTGATTTAAAATCGCTTAATGATTTGAAACGAGAAGCACACGCCTATCGAGCAAAGCTATAACTGAAATAGTTATGTCTTTATAATTATTGAGATTGCTTATGAAAAAAAATATTGTCGAACAACAACATAATAAACGAGATAAAATATACAAATTAAAGTTTTGGGATGTCATCTTCAAACTACTTAATTATATTTTAGTTTTCTAGAAACTACATGCATAAACCTTATTATCCATATACCTAGATATAATATAGGTTACCATCCTATTTATACTAAACCACCCTTCTTATATACAATTTACGTAGCATATATGTATTGTATTTGTACATAGATACATATATAAAGTATTTCACAAAGAAAATGGTCTTTGAAACTTTTTCGATCTAAACGAGAAGCAATTTGTAATGAAAAAATATATATAAACTGAAATCGGTATATTAATTTGATATAAATGATACAAATTTTCAGTTTGAAAACTTAGTTTGTTACTCCAAACTTTGTTACTTTATTCTCCTTAAACACACAAAGAATTTGTTAGTGATATAATATAAGATGAGTATATCGTTTGATTAACTTTGTTGCTATTGTTACTGTATTCGGTTGGATACTTTTCTGTAAAGGTGGATACTGCGGATATTATTGTACAACCATATTTTATCGTCTGTTGGAAAATAATTTGTAAAATTTGTCATGCTGTGATTAGGGCTTGATATAAAAGTTGAATTGAATTTCTTAGTAAGAAAAAGCAACAAATATACGTATATACTCGTACGTTCTTTCGACAACAAGTAAAATATTCGGTGTCGATGGAAGGAATTTAAAAATTATGATCTACGAGACTCCCTCCGGCGATGAAGTCAAATTGAAAATTCAAGGTTGTATAAATATTCTATTCGTGTTTTATACTTTAATTCATTTTGACCTTGATTATACATTAGCTGGTGGAAAAGCTTCACTGTAGTGAAGTGCTCTTAAGTTTTATATCTTTTCTAAAGTATATTGAATGAGATTCTATATTGGTAAATTTAACCGTAAAGAAATTAAATTAGTTAAGAATGAATTAACCTCTAATTATTAACCTGTTTATTATAATCTTGTTGGTGATTGATTTTCATTAAACTTTCGATTTTTCTCAGAAAGTACAAGATACTCATCTGTAAAATTATGTAGACGCATGAATTAACCATCTTTTTTAGCAATATTTATAGGGGTTGTACATTTATGATCAATAAAGGGAAACTGGCTTTAAAAGAAAGCATTTAAATTGTAAAAGGATTCGTGTTATGTTCCAGGTCGAAGTTTTTTAATTTTTAAATGAAACATATTTTTAAGAATCCTAAAAATATTGATTCTCCTCTTGCCACTGGTGGGAATTTAGATTTAGCTTTTCACTTAAATACTTCACCATTTTAATAAACCGATTTATTACTGCTTACCAAAGTCAATGTATAGGTGACTAATTTCAATGTAATACATTTCGAGATATTATTTCCATGCTGAACTGTGGTAGTGTCTAGAACTCCAATCACTCGTTGGATTCTTATGAGTTTGATTCTCTCATTATCTCTAATGTTATCTCTTTCTTCATCTCATTCTTGGGGCGTTGAAGAGATAACCTCTCTCGCTCTCTTAAAATGAACACTAACATAAAAATACTGAAGAGTTTGTAGCGTTGAATGGTAGGCTCGGTCGAGCAAATCCAACCACCAAGCGATATCGAATGGTGGCAACGGTGGTTGTGTTATCCAGCATCGTAAACCTTTCTTTACCTCCACACGATACTTGCCTGTATCAAAGCTAGAATTGAAAAAATGCCAGTGGTTTGAGTTCAAATAATTATGTGACAAATGTGACGAGAGACCACAACGAGAGCTGACCAAAAACAGTGTGGAAAATACAAAATCACAATTCAACGTTTGTATCCTTGAGCTATTGAAGGGTAGTTGGCAGAAGTGATTTTGAGCAGAAAATGTTCAAATCACTTTCGAGAGTTTCGAAATTTGGCGTAAGTCGCGAGCGCTGAAAATGAAAGTTCTCGGTGCGCCAAGCAAATAAAAAGAAATAAGCTGACAATTTTTCAAACAATGTCCCTAATTTCGAAAAAAAATGTTGGCTCTACTTTTCGACCCTACACTTTCCCTCCTTTACGCAGCATCAAATTGATTTCCTTTATGTTGCTTTGTAGTTTGTTTTGTGGTATCTGTAGATATCTCGCCACTAGCTCAAGCATAGAACAATATTTGTTTTTGTCTACCCAAGTGACATCCGCGACACGGAATAGCACACATTAAGATTTTAATTTTGGTTTCGAACCACCTACGTATACCGCCCACTACTACGTATACCGCGTACTATAACCGTTTATACTCAAGTGGCTGCCTTTCGGCCTGAGATATAACCTAGCACACTCTTTATATAAAATGATCGTAGACGTGTTATTTTAGCAATTTTTTTTAAGGATTGAGCTTTCGGTTGGTTAATTGGTTTACAATATATCAGTTGAACATCCTATTGAAAGAATATTTCAAACTGTTGATTTATTTCAAACTGTTCCAAACAATCACCTGACGATCAACACCTGTATGAATGCAAAACATAATAATGTAAAGCGAATAAACTATTGCATACTTTCAAGCGGCGAATGCATTGAAACTATTTTCCGCTTGGTGCTTCTTATATTTTTTAACGTTGTTACCATGGTCAATGAAAAACGAAATTCTTTATTGTAATTCACTATTTATTGTAAATTAATTATACATTTTTTTGATAACTTTGAGTAGTAATTATTATTAGAAATTAAATTTTGAAATTGATAATTTTATTTATAATGAAGTTTAAAATATTGATACCTTAAACACAAAATACGCACTAAACAGGTTTCATTTACAAAACCAACAGAAAACGAATGAATGGGATCACTGGTCTGAATGACACGCCACACAGGTTTTTTTAGTGGTTGAACCTACTCCTTCACAGTTTAACGATACACGGCTGGAAGTTGTCACTTCGCCTAATTTCGATTTGAGTACAATATTTGAGTGAGGAGTTAAAAATCAGGTCAAATTTAACGAGAAAAAAACACAAATACGCACGTTCTCGCGTAAAAGAAGTCGCAACGAATACTATTTGATGCTAAAACGCCACGTTCTCGAGAGTTGTGACTTAATTCGTCTGCTTGATGTTCAGATTAGCAAAAATTTAAAATGGAATGAACACATACTAGCATTGGCCAAATCAGCTTCACGTAAATTCGGGTTTCTTAATAGATGCAGACGGTTTTTTAGATCGCATCAGTTTCTCCAGATATAAAAATCCTTTATTAGACCTTGTATAGAATATTGCTGTCAGGTTTGGGGTGAAACATATGGCATTGCTCTCCAGTTGCTGAATAGAGTTCAGCTTTGTGTCTTCCACATAATACGAGACTTACGAAAGATCTAGACAGCCTACAACACCGCAGAAATTATGCAAAACTCTGCGTGTTCTATAGATTAACAAATGGTAAATGTTCTGCAGAATTAAAGGAGAAAATACCACAATTAGTTACGCCAGGACGGGTAACACGAGGAACGGTTAATGCGCATAGGTTTACAGTCAAGTTGCCAAACCCCGAACTGAAGATGCAAAGCGCGAATTCATTTATCGAACATCTAAGGAGTGAAATTCGTTATCCGGTTTTCAGTTTCCATTGAAGTATAAAATGCACAAGTTTAATGCAGCTATCAACATTTACTTGAAGGATCGCGCGTTGTGTGCAGGAGCTCTGAAAGTTACAAGGAACTAGGACATTCTTAAAATCTACCCTGCACTAAAAAAACATAATTTAAAAAAAAAGATGAAGGTCCCTTAAATATTAAATACAGTCTTTCTGTTCTTAGTTATATCTAGTATATCGAGTGCAAAGTATAATCCAATTGTCAACTTATTCGTCAGTTTCTGACATAAATAAAACAGTACCAACAGTAGAATCGTTCGAAACGCCAAATCTATCTGTTATATTCCTATTATTACGCAAATTACCAATAGCCAAATGGTCATTAATCAAATCATTTCCGTGTCCCACTGTTGGGATTTTACATGTAAAAAACGTTTTTTACATTTTTATGTATAAATTACGTAAAAACTAGTGCAAATTACATAAAATTTAAATTACATGTAAGAAACGAAGACTACATCATTCAAAGTGCCATTTATGTTAAAATGTCAAAAATTTACCGATGATCGCTTTAATTATTTCATAAATTCTATTAAAAAAATAGTAAAATAATTTTTAACAGATGGTGTTTTAGTAACAATTAGATTTAATAAGAGAGATTTAATTTTTTTTATAATATATGAAATCATTTTTTACGTTTTTTACTTATATAATGTAAATTACACGTTTTTTACATGTAAAAAAAGATGTTAGTTACATCGTGTAAATTACACACCCAACAGTTTTGGGTAGGTAGGGTAACAATTATAACCAGACCCACAAATAATTTTATTTTTAGTTTGTGTAGCAAAGAACTATACAATGTGCAGATGGTTCTACGTTAATCGACTCTTTAGTCTCACGTCGAGAGGATTTCACAGTGGGCAAAAAAACAAATTTTATAACTTTTTATTTTGTTTACACGATTAAGCAGATTTAGAAACCTGAATTAGTGTTGATGAAAGCTGGTAAATATATATAAAAAAAGACTGTACGTGAAATTAAACTCTGTCGGAATCTATTTTAAATCGACTAAACTAAAAGATATAATAAATTATAAGTAATTGTAATAAAAATAAATTATATAATCAAATAATCATTCTTGGAAGTTAATAAGGCTACTAAAAATGTCCGAAGTTATTCTATTTTAAAATATCTGTCACTATATTTAGTTAAATTAGCCATGGCAATTCCGATTTTCCAGTGAAAATGATGGATTCTGATACAGTTAGTTACGAACATAACGAGACGCTACAATGGATGATGCACTAGTACAGTACCTACTAAGCAACGTCACAGAACTATAAAGACGTGATTAAACATTTGTTCATTGAAAGATGAAGTAATGGGTTAGAATAGAACTGTTTCATGATAATGAGAAGAATAAGCACACCTTCATCAGTATGTTGTTGCACAAAACTGACAATCGAAAGAAATGAAATTAGGCTGGATGTGGCTGATACTGACATAGTGATTGTATGGCGTGGAATAGGAAAAGAAACAGCCAACTAAAATGTTGTTCTTATAAACGGAAATTTGTATTAGCTTGTTTAGTTTATAGCATAATCGGAAAAACCATATTCTGTTCGTTGGACTCCAAAAATTATCATAAAATCAAACATCGTTGAAAGCATCAATATGTATTGCGGTCTCTAAAGACGTCAGAAGGAAAGATTGAGTTATGGGTTATATGCGACAGGCATAACTGGACAAGCAGTGATGTAGTAAGCAAAAATATTTTATTTAATCAATACCTTAGCACACAACGAGTAGATTGTTAGTATTAAATAAAAATTTCAAAGTTCATGTCATCCATTTTAGATCATAAAATGATTTATATCATATTACGATAGTATAATTGTACTGGGGCGAGAGTTGCACTTGATCTATACAGCAGATATAAACCAAAATCAAATTGCACGAGAGTTTCTACGTACGTGGATGATACTGCAGTCATAACTGCGGAACAAAATTTAGACAAAATCGAAAAATGGAGAATTAAGGCCAATGAGCGTAAATCGGAGCACATTACATTGACACTCTGTTAACTCACCTATCCGCCAATGAGACAAAAAAATATTATGCCACAACACGAAAGCGTTAAATATTTTAGACTTCATTTAGATAGAAAACTCACGTTGATCAATGTTATGTCTAGACTGTAAGACCTTTTGCTGTGCAAAATTATACTTTAGCCCATCTGGACATATGATATTCAGCTGCGGGGTGCGCTTGTGTCTCCAACATAATACAACTGGAAAGAAAGCAGGCACAAACTATTAAAAAAATGGTAAACGCACCCTGATATTTACGCAATGCAAACGTACGTCAATATTTACTCATTGAACTGTAACCGATATAATTCATCAGTACTGTGAAAATTCATCCCAATAAATTAGCCAGGAAACTATTAAATAGGCTAAGGCATAAGCGACAAAAAAAGGAACCATATAGATCTAGCTAGGTAATTCAGAGATTACCAAGTGCAAGTTAATATTAATAACTTACATAGGCTGTCTAAATGAATTTATGTAACTTTTAAAGATTTGATTATATCTTGTTGGTTCCCTATGTAGAAAAGATTCAAGAAAAAAAGCCATAGACAGTAAAATAAATTCAAATCAGAACATCTTCGATCAGTTTTATGCTTTGCTCAATGATACCTTTCTCTACGAACTATTTTGAAAAGGTTAATGCATAATGCTTTATATACAATGCTTTTATATGAATATAACATAAATAAATACTTATAATAATGTTTCAATAAGCCGATTCAAACAGACAGTACTGTAGTGGTAAAGGTATCTACTTAAGTCCATTATAATATTTTCAATAAATCTATTGTTAAACTATAAAGAATTTGTTTTATGTTATTGGAAGACTACACACATCATTTACTATCCCCTTTCTCCCTGAAGTACCATCAACATTAAATATAACAAAATATAATTACACACTCCATATATATACTATACATAAACTGACAGTCCCATTTGTGTTTTTAAGGTTAGTATTGTTAAAATAATATAATAATATCCTCAAAATTTTAATTAACATTATCTACTTTATGAAAGCAAAAAATAATAAAATATTTATTATTAATAAACTACCAAATTTCGTTATTGAAATAATAAAAGCAGCCACTACAACAATAAACATTTTGTAATTTAAAATTTCATTTAATGATAATTAAAATGTTGTCGATATTTTTATTGATTTCAACAATAATAAAACCAATGACTACAAAAACACTAACTACAACTTTTTTTTTTTGGATCATAAATTTTTGACATGTAAATAATTATTAATAAATTGTTAATTAAAAAATTTATTAAGTATTCGAAAAAAAACCAAACATCATTAATTATAAAGTGCTACGTTATATAATAATGTACGCGTACGTACAGTGACGGACATATAAGTGGCAATTCAACATAATCTCTTAACTGAAAATACTGTGATTTCCGGGAAACGTGATTTTCCAAAATCATAATAAAGTGTATTGCATAAAAAGTGTTTTTTTTTTATAAATTACCTAGTAGTGATTGGTAAAACCGATATTTTAAACCATTAACCGGATATTTTCAATCAATTAGTACCTCTACCATTTAATTTAGTTTTAATTGGGTGTGGGCGGACTTTTAGACTGTCCTAGCTCCTGTAGCGCAATGTGAACTTGCGGTCGCATCCTCTTTACAGATTTGATTGTAAAGAGACCTCTATGCGGTGGTTGAAGCTCCGGCTGGAGCTCAGGGTTGGGAGTGGGGTTGTAGAGATCACAATCCTTATATACACCGCAGGACATAAAATTAAGGAAAGATATAACGAAAGATATAACGATATTTTAACTTACCTTGGGATTTTCGGCAATATGTCATAGTATCTTATCTCATTTTGCGTTTTTTTTCAGTAGGGCAAGTTTTAGCTAAAAATTAAATTTTCCTAAACAATATGGAATTTTAACACCAAAAAAATATTGAAATATACGTGAAACGATTGAACCTTTATTACAATTTAATTTGTGGAGACTTACGGAGCTAAGTCATATAGATCCAATAGATCTTCTTTTTTCTTCTTATTTATTTTGATTGGCTCTGTGTAGCATTGGTTTAGATCGGCCATCTTTAAGGCGTTAACCCCGCGGCGACGCATATTTAAATCTTTAAAGTTAGTTTGCTCTTCAAGTGTTGTTTTATATTGAATTATTGCCATATCACGTGTGTATCGAAGCCATTTTATGTTTCGCCATAAGAAACGCTCACCTGAAAAAATATTATAAAGAGTTAATCAATGAATAAAACCGAAATATTTTTATTAATTCCAGAATAACATACCTTCTGTATTTGATTTTCTCCACATAAACTTTTCTTTGGAAAGTCCCGAAAAATTAAGAAAATGCTCTTGTGGCATCTCGGTTACTAAAAACCCATTTGACCCCCACTGACCGCACAAAGTTGTACCAATCATGAGGATGGTGAATAGATATTGTAGCTTTTATTCTTTTTTCTCAATTAAAGCATGGTCAGAGTCGCATTCCATGTGGGTGTGTCCCGGAACGAGAAATTTGTGGTTAATGATTTCTAGATGCGGCAAAATTTGTATAAGAAATTGAAACATTACCACTAAAAATGAATTTTTGTTTTGACCACAACAAACAGTCACTATAAAAAACTAGATGTTTAATGGTATCAGGTAAATGCAATAAATGTTCAAAGAGGCATGAAGCTATTTCATTTCCACCCCTATAAGCTATTGCCTCATGCCACATCATACAATAAGCTTGATTGTCAACACAATCATGAATGGTCAGGTTGAAGGTTCAGAGAGGCCGCTTGTAAAACGATACAGACGGTTGTAGATAAGAGGTGGGCAAACATTGTTGCAAATCAAAAGTGTATACTTTCATTGATTTATTGAATCTATCGGCAAGTTTGTCTGTTCGCTTACTACCAGGCTGATAGGCTCTCTCAGCTTCACGAATGTGGCAGTCGTGTTCTATTTTGAAATCGCTTTTTTCTTGATGATTTTCTTAATTTTTAATTTTAATAGTTAATGTTTCACATTTATGACATTTGACTAATTTTGGTTGTTTAAATTCAATGTTAAATGATTAAAATACTTCTGTAAACTTTGAAATTGAAACTGGTTGTTGAATTTTTTCGCAGTACATTCGATATAATAAAGAAATACTAAGATCTGATCGTAATGTCACGGTTCGTCTCATCTGTGAATTTTTCCTTCCGTGAACAGAATATCTCTATAGCCCTCATATTACTGACCACAGCACATTTGCCTGGTAGGTTGAGTCGGCTGGATGGGGTTCCTGTCACCTGCCATAGAGATCTAGAAGTGCTGCTTAAATAACCTCACACTGACGATTCTCAATTAAAAGTCACGGAACAAAAAAACATGGAGCGATTTTGAAATTAGCGATGAAATATACTTTCACAAATAAATAATAATATCACAGAGCAGTTTAATCACAGAACTTAACAAATAAATAGATTCGAGCAAAGATAAGGAATGTATGATATCACAGTTTTTTTTGTGTGGTATAGATGTATCGACCACATGTGCCCCTCCCTCTCCATCGGCATATTGGTACACGTAAATTTTTGTTATTCTAATATGCCCCTGGAAATGTGTTAACCCCCGCTATTCACGCTCTTAATAACTTATGGTGGTATCCATTGGCGGTTTGCAGGGTTGATGGAAGACCCGTAACCTTTATATTGTATGACTTGATAAATTCTTCAGCATTGCTTCCAAGTACACTCACATTCGCTCCACTATCGAGTAATCCACGATAAGGTACACCATTTATTAATACGTCAGCATACGGTCTAGCATCTTCTGTGGTCGACAGGACTGAACTACAAATCATTTTCTTAATCATTCTGTTACATTTAAAATATTTAATCGAGCGAATTAACCGGGAGTTTTTGTTTGTCGGAATTGGTTTGGTGGCAGATTGGTTTAGCTCTCTTTTCTTGTATTGGTTTCTCTCTTCAATATCATTCTGTACAGCTCTGAGTCGGTATTGGTGGCTACCTCCTCTACTGGACGACTGGGTGATCTGCTCGGCGTTACCTGGGAGTTCAGCATCCCAGTGGTACTGAATCCCCTCTTGGCGTTTCCCTTCTGTAAACTATTACAGCGTATGCATTGTGTCTTTATGATGTTCGCATTTCCACAGCCAAAACAGAACCGGCGTTTTATCGGGACGACACAGTTAAAAAAATGTCCGGTAGCGAAGCAATTCCAACAAGTATTGGACGGTACATTATTTTCAAAAGTTTGGTTTCCTTGTTTATCTGCATATATGTCATTTGAAGGACTCGTTACTGCACATACAGAATCAGGATGTGAAGGCCGCTCAGGGAAATTATATCCGAAGGGCTCGTTACACTCATTATTCGGGAACATATCTACTTCATTGACTTGGCGGAATCTAGCTTGGTGATAAACTTCCAGGGTCCATCCAATTCTACTCCATATATCTTCCACTGTGACACACTTATTAACCATCTCAGCGATACTCGAAAACTCGAAAAGTCTGTTAAAGGACGCATCAAAGATAAAGTTATGCTACGAATTGCGTGGTAATAGTCCAGGAAAGGTTCGTTCGGACGTTGTCTTCTTCTCTCCAATAATTGTCTGACATCATCATCACTTCTGCTTGTTTTAAATCGTTGCACCATTGCATCGCTCAATTTATCCCAATCCACAATTCCGTATGTTTCCTGAAATTCCCAAAACCAATTAAGTGCTCTGTCCCTCAACAATACACTAAAGTTAGCAGCAAGTCGGTCCTTACTCAAGCCGTTTACTTCAGTCATTTTTTGAACTCTAAAAAGAAATCTCTCTCCTGGAATCTCGTTTTTCTCTTCCCCATGATAGGCCATCTTCCAATTATAGATCGCAAGGTGCTGTTTGGGAAGCTTTGTGTAGGGATATGCTGAAGTCAAATTTACCGTAGATGTGTTCATTGTTTGTGCTTTACTCGGTGGAGGAATATGCGGGTTAAATGGCACCGATATCACAGGTAAAATAGGTTCATTAGGCAGAAAGTTTGGTATTGGCGTAGCAAAAGTTACTTGCTCGTGGTGGTTATTATCAGTTATCCCAGTTAGGTTTAACTTTTTGTATAGCCTGTTCACAA
The DNA here is from genome assembly GCA_963932295.1 of Tipula lateralis. NCBI lineage: Eukaryota > Metazoa > Arthropoda > Insecta > Diptera > Tipulidae > Tipula > Tipula lateralis. The sequence continues at coordinate 101,602,645 of OZ010736.1, forward strand.
TCAAATCTATCTTATCATCCTCGGTTAGCTCTTGGACAACATTGTCCGTCAAGTTGGGCCTTAGATAAGTTTGTTTCGATGTTCCGGGTTTTTTATTATTGATTATGTCGTCATCTACATCTGCGACATCTTCATTTGCATCACGATCGGTGATCTTGTCCGCATCTACTATCTCATCAAAAACTTCTTTCAATGAATTTTGCATATCATCTGAGACTACCTGATCGGTACGAATACTTTCCAAACATTTAAATAGCTTTTGGCATGCTTGAATTAATTTACTTGTGTTAGTAATTATTGACTTGGAACTTTTTATCCTGGACAATCTCTCTCCTACATGTAAAACTCCAATCGTTAATTGGTCAATAACTTCAGCCTGAAATTCCTTCTGGGATATCTCTAGAAGTTGGTTTTCGATTAACTTTAATTTTTCACTGCAAAAATTCGCTCCTCTGCAAAAAAAGCCCCTCTTTGGGCTTTTAGACGCCGCTCTATGTGGGCGGTTTGGAGCTTCTATTTCTCCGGAAATTTGATTTAATTGACTCATTTTGGTACTAATATTACCGGTGATATTCCTGACCTCGCATTCTACGGCCAGTTCATCGCAATCCAACAACTGTACTTCCATTTTGAGTAATAGGTTATATTATAATATATCTATAGCTTTACGAAAATAACTAACTTCACTTTGTTTGTCACGATAATTTAAATTTACTTATATTTTTCACAATACGATATCTATATGGCTTTTAAGATTAAGTAGGTTTAGCGGTTTTTTTTCTTTGTTAATAAGAATATAATAGCTGGGTTAACACATTTAAATAAATACAAAAAATAAGCTGTGATAGATGGAAACTGCAAAAAAAATAACGAGACTATCGCTCCATATTTGTTATGGGTAGGATTTATTTTCTCTATACTAGACCATTTATAATACAAGTACTAAATCAAGATGATTGGTCTCACACCCCTACGTCCAACGACGGAGTTAGTACTTTAAAAATGGTTGTTGTACATACATATTTGTTTAATGCAATCCAATAGAATCATAATTTCTACGAGCGACCGTATTGGTAAAATAAATATGTATGGTATATAAATTACAAACAACAACAAACTAAACATTACATTGGTTGTACTCTTGTGCTAAAAATCATAACAATTTCTCAAAGAAATTGGAAATTAGAACGGTACAACGAACATGCACTACTGAAACTTTAGATCACATCCAAACATTGTATTCAAACGCAATCTGCGGATAACAACGCGGAGATCTAAAGTCCCAACACAAAAGAATAAATAGCAAAAACATTTTAAATAAACGTTAAATAAACTAATTAATTAAACAAAGACTAAACAGAAACTAAACATGAAGGAATTGGTCAGTATGGGTTACTTCATATACTTACTTACAGAATTGATTCGTTCGAATCAATCATTGATTTTATTGATTAACAAAAATCATCCAAATTGATACCGGCTTTCATACCGTGGAAAACTGTTGACGAATTTTATTACTTCCATAAGTTTTTCATTATTGATTTTATTTCCTGGAGTATGGTTGCCTCGTTTGTCTAGTGCAACTACGGTTCCCAGCGATTTTATTTTTTTTTAAATCACAGTTTAAAGGAACTGCTCCAATTCACATACTGTCAAACGTATACACTTTTGACAAACTTGTATTCGATTTCCCCAAAATTTCACAAAAAATATGAGTAACTATAAACGCGATTTCGTGGTACAGTTAATGATTTACATTTGCGTCCTGTTTTCTTCTGCTCAATAACTATCATTCCAGACATAAAAGCTTGCCGTAAATTATAATTTTGCAAGCCCCAATATTGATTGAATAAAGCAAGCTGATCTTCATAAGTTGGTTTAGAATTACATTTTCTTTTACAACTTTGGAGTTTGATCACTTCTCTCTCTCTGTTTCCTATTTCAAAACTGTCTAGGTTGTTTTCTAGAGCTGTCGCCATATCTTCGAGAGAGTCGCTATCCACGCCTTGATTTATTTCACATTCATTATTTGGTAGGTAGTTCGGATCCGCAATCACCAAATTCACTTTCACATTCAATATTATTTTCATGTTTGTCACCATCGTCGTTTTCTATGTTTTTTCATGGTTCAAAGTGATTTCAGTTCTTTTCGGAATACAAGGAATGAATATAGTAGTTGTTTCATCGCAATATCGTTTTCTGCAATATTAGAGGACTAATAAACAAAACTGATACACGTATTAACATTTAGTTAATTTGCTTACCTTTTGGCGTTGAGGAATTATTTTTACTATCCATGTTTAGAACATTTGCTCGTACTATTTCCGTTGAATTGATTTTGCTTGTTGATGCTTTGGCCAATGCCATAGCAATCAATTTCTGCCCGCGACTCATGAGCATGGTGTAAGTTTATTTTTAAAGTAAATTAATTTTTTTATTACATATTTTTTTAATTTCTAAATATTTCTAGAAGCTTATATAGAAAATAAGGAACTAGTGCGTTCCTAAGGAACGACATAAGAAAATAATGGCAGCATTAAAATATAATTAATTATAATTTTTTTTATATCTATTTATTTTAAGAAATGAAATTTTACTGTGATTGAATGAAACTAATTGAAATTATAATTAAAAATATTTTATTTGAAATTATTTATCAGTATCACGAAACATTTTTTCTAACAGTTCCTGTCTTAGATAGGAATTTTCTTCGATTATGAGTTTTTCTTTAACGATAGGGGTTACATCGATTACTCCATCTGTCTCAACCATATCATTTTTATCAATTTTTAGTCTCCTGAATTTATTCTTCTGGATACTAATAGCGTATTCCACTACCACCAGCGTCAAAGTGAGAGTTTTGTTAAATATTTTCTGAGAATCAGAAAGATTACCCAGGTCCCTAAATGGTGGTATCAGCCAAGTAAGCCCCGGATGTGCTGAGTCTCCCAATATGACACGTCGATCATGAATCAAAGAGTCTTGATTTGCACTGTACCACTGTACACATAATTCTGTTTTCTTCAACATGCACACATCATGCATGATTCCTGACTCACCAACATGAATATCGTCAAATTTCCGATCTGGCCCAACGACATCTAGCAAAATACTATAATATGTTTTACGATTGTAATAATCGATATAATTTTCTTGAGGTTTTGTGATTTGTATATGACTTCCGTCAATATTTCCTAGTGCATGAGGAAATTTCCTCATCTAATTTTCAATAGCTTTTTTTTTTTGTTGGGTGGCTGCTACCGCACACTTAGACCGACGAATGTCCGTTGTGATACCACTATATGTACGGCTATAGGTCCGACTTATGTAGAACCATTTGCTCATTGCATAGCTCCATGTCAGCCTATAATACTGACATGGACGATGGGACGGCCTATGGATTCTTAAATCAACAGGGTTGATTTCCGACCACAGATCGCACCGCCTAATCAACCAAAAACGAAATAACAATTCTTTTTGAAAAAATAATAATAAAAATAATAATAATTTTTGACAGAAAAATCGAAGTGGGTGTATACTACACCGCGTAGGTAACTTCTTCTGGCTACTCGTGAAAAATAGCAAGAGCAGCTGCGAGTAGATATTTTAGCAAAGAAACTGCGAACTACATACTAGCGGTTGGTCGATTGGAAAGCAACTAATTTTAAAGGGAAAGCCATCTTTCGATAGGCGACGATGGAGGTGTAGAAAGCGATCTGACTTCTTATTTCTTGCAACAGTATGAAGAGATCGTAATCAAAACCGATGGTGTCAAATTATTGACACGTTACGGACCAACAATGGCCTGTAAAAAAAATAACTTTATTTTGTCCATCACTGTATGTATATGTGATCAAAAATTGAATATATTTCACTATTGTGCTTGATAAAATTCTTTTAAATACCGACATAATTAGCAATTTATAATTAAGAATATAGTTATAAATTAAAATTAATTAAATAGACAAATAGTAAGAAAAACAACAATAATAATGATATTTTATTATACAGCTATTTATAATGAATTATAAATCAAAATTTTATTTGATTTTTAAAATTAATTAATGCTTATTGGTTGTTAATTAATTATTTTATTGTTTGAACACAAAGATTGGAATTCCTTAAATACTCGTATATAAATGTCGAACAGACAAGTTGATAAATTGAAATTTTTTAATTTATAGCTCATCTAATTGATTGTTAGAAATAAGATAATAATAATGAAATTTGTTGAGTGCTTATTTGCTATAAACTCAAGGCATGAACAAAAGCACCACATAACGCTATATCTTATTGTTGTAAATTAAATTCCTTTTATATGTTATTAAAAATTTGTCACACTTGTAAATCTATATTTGTTATAGACAAGCATTAGAATACACTTATGTTGAAAGTTACTCGTTTAAAGAAACCACTGATGTTTAATTGTATGAGTCGGGACCATCCGGTTTTCGTATGTAAATCTTGGTTGTTTCAAGTGTTGAACTCGTCGAGCCTTATATAAGTGGATCGAGGAAGTCGTTATTTATATAATTAGATTGAGTAAATCACTTTAGGTTAAAACAGCGTCTGGCAACATATTACTTGGTTTCTTGGAAAGAAGTGTTATTCAAACAGGCGATCGTCGAAGAAGAGCTAATTTGTAAGAACAATTTTAGCAAAAAAAATCAATGGACGGTTTCAGATGAAATCACTGTTCAACCTAAAAAATGATGGGTGCTCTTTACCGATGATTTCAATTAATGATTTTTTATGATTTAATATAAACACAGCCGTGTTTTAATATTTGCTCTCGGTAGCGACTCCCGATAGCGATGCGGAGCAAGCAGTTTCCTCTATTTAAAATCCAATTTAATGCGCTATTTATAGGTAAACACAATTTATTAAACAGCAAACTATAATATTTCGGAGCCGCTATCTAAAGCAACTATTATTTGATGGGAAATTTACGAAAAATATGGGTCCATCCCTGAAAATGAAAAATTTCATTGCATTTAATGTCAAAAAAAAGTTTTGTGTCTGATTGAATAGAATAACTTGGTATATATTCGTAATAGAATATGTTCGTAATTGGAAATCAGCATGAATCACAGTATACAGGCGAAATAATAAACAAACAGAAACTTCTACTATAACCGAGAAGTGCGAAAAGCGTAGAGTTTCAGTTTGAATTGTGACAACGATAAATTAAAATCGAGAAAAAGTGATAAAAAGTGAAATAGTAAAAGTAACAGTGAAATAAAAGTTCTGTAATAGTGAGTTGTTGTGATTGTTAATAAAAGTTATAGTAGAAATCAAGCAAGTGGTTTTAATTATTAACAATCCAGTGATCGAACCGATGATTGGTTTGAATCCCTACTAGGGGAAAACGTAACAATTGTTGACAGCGGTAGGATTGTGAAAAAGGAGACTTGAAGCTACTTGAGTTGAAAAAGTTGAAGCTGAAGAACGCACGGAGTTTTGCTACAGCGGGTAGCAAAGTAGAATTACAAGAGAGACTACAACAAGCTTTAATGGAACAGATCATCGATCCAGACCACTACGAATTTAATACTGAATTACATAATGCGGAGGATCCAATGGAAGGGGCAACAAATGCTAGAGCAACCATTGCCCCGCAGCAATAAATAAACCTACACCTACAAATTTTGATACGGGGCAGTTAATAGCAGCGATGCAACAAATCAAGGCCAATCAAAAAAATTGAAAACTGAACCAGGATAATTTGAAAACCGAAATCCTGACCAAACAAAGGGAAGACCGCAACATGGTGTTACATAGACTGGAACAACAAGATACAACGGCATTTTATATCCGAAGTATGTGAAATATTCCGCGAAATGTCCATGTCACTTAATGCCAAAGTGGAAACAGTAGAATGTCAAATAGAGCAACAATTCGAAGCGACTGATGAAAGGATTTTGAAACTTGAGAAAGAGATTATAGACATTAAAAATAATAGCGGTGCTATTCAAATTCTAAAAACAGTCAGTGGAATTAAATTAAAGCATCAAACATTCGACGGAGCAACGTCGTTTAATATTTCAAAGTACAATTTGAAACGGCAGCATTGAGAAATAATTGTTGCAACTAAAACCAGATAGTAGCTCTCATAGTGGCGTGAAAAAGCGGTGCGGCAGATATGTTGACACACTTTACTATGGCGTCCGAATACACGGAAAGAATAAAAATTGATGCGTTTACTGATGGTATTCCTGATGTAGAAACAAAACGAGTGGTAGTGCTTGTATCAAAAACAACATTTGCGGAGACCATCGCTTGTGCCTTAACAAACGAAACTGCATATAACATAATCAAACCATCAGTTAAAATGCGACGTGACGAATTAGCAACAGAAAACTAAAGCAGTTTGACGAGGTTCCGAGATAGCAACCATAGAATCAGATGTTGGGCTTGCGATAAACTAGGTCATATATTACGAGATTATTGGGAAATTAAACGTAAGCGAGCAAGAACACCGTCGCCTTTGAACAGTAGGTCGAGTGATGAACACAGAAGATTAAAAGAAAAGGCGAGTCCTGCAACATCGCAGGTGTTAAACGAGTAAGAGTCAGCTTTAAGGAGCGCAAGCTGACTCGCACAATTGAATGCTTCATGATCTTCATCCCTTTTACCCAATTGGCAAGAGGTGGAGATAGTTTAACCATAAGTGGAGAAATTGATGGCATATCTAGTGTGATAACATTGGATACGGGGGCAACGCGGGAGATTGTGCGAGCTGATTTAATACAAAATGAACTTCATCCAATTGGCGGGTTAAAACTGCAAACAGCAACCGGCGAAAGTGCAGAAATCAAAGGGAAAAAGGAAGTGACCATACGAATTGGTAACAGAAACTTCTGTCACGAAGTTTTGGCGGCCGATATTGTCGATGAAGTTATTTTGGGTATGGACTTCATGAAGAAGAACCAATTCGTGTTGGATGTGGGAAAAGAAACACTAAGTTTTGGTAATGTTGAGCTGCCGTTACAATTGGATAGCAAGGAGCCAATTGTCAGGCTAGTTCAGTTGAACCATCGAACAAAGCTGCCACCACGCTCAGAAACAGTAATTTGAGGCTAATTGGAGGTCCTGGGACACGAAAGTTGTGGGTTGTAGATGCCAGTAGCGAAGAACAACAAGTACGAGAAATCATGCTTGGAAAAGTGTTGGTTGACTCGGATCATGACAATAGAGTCCCATTGAGGAATGTCAACTTATCGGACAATACAGAAACCATCAAAAATGGGGCTTTTATCGGAAAATGCGAAGAAACGAATCCAAGTGTAAAAACTTAAGTTCAACAACAGCAGAGAATTGTGGAAAAGTTGACACAGAAGTGGACAGAACAACTAAGTCCAGAACAAAAACAAGCAGGGAAAGTGTTGTTGGAAAACTATATGTCCGTTTTCTGTGACATCTCTGATGAATACATGTGTGACATCTCTGATTGAATAGAATAACTAAATGTTCGTAATTGGGAATCAGCATGAATCGCAGTATACAGGCGAAATAATAAACCATCAGACATTTCTACTATGACCGAAAAGCGGGAAAAATGAAAATGAATACGCGAACAGAAAGCGTAGAGTTTCAGTTTGAATTGGGACAGTGATAAATTAAAATCGGGAACAAGTGATAAAAAGTGAAATAGTAAAAGTAACAGTGAAATAAAAGTACTGTAATAGTGAACTGTGGTGATTGTTAATAAAAGTTATAGTGAAAAACAAGCAAGTGGTTTATATTATTTCCAAACCAGTGATCGAACTGAGGATTGGTTTGAATCCCTACTAGGGAAAAACGTAACATTATTATTTGATTAACAGTGACACTGGCGGATAATAGAATAAGATTGTATAGAAATTTACCTTGTTGCGAATAGTGAGCTCTGGATTGCGCGAATATTAAAACACGGCTATGGTATCGTCATTTCTAAGGCAGATAGACATAACGAGCGTCAGTTTTATATGCCACACCATCGCAATATCAAATAAATAAGGCTTATTGAGAGCGCTATTTGACGTCACCCTGAACAACATCTTATTTGGATAGAACGCCGGTGAACTCTATCCAGCAACTGGAGAGCAGTGCCATATGCTTCACCCCAAACCTGACAGAAATATTCTATACACGGTCTTATAAAGGTTTTATATATCTGGAGAACCTAGTTATAGTTCATTCCATTTTAAATTGTTGCTAATCTGAACACCAAGCAGACGAATTGAGTCACAACCCACGAGAACGTGGCCTTTTACCACAAAGGGGTGTTCGTTGTGACTTCCTTTACACGAGAACGTGCTATTTGTGTTTTTCTCGTGTTAAATTTGACCTGATTTGTTACTCCCCACAAAAAAATATTGTGCTCAAATCAGGATTAAGCGTGAATTAAGTGACAACTTCCAGCAGTTTACCGTTTTACTCTGAAGGAATAGGCTCGACCTCGAATGAAATAGAAGAGTGAAATGTTTGTCGGTTATGTAGGTGATGCGTTCTGCATCTGGGTTTCCGAATATATCAGCATTAAATCTGTGGCGACCAGAGCAAGTAAAATAAATCAAAAATTAGCTCACGTCACACGCAATTAATATAAAATCAATATTTCGAGTTAAGTTCTTGTAATTCACTAGTACTGTCGCGTCACGATTGAAAGTATATATACGAATCGCACAGTATGAACATTAAGTCCGGTAGCATATGCCTGATGAGGTGGATTAGATCTATTCGATAACAGTGTCATTCAATGACGTCATCATCAGATTGAAATTGGACTAGTGGGGATTACAAGAACAAGCAACAACTCAGATTTACAAACACATTCAATTTTTACAGCAAGCAACTCGCTTCAAATCCCTTTTCCTTTTGCATGCGCTGAGATTGTATAATAACCGGTGTTTTGTCTGTGGCTCTTGTGTATATCCCACTTTATCCAGGTATGTGAATGTCTCCAGCTCACTTTGTTGATGCAATTTTCGTTAAAATAACGTGCGAATATTAACGAGTTTTCCTTGAATTAAGACGATCGCCTAATATGGTTCCGGACCTAATCCAGTATGTGCAGACCAATTCTATCTTATCGAAACTTGTTATTTTGCTGCTGGTTTGAGATAAAGTGTTTGTAATTTGAAGTGCCTGTCGGAATGCTCCGTAGCATTATCGGAGTCATTTCCTTTAAAACACTCTTAATTACTCCATGGTATTTGGTCCAATGTTCCACCATATAGGACAACCATATATCAATATTGGTCGTACCAAAGATTTGTAGCTTATTTGTTTCACTTTAATGGCGATTTCCGGTGTGCAGAACATTCTTTTCTTTGAGAAGAAGATTTTTTGGCCAAGACAAATTGCTTTGTGACATGATTGTCCAGGTACATCCGTTTGTCTATAGCTCTATCCCTAAATATTTAACATATGGCTTCTGCTCACATGTCGTACCAGCTATTTGGATTTGAAGTTTTTTCCAATTGGATTGCGTGCTTTCGTGAGCCATGTGTACAAACAATCCATTATTAATTCTACTGCCGCTTGTGTATTTTGTGTGATACTTTTGATTTTGTTTTGTGTGCCTCAAATCACTAAGTCATATGCGTACGCTATTGTTTGTATCTCAGTTTTGTTCAGTTGCTCGTGTTCCACAAGTTCCTTCGTATACAAGCAACCCGTTATCTATGCTGAATGTTTTGTCCGATATTTCCTTGCCGTTCGTTGCCTTGAATTTTCGGTTGTACGACAATTCATATAATATATTTACAAAGTCCGGGGTGAACTTCATCTCTAATATTTTATGTAGCAACCCGTCTAGCCACACTGATTCGAATGTCTTCTCCATATCGCTTAACACTGCCCCTGTTGCCCGTTTTTTGTTCAGATTTCTACACACGCCTGAGGTCAGTATCTGAAGCCAAATTGACTCTCTAGAATAAATCTATTACCAGTATAGTGTACCTTTATTCGTTCGTATATTACTATATCAAACAGTTTTCCGAGATAAGACAGGGGGCTTATCGGTTGGTCACTATTTGGATGCGTCGCGGGCCTTTTTAAATCATCCGGTAGATGTTTTAACGCTACGTACGGTAGGTTGGCTTGTTCCTTATGATGTTTTTGTGCCTAGGCATTTCATTATTGTAGTTAATTCATCCATATCTGTCGAGGATTTAATGTTGCTATTGTTGTCTTGTGGATTTAGTGCTGTGTTGTTTGCAGTGTAATTTATTTTTCTAGTGTGAGTATTTTTATTAAGTGCATTTGAGTTGTTCTATTGCATGGTTAAGAATTTGTTCGTGATATGGTTTCTCGAGCGATTGATTTGGTTTAGCCTTCTACTAAATGTTGTGTCCGATTATGTGTAAATTATCCTGTTGCTCGTGACTTCTGTATTGTGTTCGCTGTTTGTCCATTTCACGTCCAATTATCTCCAGATGGTTTATGTTTAGATCTTGTTTTGACATTTCTTGTTCACTTTAATTTGCACGTTTTGTATTATCAACTTGTTGATACGTTTTATTTCTGCCTTTCCAGTTTTTTAATGCTGTGACTCTTTGTGACTTTGGCTTGTATAAATGTTTGATAAAGTTATTGGTGTAACATTCCATATAGTTCTGTGATGTTGTTGACTAATCTTCATTATTGAAGTTAAATCGAACTGCCTCTACATGTATCTAATTGAATAGAGAGTATGTTGTTATTGTAATTGTCTGCCGTCCGTTTCAATATCTAGCCGCATATCCAATATCGCAAAATCCAAGATGTTGTTCCATCGCATGAATGTAGGGTCTAATAATGGAATAACGGTAGGAGAAACCAACAAAAAATAAATTAATTTGCATTTGACATTAAAAATTCGATCGAGACGCTTAACATCGGAATATACTTTGGGCTCAAGAAGGTCTCCCAATTTTGCTACCTAGCAAAATTTATTGTGATCATCTCTTGTGGCACTTACTTAGTTTGCATCGTCTTATTCTTTAAACACAACTTAATGAATAATAAGAACTATTAAATAATAATATACTTCACGCACTTTGGAAGAGTACACCACCTTTCAGATGTAAAACGATGGAACAAAAACACTTTTCATGGGAAGTAAGCGATTTATTTAACGACCATTACAGATGGATCAGTATGCTGTAATGTGTCTGGTGCCAGTTTATACATAAAAAATCCTGAGGTAAAATTATCTATTACCCATGGCAGCACCCTGTAATCGAGATGAATTGCAGAGATCGTCGAATTTACATCGTTTCTGACAGCTAGGTTGCTCTAAAGGCAATTGTCTCATACTATTTCATAGAAATTTGTTTTAGAGACGATAATTACCTTAAAACGACTAGACAGTCTGAATGAAGTTATAGAGTTCACTGGATACCCAGTGAATTTCGAAATCAATGTATGCTAATAAATTGGCCCGTTTGATTGCAGTTTCCACTTTTAATGAACTTTAGCTCACTTTAGGAGTGACGCCATTATCTCTTTAGAGAGATTTGGACTGTTACTTTGGTGATCAGCACCAGAAGAAATGTGAGAACCACATCTCTTATCGACTATCCACAATCTTCTTTGGAGCAATAAATCAGCAAAGATCTTAGTCCTTTTTTAATTATGATAGATGCACTTTGAGGGTCTTGGCATTCTAACGGAACATTGTTTTTAATGAAAATTTGAAACAACACAAACTGTGTAAGGGACTGTTGAGCACTTCTTGTGCTGCTGTTCTTCATACTCTTCTCATAGACTGTACTGGTACTGATCGGAATTCCTATTTGAGGATCAACTAACTTGAAAATACAAGATATCTAGGAATTCATTACAAGAACAAGTAGATTTCGGGACTGAGAATGTACATCCGGGAGGAGTTATCACTATAAACCCATCGAGACTAAATGGTGGGCAAAAAACTATTTAGGTAATAAGTAAAGTAAAAAGTACAGTGGCAGAGGAATTAATAATTTAAGCTGTTTGCCCTTGGACCTGATCGAATCTGTGCGTCTATGTCGCAACCTAGATTTCGATATCTCAGTCCAACAATGTAAAAGTAGACCGGTGTAAACGTGGATGAATTTTCCTTATCCAATATGCGAGCGTGGGTCAAATGTAATGGAGGAGGCAGAATTCCGTGTCCAGTTGATAAGCGTGGGTCGTATATAATTGTGCTGGCGAGTTTCCGTGTCCAATTTCAAGGTGTGGGTCAAATAATTGCGTTGGCAAGTCTCCGTGTCCAATCTCAAAGCGTGGGTCAAATATAATTGTGTTGGAAAAAATCTCCGTGTCCAAATTCGTTCCGTTGTCTCAAAAAAAATAAAATCACCGTGTATTTTTTTTTGTTTTTTATTAATGTCGCAGACCGCAGTAGTTTTCACTCTGAATTATTCGCTGGTAATGATCTCAGTTTTTTTATTTTACATTTTATTTTGATTCTTTTAAATTTAAACTAACGACATCTACTTTTCAATAAATCATTTGGAATTATTTCCCATAAATATTAAGGTCAGTTATGAATTATTAATTATTTAGGTTAGTATATAATTAGTATATATATAGTTGTCAAATTTTTATATAAAGACAATTTGACATTTGATAATTAAGGTAAATAAATGAAGTGAATTAATTCTAGTGTTGATCGAGCTTTAACATAAGCAACAAACTTATTCAGTTAATCTAAATATAGAACAATTCGTTTAGTAAATACATAATTGGTATTTCCACCCAAAAAGATAGAGCATTTTCACTCTGAAAAGCAACAAACGGACTTAAAAAACGAACATACTAATAACTCCCATATAAAAAATTATGAAAGAACTTGTGCAAGACGTGCCAAAGATAGGCTTTAACTTATAAATACATTTTCAGCCCCTCTCGTAGTTGAAGACATTATCACTAGCTTAAAAGCAAAAAAGCTCCAGGTTGCGACCTACTTTCTAACCAAATTACAGAACACTCTGAAAAGGGTTTAAAAAAATTAGGTTATATTAAACACTCGTAGCTTACGCACAGATACATTCCAAGGTCGCAGACATGATAGCCAAAGTTGCATCATTTGTACTGAATTGTAAAATATTGTATAGGTGACCAACTCTTTTGCGTTAGCTTAGATATTTGAGGATAGCGTAGAACAGTCAATTAGTAAATTACAAAATGTCACCAATGCAATTGGTACCTTGAAAAAGTAAGGGCGCTTTCAATTTAACGTAATGAAAACCATACATACCAGCTTAACTTAACTGATTACAAGAAAATCCACGTGTAAATAAAATGAAAAATGATTGGATATATGGTACGCAGCTCTGGGATTGCCAGCAATGTGAAAATGATTTATCATTTTTTAATACAGGTTTTTCGAGGCATAGTGAATGCGCCATGTAGTAAATTAGGAACGACAACCTTAATTACGATTTATATATGGAATATGTCAGCGACGGAATCACACAACATTGACTAGATCAATGTTAAAATGCTAATATGCGTCGTACGATGACCAACATAGAGACAGTCAAATGGCTTCGACACGCAGCTGTACCTTCTGCGTTGAACCATAAAGCAAAACGGCATCACACATTGCCTTTTATAACACGTATTGGACTGTACATCGAACAAGTTCACTTTTTTTCGCGCTCCTTCCGCCATCTATCTTTAGACACCAAATTCACTCCTCACTTTACCTCCTTGGAGGGATGGTTGACATTTCTTTTGACGTAGTATTTAGTTAGGTTGTAGCTTAATGATTGAGTGTAAAAACATCGTTAAAATGGTTTGTAAGCTCCCAATTTAGACGCGATAAAGAGTCGTTAACGGTCTCTAAGCCATAGATAGATAGTTTGTTTGTAAAACACTAATGCTAATGTAATTCGTATATGTTCAAAGTTATATGTCTTGTCAAGCCTCGGACACGAGTATTTTGTGTTTATTTTAGCAGATAAGTGTTTCGTATCCGTGTGTCCGCAAGTAGCCTTTCCATCGCGTTGTTCTTATTTCAGCTTGTGATTTGCAGTGTAATTCTTGTTTGCCAGGCCAGTGGTAATGGAAAGAATGGGAATGGAAGCATGGACTAAGGTATCTCCGACCAATTTTAATATTTTTTTAGCATCCGTTTCATAGTATTAAAAAGCGTTTCAGGTCAACGTAAATTAGACGATAACTTGATACAGTATTTCGTTAGTTTAAAGTCAATCCAACAAACCACGACTGAAACCTCTCTTCTAGTAGTATGGGTGGTATGTTCGTGTGGGTTGCGCGAATAATTTAATACCCTAATATATTGAAAATATCGAGATTTTCACATTTTATTTCCACTCAAATAAATATTTATGTTTATATACAAATCCATATAGTATTAACCGCAACTACTAAAACATGATATGTTTGCTTGGTGATAGTAAAATATTTGTACATAACCAACATTTTCACCAAAAAAAAATTTTTTTTTATGTTTGGAGCAATTTTATCAACTTCATGTACGGGAAACGCAAAATTAACTATCAAAATCGGTTTTAATCTTATGGAAACGGCAAAAACTGCATTTTAATGATAAAAATTGTGAAAATGAATGATTTGGATTGTATAGGTAGGTATAAAGCGGTGGGTGGGTCCATAAATGGTAAAATTTATTTCGCCCAGTAAAATAAACTATTTTATGTACATATTATTTTGTGTTTCGAATATTATCGATTAAATACCTGTGAGTATTATAATAACCCTCTCGTGTAATAGATCTCCATATAGACGAATAATACAGAAATTTAAATTCTCGTCTCATTCTAACTTTGGTTTTTGGTAAGGTTATTTCCAGATGACTGTTTTATATGTCATATTAAAATAGGTATATACAGGATTCGGTTCTAAAAGGACTATTAAACAAAAGAGCCACAAAATATAATAGAAATTTTGTCGATCATAAAAGGAAAAATCTAATTTTCTTTTCGGAAAATGTAAACAATCAGATTTATTTAACCTCTTTTGGAACCCCATTCAATTTTTCAGTATTAATGATCGAATAAAAATTTTTTTTTGTAGTACATACATACATACATTCATACGTACTATATACGAAAAAATATCAAAAACCATCTAATAATCATAAAATTTTATCGTTGCACCATTCCTTGAGAATGTGATAATGTCACACGCACACCCAGAACGATAAAACCAATTTTTCTACTGTGTAGATTTTTTTTTAATGGATATATTACGGATGATTGTCACCCTTTTATATTGTGATGTAAATTTGAGTTTTTTTGTGTGTGTTTGTCGATGCTGTTAAAACATAAAACGGAGAAAAACAGGAAAATAAGTTGCTTCTTTTGTTTATGTTTTATGATCATTTTCATTATGGAAAACAACACAATTCTTCAAAATTTTGATTTTTTTTTGTGTGCCCAGCACAACCATTTTATATTTTTTACGATCGAAATCAATTTTGAAAATTTATGTTCTCACATTATAATGAATGCAAAGGAAAATTTACGAGAATTAGGTTTTCGTCATTGAGATATTAATCTGGGAATTTTTTGTCAAATTGTTTAAGTTGAAATATGATATGCCAATCATTACGGTCATCCAAGGTTTGTTAAAATAATAATCGTGGAGTATGCTTAGTAGAATTCCAAATAGATATCTGAGAACTTATTTTATTTCAAAGCTATGTTGTGCTCTGTGTGCATCTATATATATAAAAGAAAGTGATGTTAGTTACTACGCTTATAACTCGAGAACGCCTGGACCGATTTCGGACAGGTCTCCGGCCAAATAAGAAGAATACACAAGAAAATTTTGGAAAATTTCCCAAAAAAAAAATTATGAAGAAAATTCATTTTCACATACATTTTTTTTACAACGCTATCTTAACTCAAGAACCCATAAAAAAACATGATTGTAAATGCTATATTGCCAGTAGATGGCGTTGTATGCACACTTGGCAGATGCAATGACATATGTGACTGGAGTTTTAGTAACATAAATATTGGAATTTTCTTCAGCTTTTATCAGCTTTCGTTATTTATTTAAATTAAATTTGATTTAATACATTATTTTGAAACAATTTACTGTGAAAATTCCCAGCGAAAGGTGATTTCATAGAGGTGAGTTTAGTTTAATGAAATGCACATTGTAAATGGCATTGCGTGCTCATCGATAATCAACCCAAACGTTCATTTAGGATTGTGCAATTAATTTTTAGGTGTAATACTTTGAAAATTCATTTCATTTCATTCTGATTGATCATTTTGGTGTTAAATTCTATCTTCAAACGGTAAGTGGCCCAGAAAAATGTTTATTTTGTGAGTTTATGACATTTGATATTTTGTGTGTTCGTTTATCAGTGTAATTAACAATGCCAAGAATCAGAAGATCGAATCTTTCGCATCGCACGCGAAATGCAAATAGAGTTCGGAATATTGCCTATCAATTGACGGCGGATGAACAACAAATCGCACGAGAACAGCGCCGTGTTAGTATGGCCCGACTTCGTGCATCACAAACACAAGAAGAAAGACAGGCGGGAAATGAAACGGCGCAGTTGAAGGTTGGCTCAGTCGTCATCATGCTTCGCAATCTCAACCCACCAAAATTATGCTACGGAACGCGTTTAGCGGTCACAAAACTCATGGCCAATGTGATTCACGCGAGACTACTAAAAGGAAAATTCAAAGGTGAGGAAGTTCTTATTCCAAGAATTCCAATGATCCCAACCGATATGCCATTCGAGTTTAAGCGAATCCAATTTCCAATTCGTCTCGCATTCGCCATGACTATTAATAAATCACAAGGCTAATCATTGAGTGTTTGTGGCCTGAATCTGGAAAATGCATGTTTTTCACATGGACAACTGTATGTCGCATGTTCACGTGTCGGAAAACCATCTGCTTTGATCGTTTTCGCACCTGATAACAAAACGAAAAATATCGTTTATCACAGAGTGCTTGAATGAGGGGAAACTTATGTGGCAAAACAACGTTTGCCGGGTCAGCTTAAAAGATAAATGGGAAAATATAAAAAAGTATGTTCGAAGAAAATCAAAGTGGAAACGATAAAATTTTCCTTTTGTTCGTTGCGCTATGGTTGAATTGGATGGATGGAAACAGAAAAATATTGAACTCGAATTCTTTGACGAATGAGAAGGTTAATTCCTTAAACTATATCTGAGTATATGAAAGGATTTGAAAGAAGTGTTTCTCTTTGTGTTCGTACTATGTATATACTACTGTGCTAAATGATTATTGATATCTTCTATTTATCGGCTTAAGTGATACAATAATTTTTGTGTAATATCGTATTTGCCTTTTTCTTATCAATTATTTTCATTACATTTATGTTACAGTGGGTTTTATATAGTTATGAGATTAATCGGCCGATTCATTGTTCTGGTGTTGATAAAATCAATAAATATTATTCGAATGTGATTATTATGGGAAAATCAATGAGCTTTCGGACTTGAGTATCAATCTTTATATATAAAATGGAATGTGTTGTTTATTTGTACCTTATAGGAGACCAAACCTCTGGACCGATCTTCCTTCACAGCATTTAACTGGGACTCTGGCATGATTAATAGGGTACTTTTTTTCGACCACACCCACTTTTACGCCCACATTTTTAAAATTATGTAATTGCTCACATATAGATTTTAACAGATTTACTTCAAATTGTATACACATTATGTACTCCAGCCGAGGTAGAAATAAACATTTCTTATGCCACGCCCCCTTTCACGCCCCTTTTCTCGACAAGTTTTGTTTGAAAGTTTTAAATTTTTTGTTCTCTGTACAAATTTGTTCCTTCCAACGGATTTTTTTTATTTGGTAGTATATTGCTCTTAATACTGTTAACGTCGCCATATAACTATGAACCACGCCCTCTTCACCGCCAAACACCTGCTGAACAGCATATTCGTAGATTTAATGCACCTGTTCTTGATGATGTTGCTGGAATCATGGTCGGCGATCGTACAGCTACGCGGGAAATCGTGATTCGTAGAAAAAATATTAATCTACAGCTGATACACACCGCTCATATGACGCTCTCCAATATCCGCTAATGTTCTGGAAAGGCCAAGGCGGGTATTGCGTAAATATTAAACAACGAGATTCTGCAGCAGGTGCTGAAATAATCAAGAATGTTAGTTCGAAGGATTATTATGCGTATTGGTTGATGATCAGACGTGATAAGGAGTCAGAACAACGTTATTCTACGATGCCGTGAGCTTTGTCAACAATTCATGGTCGACATGTATGTGCAGATAGAGAGCGAACGGCTACGATACTTGCGATTTAATTAACAAAAGCTACGTGCGGAAGAGTACATTCACCTGCGAGACGCTATTGTCAACAACGCCGGTGCCGTCCAAATTGGTAATTCTGTCATTCTACCATCATCGTACATAGACAGTCCACGTCATATGCAAGAATATATACAAGATGCCTTGACTAACGTGCAAGAATATGGGCGGCCGTGTTAATTTATCACCTTCACAAGTAATCCAAAATCGCCGGAGATCACATCCTTACTATTGCCTGGCCAAAGCGCAATACACTATCATGAAATTACACATGTTTTCAGATAAAAATTGAAGTCTCTAATTGTTTTCATTACAAAGTTAAATGTATTTGGTCCCACACGTTGCTGGATGTATACCGTTGAATGGCAATAGCGCGGGTTACCTCATGCACACATTTTGGTATGGTTAATCGATAAAATACGTCCTGAAGAAATCGACAGTATAATTGCTGTTTATAGTATTGTTACTGCAAATATGATTCATGGCCCATGTGGCGATCTGAATGGCATACGGGAAATGTACTAAAAGCTTTCCAAAAAAATTCACTGACGATACGATCACAAATATTGATGGATATCCAATATATCGCCGAAGAAATTGTTTTCTTTCTAAACAATCCCTACAAATAATGTATATGGCAAAACGAAGTTTTTATTAAATGTCCCTGGAGGCCTCGCGCTGCGTAGCGGGCGTAGCCAGCTAGTCTCAAATAAATGACGGTGACAATTACCCTCAGTATTTATTATTACCTACATCATAAGTAACTATCCATGCAAATAACCATCGTAACGATTAAATTTGGCTATCACAACACCTGTAATGTATAGACTACAGTAACTAGTTCCAGAAATTAGAAAGTACTTTCTGCGGTTTAAGATGCAGCTGGCCAATACTCAAACTTTGAATTTTACTCAGGACGGAAACCAACGTACTGGCCTTCTGATCCTTAAAAAATCCAAAGAATGTGGCATAAAAGTCTTATCTACAAGAGAAGTAAAAAAGTGCCAGAAAATTACTGCCAATTGCTCGAGTCGTGTCGCTACGCTACAAACAAACATTAAGAGTATCTCATTAATAAACACACTCCAACTTTTACCCAGCCACAGCAAATGTGGCCCAGGAAGCGTATTAAGGACTATTATAAATCTTTTTTTTTAATTAGCTTTAATTGGGTGCAAGGCGGCTTTTTTGAGACTGTTCTAGCTCCTTGTAACTGTCAGAGCTCCTGCACCCAACGCGTGATCCTTCAAGTAAAGTTTTTTTTTGTTTTTTTTAATGTTTTTCTGTCAATCAGGCTGTAATATCCCATTGTGACCTCGTACCATGTTACTGTACGTCCCGGCTATAGGTCCGATTTACGAAGAAACCATCTGCACATTGCATAGCTCCATGTCAGCCTATAGTACTGACATGGAAGATGGGGTGGCACACGGATTTTAACCACCAACAGACGATTGATAGTGAAAATCCCTTTTCGCATCCGGCCCCTATCTGGATTCGAAACCCAGTACCTCCCGCTCCACCCGCAGTGTTCTATGCACTGCCACTGCGCCAAATGGATGGTTTTAAGTAAAGGTTGCTAGCTACCTTAATCTTGTGCATTTTATACTCCAACGGAAACTGAAAACCGGATAACGAATTCCGGACAAATATTTTCGCGCTTTGCATCTTCAGTTCGAGGTTTCGACAGCTTCATCGGAAACCTATGCGCATTAACCGTTCCTCGTATTACCCGTCCTAGCGTAACAAGTAGTGGTATTTTCTTCTTTAATTCTGCAGAACATTTACCATTTATTAATCTATATAACACGCAGAGTTCTGCATCATCTCTGCGGTGCTGTCGACTGTCTAGATCTTTGGTAAGTCTAGAGTTTCATATTATTCGAAAGGCACGCCGCTGAACTCTATTCAGCAAATAAAGAGCAATTTCATATGCTTCACCCTAAACCTGACAGCAATATTCTATACACGGTCTAATAAAGGTTCCTCGAAACCTTCATTGAAACTTTTGCTAATGATACAGCAGTATTGACGTCAAGCGAATGACAAAAACAACGGTCGAATACTTACATTACAGCAAGCACTCGGTAAAATCAGCCCATAAACCAGGAATTGGAAAATAAAACTTACCGTGCTAAAATCGTAACTTACACGTTGTGGCATAAAATAGCTACATACATTTCACAACGGGTTACAAATTCCTCAAGCTGAATCTGCTAAACATCTCGAATTGCATTTTGATTCAAGATTAAACTAATAATATCACGTTTGACAAAAAACAGAGTTAATTAAAATAAAACAACCCGAAATGGCTTATTTGCAGACATGCTAAATTTAGCCTGTACCGTCAAAGCCCGATCTACGAATCGATGTGGGCGCATGGTATCCATTTCTAGGGCTGCACTAAACAATCAAATCGTTTAATTTATCAACGCTGCCAAAACAAATCTCTACGTTCAAACTCAATTTTAACAAATTTAACGTGAAACAAGATTACTCCAACATACCAACAGCTAAACCATACAACTTGTTGACAAAACACAAGAACTGAGATGTCTTAAAAGAATTAAACCGCATGAACTAGTCATCTCATAAATAAAGGTTTCAAATAAGTGCGTTTTTATGATTAGTAATAAATTATCATTTTGCCCCCTTCTAACCCTTGATAGCTTCACTCTCGTCATTTGAACTTTAAATTTTCCTATTTAAATTGGTGACATCCATCATAGCTGCTTTTTCACATCTCTTTCAATTATCCACCTTTAACCGTTAAATTGGCTCACAATGTATGTGTTTACGACTCTAACCAAAGAGTTTTGCATGCTGGTTGGTGCCACGTATTTACAAATTTTATAAATGATAATTTCAAAATTACATCATGTTCGTCTCCTGTTGTTTCAACACCTTCCGTATGTGCCCCACGGTGAGTCGATGCACTTTGCGCTCCAACCGCTAATGCTTCTCCTCCTGCTCGGTAAAAATTTTTTCTTATGTGGTAACAACTTTGGATAACAATTATACAACCATTATAATAAGGTTTTCCCTATTCTTTTCGATTGGGAGCTCAGTTTTACCAAAACTTAACGTTTCTTGTCCAAAATCCAATTAGATTTCATTTTTCCTCATGAAGTCGTTACTTATTTGTTGATACTACCCCTTTCGAATGATCCAGTTTTAGAAATACCCAGTGTTCATTAGGCTTATGATGGTTCATAGTATTAAGAAACAATCATCCGTAATTTTTTTTTTAGGCGAGGTCAAACTGTTTATAAGCTGAGTGTGGGATTCTTCACGAATGACATACCCACCAAAACACCTTTTCTCTAGGAGCTAGCTCGGTACTATTTCCCACATTTCTTCAGTGCTAGTCCGTTTATCCTTATTTAGAAGCATGTTATTTACAGGTTACTGTCCACCTCTCTCTTTTTTCGTTTCAAGACGTTTTCTACATAACTACATAACTAGACGATTTCGGTCCTCTTCAAATATCGCTTATGCAAAAAATGTATGTTCCGCATCGTCCGTGTCCTGGCAGTGTGAACAGCTCGGTTCCGTTACCACTTTCACCTTATATAGGTACGACCGAAAGTGACCGTGCCCGCTTAGGAATTGCGTTGAGTAATACCCGTCCTCTCGATGTCCTCTTTCAATCCAAGGCTCCGCTTCTGGAATTTGCTTCGCGGTTCATCTACCGCTGGTCTCCTGCTGCCATGACTTCTGCAAGTAGTTCATCGTGCGGACTCTTTCAGAGATTCCAGCCACCTCTTTGCTCACTTCCTGTGGCCTTTCATAGATAGCCTTCTTCTCCTTGGCCAGACTCTTGATTGGGATGACTCCCGCTTTGACCAGTACGGCCGTCTCTGATACGATATGGCAGCCGACGCCACCCGCAGTGCACCACGCCTCTGACCAAGTGTGTGAAGTTATCCCAGGATTTCATCCCAGGAAAAAATAAAATGTTCATCAGGCAATACTATTTCTATCCCATCCCAGGGTTTTTAAATCATCTCAGAAATTCGCGAAATTTGCGTAATAACTGTAGTCGTATTCCAAAATATTCAATATTTACGATAATGAAATGAGGACAAGGTGTGTGTACATTAATAAACGCCTATGAAGAAAAGCAATCTTTTTTATTTCATTAAATTCGAATTTAAATTTATGGTTCCCAGGAACCTAGAGTGTCATGATGCCCAGTACCTAACATAACATTGACAAGACCAGCCGTATGTTAGGATTTTTGCTATTGGCCCAAATGTGTTTGGCCCAGTATATTTTTAATTTCATATAATTCGAATTTAAATTTATGGTTCCCAGGAACCTAGAGTGTCGTTCCCGATCTCTATTGATTTCGATACAGCATGATGACCAGTACCTAACATAACATTGACAAGACCAGCCGTATGTTACGATTTGAATATTTAGGAATACGACTACACTTATAACGCAAATTTCGCGAATTTCTGGGATGATTTAAAAATCCTGGGATGGGATAGAAATAGTATTGCCTGATGAACATTTTATTTTTTCCTGGGATGAAATCCTGGGATAACTTCACACACTTCCTCTGATCCTGGGCCAGTCTCTTTCGGTATACCTCCTTGCGCAGAGCGTCTGCCCCTTAAAGCAATACGGCCTGGGTTGCGGACATTAGATTCTTTTTGGTAATAAGAGTGATTTTTTCCAAAATAATGTAAGACATTAATTTCTATGCTTTGGAAATGAAAGCTATATCGTGACAGATAGCTCATTTTAAATCATTTTAAAGATCGAACTTAACGCGATCACTTTCAATTTTTCGAGAATAACTTCATTTCGCCATACCAATCGAATAAGGTCGAAAAGACCTTATATACTCATAAAGGTACCCTACCAAATATCAATAATTAATGCAATAAATTGTTAGTTGACATCAATATTGAAACAGAGAGTTCTATCGAGGTCATGAATGGCAATTAACTTAAGATATGGTACAATCCAGAGATAATAGTGGTATTACGCAAATTGCTCAGTTACAGCCGTTACTTGTAGATGACGCTTCTAATCAAACCACTAATTATTAAAGTTTTCATATCTTTGTATACTGCGTCTACTTCATTAGTAAAGAAAACAGCATTAGTACCTAGTTTCCAAAACGCTATCATTCAGAGAACAATTGCATTGTATATTCGTCTGTCCTGACTTATACCTAAATCTCGATCGTAGCTCGTTTTCGATTTCAAGTCTTGCCTTTTTAACTATGTGCAGAATTTTTAATGTAGATGAGTCTATCTTTCTAAATGGATATCATTGGTGGCGAATGCATTTGCGTTCCACTTTAAAAGTTGACCTATATGACAATCAGTTTGATGTGGGTCAGTAGTGTGATTATTTGTATAAATCTCCAAAAGTAGTAAAGTCACCAATCTGACATCGTGACATACGTGAGCTCTTATCGGATTATCTAAATTAATATAAATCGAGACTTTATTACCGAAGTGGCCCAAATCGATCTTACACTTTCGATTATTGACTGCTTTGTTAGTGGCCGAGTTTATTGTTCCGCTGTTGATAAATAAAGCCTTTCAGGCACATGGACGTCAGTTTTAGACGAATGAGTTTCTTGAAGAGAGACAAATTTCAGCCGAAATATATTTGATAAGGTTTTCCAAGTGCTGGTTTGCAAGTTCCACATTTCGATTCCTGATCTCGATGGGTCCTTACTTCCTTAGTTCAGCGATAGTCATCTCCTTAAGGTTCTGGCCTTCATATATCAAGTTCTATGCGAAATATTTACAAATATTGTACGCCCCCTTGCAAAACCCAAATCGCTATTACAATATATTAGACAATTCGGTTATAAGAACTTGACTTCATTTATTTGCTAATGATAAATAAAATATGTAATTAACTACGGCAAATAACCCCCATTAAATAATTTTGTTTACATATTCGGTGATTTCAAAATACATCCACCGAAAGCACTATTTACAAATATTAATTATTTGGGTTATCAATATACCTTAATTGATAAATAAACTTTTCTGTTTCAAAATTAAAGTTTTCAGATTTTCATGTTTGGTTTATCTTGGTGGGTATAGAGTAGGGGTTACGATAAATATTTATGTTTATTCAACTTAATAGCAAAATATTTCTTAAAACAATTTATTATAAAAATATGCTGCGCTGTATCAATTAAATCAGTTTGGGTACAAAAAAAATATTAAGTACGAGCTCTAGATCAATCAGTAAACATTTCGAACGAGTCACCTGATTTGTATTCAATTTCTGATCTGGTGAATCAGAAAAAAATTGGTATGAGCCAGTAACCAAGCATCATGAAAACCAACAAGAGAGTCCGAGCAAGTTAAAAGAAGCTTCAAAAACTGACCAAAATCACTATTTAACCAGGCAGACAAATAATTACACGACCCATATTGGAACTTTCATTTCCAACCAATTCGAAGTAGACGATCAATTGTTTTATAAAAGTGCTGAAGTAGATATCCTGATTGGAGCGAATAGATTCTTCAAACTACTTTTAGATGGACAATACAAAACACTGTATTGAGTTGGGTAGTATAGCGGGGCATCAACTAGAATATGGAGTCGTTCAATCGCTTACTATAAACGCTGTTACAGATGGTGAGAATAAAATTGATGATGAGAATTTGGATTAAGAACTAAGAAGATTTTGGGAACTGGAAAATATTAATTCACTAGAAGTTAAATCTTCAGAAGAAGAAAAATTTTGTCTGAATCATTTTCTTGCAAACAGAAAAACTGATCTTTCTAGTAGATATATCGTTCGTTTGCCGTTTAAAACATCACCAACTGAATTGGGCGAAACAGTAGATATAGCCATTCAACGTATGTGGACGATGGAAAAAAGGTTTGCGGGGAAAACACCACATTTGCTACCAGATATAAGGCATTCATGGATGAGTATGTTACATTGGGACACATAAAAGCAATACCAATAGAACGGCAGAATACCAAAGGATACTACTTACCACATCATGGTGTCATCAAAGTAGTACCACGAAATTAAGAGTGTTTTTTTTAAATTAAGAGTGAATCAATGCTATTCGAGATTATAGCACGATTTAGGGAGTACAAAGTAGTATTCACGTCTGACGTTGAAAAAATGTTTTGAAAAATTCTAATAGTTTATGAAGACTGCAGGTACCATAGAATAATCTGGCGTGAGAGTGCTACACAACCGTTTTAACATTTTGAATTACAAACAATAACTTATGGTACAGCTTGTCCAACCTTTTTAGCGCAACTCGAACTCTGAATGAGACAGCGGAGTATTATAAACAAGAATATCCAGAAGCAGCATTAAATACTTTAAAATTAGCATTTATTTAGGTGACCTAATAGCTGGGGCTGACAACATATTTAATATTTTACGT
This sequence comes from Tipula lateralis, assembly GCA_963932295.1. Lineage (NCBI taxonomy): Eukaryota > Metazoa > Arthropoda > Insecta > Diptera > Tipulidae > Tipula > Tipula lateralis. The sequence goes on from OZ010736.1 coordinate 101,628,310, forward strand.
ATTTATCGCTTTTAAAGCTCACTTAATAATTAACAATTGTTTAATACATTTTTACCATGTCAGCAAAAATTCTTTCTCTTAAACTAGTTTCTAATTACGAAAATTCCTATACAAAAGTTTGAATGTTTGCTAATTGTTAATGACCTTATAGATAAGTATAAACATATTTACAATTATAATTCAATATTTCTAAGGAAATTTCAAGTTTAGTATGTATTTCAGTGAGGTGCCTGTGTTTAATGTTTCAAAATCTCTAAAAGCTTTGGTATAGATTCCGTCATATTTGACTAATTGATCCTGAATTTGATGAAACTCAGTGGACACAGGAGCAGATACAAATAATAGGTTGGCTAATTTTATATACTCCATAGTCAAACTAATAAATACGTTTTTTAGTTGAAAACCTCTTATTTGTACAATCATAATTCTTAATCCTGAAATTCATCCAATATACTAGTAATAACGAAAATTGAAGGTATCAACGGTTAAGTAAATCTGATGTCATCCTACGAGTTCATTGATAAGGAATTATTGTCAGAACAAGTTCAGGAGCTCAATGGGACCTTTATATGAAGACACGTCGCTTTTCTTCCGAAAATGAGAGCTTAGCTTCCGAACTAACAGTCGAGCTACTAACTTTCAATGATGAGGTGGGTGCCATTGCCATTTATTGATTTGGACATTTAATACGCGTATGAACAACTACTCCAACAGTACTCCAATAATAATACTCCAATAGTAAACTACTCCTTCAAAATATTCTAATAGTGCTGTGGTCGACGATAGTTACAGCATACAAGAAATATTATGAACCGTTAAGTATTGTGATGACCTGATCGTCTATATGTACATCCATAGACAGCTATTCAAGATCCGTAGCACGATTATCACGAGTGTAAGCAAACCACACGTAGAAATGAAATCGATTTGTAACTAAGTTCAAGTTATGTTAACAATGGGTTCACCCCAATCACTCACCCAACACCTCCACCAGCCAAGCCTCCCTTTAGTTAAGGTCTTTGGCCATATGGGACATTCTGTAGGGAGTCGAGGCTGACACATGCACCAAGTGGATAAACTACCATTTGCTGAAGAACATCAAAAGTCAGCAATACCTAGTCAGTCACCAACAATGTGAATTTACTTATGTGCATTCAACGCAATAGCTGCCGAAAAATCAACTGTAAATCTACCGACGTCGATCGTACCAACGGCGGTAGTAAAAGTGAGTGATAACTAGGAAAATGGAACTTTTGTAAAGAAATGTTTGATGCCTGGTCACAAATGATGAGAACAAATTTTCGTTGATAAAAAATGCACGTTTTAAGATAATCTGCCTAGAAACGAGCAAAACTATTACCAAATGCATCATAAATCTTGAATTTTAAATCTTTGAGTTAAATCTTTGAGTTTTTTCTTAGCTGCGCCACACCGACAAAATTTAATCTTTTACTGGGCGCAGAAACAGATTTTACAATTTTACAAATTGGAAAGAAAACAACTGGCGACACTGATTGAATAAAATATCATTTTTAGGAATTATTCCAACTTCGAATAGCACATAACGCTTAAAAGCAACGTAGTATTCGAATGTACAGTATCAAGCAGCAATATATTTACATGGACTGATTCAATATTCGTTTTAGCGTGGTTTAATGGTTGAAAAGTACTAGACCAGAGACAAGATAAATAATCTATGGCTCAGAGGCTGTAAACGACCCTTACCTCGTCTCAACTGAGACCTTACGAACCATTTAAACGTTTTGGTGCACATTGTAGGTGGGCCAACGAATGTTTTTACAACACAATCGCTTTTTATCTCACCCGGTGCATGCCAAATTTTTGGTCAACGGCGAGAAACGAACTCGAGACAACGGCGTGATGAGAAACTCTTTTAAACATTAAGCTACAACCGGCGACCAGAGCACAAGATGCAGATACGATAATCTCTGCAATGCAACTATCATTTAAGTAAGATTCTTTCTTGGAACTTGAAATAAAATGAAAGATTAATATTTCTCAAGGAGTTCAAAGTTTTTTGAAGCGGTTCAATGTCAGAGGAAATAAACATCTGTGGCTTAAATTGCAGAGCAATTATGTAGAATTTTACACTCGATTTAAAGATGAAATACTAGGAACATTTTGGAACACATTTTTAACACAGACGAAATGTTTGTTATAATAAATACTAGAAGTGAAGTAAATGTGGCCACATTTCTTTATAGACGAGTTTTTAAAAATCCATTTCTTCGATCTTATGGAAATAAATTCTTGACTCTTCTTTAAGCAATGGCTCGTAAGATGAAGTGATATGAACCAATTTGCAGTATTATTCGAAACGAGGGTTTCAAAATGATCAAAATCATAACATATATCAATACATTTTGATGAACATAAATTTTATGTTAAAGATATTTCCGGTAAGTGCTTAATAGCTGATGGCGTCCAAGTTTTAAATTTATAAAAAAATGAGGCCTACACCACTCAAAATAAAATGAACACAACAAACATACCTTGTGTTGATTAAACAAGTTTGCGAGTCTCTTAGGTTTGATCAATGAGTTAACTTTGTTCAGTACCATTACAGCTGATCTGCTTCTTAAACGATCGCAAATCCCAGATTTCATGTTTCACTACCATCTGTCATTAGAAGTCTTTCAATTTTTAATTTATAGTTTTATTTAATTTTCGTTTTTTTGAATTCATATTCTCTAATAATTAAGCATTTGGGATTCTAATTTTAAAAAACATTTTACATCTAAAAATAAGTGTTTTATTTCTAACTTTAATTCAATTTGTTCGGAAATTGATAATAAAGCTTTTATGTAATTTCTTCCAGGTTTCAATGAATTAGAGTTAAAATTATTAAATATGTCCTCTAATCTTTTGAGCTTTTGGATAAATTGGACATTAGGTTTTTTAGTCCTCCTTCACTCACTTGATCCCTCCATGTAAAATTGTAACACGGCCCAAGTTCAGTATATTTTTCTAATAGAATGGGGAATTTTACTTGAAGGCGTTTTATGATGTACCCAGCTATATATTCTAAGCCGTCATACTCCAAATCAGGCATTAATTGTGTTGAATCCTGTAATTCGTTTTCGGTAATATCGGAAAGTAAATTCGATGTAAGAAAATTTTCGGAACTATCTAGTCTCTTGTCCCTTAATTCGGTTTCATAAACGCTAGAATTCCCTGAATGTGTGTCAACCTCAACATTTAGTTGAATAAATTGGCTATTATCACATTCTATTATACATTGGCCGATTCTGAAATAATACACTCGTTTCGTCCCAATAAATGACTGCGAAGTCAATATTTAAATTGTAACCCGGTTGGATGATCATAGAGACCTCCTTTTGCCCACATAACGCCAAAAACATTTCCAGAGGATCCTGATTTAACCGATATGTGAGTATATAATTTATTTTATATTCTTCTTTGAGGTCTTTGAATAGCATTCTTAATGCATTGATGTTTATAAGTATATGCCTCGTTGAAATGGCAACAGTTTTGTATTATTGCCGACCCGCATTTGTTTAATAACATTCTCCATGTCATTTAATATCTCTTCGTGTTCTGGCACGGCCAACCCATACGCGGCCATTCGTGGGCTAGCGTCACTTTTAGGAACACTGAAGTTAAAGGTATCAAACCAATCATTAACCTAATATATATATATATATATATATATATATATATATATATATATATATATATATATATATATATATATATATATATATATATAAGCCATAATTAATAAAAAATATAGCATTTAATTAATTTAATGTACCTGTTTAAGCAAATTTGCCAGTTCATGCCAGTGTTTCGATTTTATAATACCCAAACTACCCATTCTAATCAGAGCACAAGAATTAGTGTGCGAAAATAACTGTGTTGCAAATTTTACCTTTTGTCTGTGTCCGCCTTTCACTGTCAGATGAGTTGAAGTTAATCGGCTTGCGATTTTCAAAACACTTTTGGATTGATTTTCGAGTAGTTCATGGAGTGGTTCTTTTATCAATAAATTATTATTGAGTAAGATTCCAGAATCCAAAAAATGATTCCTTAAAACTTTGATCATGTGAGGGGTGTCACAAATCACATATACTTTCTTCCGAACATCACAAGGATTAACAAAATACGGCTGTTTCTCGCTTACCCCCTACTGATTCTAAAGCCCTCGGTTTCCAAAACTGATTCCAAACGTTCAGAAAGTGCGCGAGATAGCTGAGACAGTAGGCGTTTCAAAAGCACAATATACTACACGAATATTTAAATATGAATAAACTTTCCACGTTTCATAACTTAAGCTGACACATGGATCCATCACTATACACCGGACACCAAAAAACAGTCAAAACAATGGATTTCTACTGGCAAATCTGCGTCGAAGAAAGAAAGGTCATGGCCACAGTTTTGCGAGATGCAAGCGGTATAATCTACATAGATCATCTCCAAAAGAGGAGAACAGACAACGGCAAATATTTCTGAAACTTATTGGACCGTTTCAACGACGTTTTGAAAGTAAAGCATTTAGAATGCGGATGTGGAGGCAATTCGAAGCGTAAATCAAATCCATGAATTACTCTCCAACATTCTCCAGAACGTCTATTTTGAATGGTTGGAGAAATCGTATTATGATCAAAAAAATTAAAACCCGTTGGACTAAGTGTATAGGCAATATTGACTGGTGATGTGATTTCTCAATGTCAGCCCTTTTGAGGTAAAATGAATTTAATTCCACCACTTCACCTTTTTATAATTTAATATGTTCAACAATTATGGCATGTTTCGTAAAATTTCATATCTTGAGATTTCTAGACTAAACAGCAAATCACAAGATGCGTATATGAGTTTTTGGAGGACGTATATGAAGTTACCATAACCATAATAATCTGTTTCGAGAGCTCATTTGTTTTTTTATAAATCTTGCAATTTTTCATTATCATTCATTGTTGTTGTGATTTAAGCCTTGATACAGTATAAACCTGATACGCATTTTAACTTATCTTCCTTTTTTTGGATATGTTGAGTTCGTAGGATTAAAAGATAATTTTTTGCTTCTTACTGCAGATATCGTTATCATAAATATTTTATTGTTGTTTTTCATCAACCTTAAAATTTAAACATTCCAAGATTAACCTTTGCAATATAAGTGTATAAGAAATGGTACTCGCCAGTTCTTTCTAACTTACCTCCACATTTCCGTTCTAAACCGCAAATGGTTGTAATTCTATATAAAATAACCCGCAAACCTTCTGAGTATTTAAGATGTACAGTTAATCCATTTTTAAAGGCGACACAGGAGTCGCACTTATATCCCGTTCCGCTTTTTCACATTGGATTACATACACAGCACTTTAAAAGTTGAACATACCTGGGCGCAGAGTATATACAGAAAAAGCAAAATAAAATTAAATGTCAAGACTTTGAACTTCAGAGATTTTCGTTTAAATTAAAAATAAAAATTTTTTTATTATGCTCGCGGGTCTAGTAAAAAAGTTTATTTTTTTCCATTTTGCGAAACACAAAAAAAATGTGCGATATAATAAAATTTATCAAAAAGTCTTATTTATATAATATATTCACTGAACTTGGTGTAAAAAATTAAAGGATTGACTTAACGTCTTTTTTCTCGACGGCTATAGATGGATTTTAAATCTATATCAAAAAGACACTCTCCTCCATCCAAACATGGTGGGTGGAGGGTGGTCTTGATTTGGTTATGTTCGGCAGAAATATATAATTTTGGTTTTAATTAAATCTTAAATTTAATTAATTAGTTAGAAAAAAAATTACAACGAACGCAAAAGTTTTTAACTCAAATTTATGAAGCAAAAACATTGGCCGTTCTTTGGTTGGATAACCTCCAATATTATTATTATTTAATAATTCATCTGAAAATTTATTTATTGTATTTTGTAAGATGTTATTTTTAGTAGAATTGTAGATTAAACTCAGAGTATTTGTTGTTTTTGTTTCCTCAATTCAAAAGTAATTAATTTTGAATACTAATTTTCTTTTAATTATAAAATTTGTTTTAAGATTTTGATTATTTCTTAGTATTTAACTATATATATAATTTAAACGAATACAAACCAATTTCAGAAGAATATGCGATTATTGTGTCTGTCATCTCAGGGTTGTTATTTTTATGTATCCCCATACACGTGTAACGTAAATAGACAAATATAGGGAACAACCTGTTATACGTCGTGTAAAAAGCCAAAGAACAACCGAATTGTAACCTTTCGTATATGTATAATTGGTCGCCGTTTAAGGTCCAGCTCCTTAAATCTCCTTTGTATGTTATTTGTCTGTTTGTTTAATTGAATCCGTTGTCAATATCCGTTGTCCCAAGAAAGCCAAGGTAGAAATAATTTTGTTGCGGTATCTATCGTGTCCAAGTATTGCGGGGTCAAAAAATACGAAGCGGTATCCAATCGTTTCCAAATGATAAATGTTATGCGGTCAAATAGAATTAAGGTGGTATCCAATCGTGTCCAGAGTAAGCCAAATAAATGAAAATATTACAGTATTTGATTAAACCTAGGTTATTACTAAAATTATTTCTTATGGTAAATATAATATTCTACTACATTTTATTTTAATTAATTATGTTCATCTAAATGTCAAGTACTCAAATAATAACAAACAGGTGTACATAATCGAATTGTTAGAGTAAAAAAAATTAAAAATTGTAGTACTATTTGTTAGTTATAATATTCATAGTTTGTTTACATATTGGATACAGCTAATCAGATAACTATAAATTGATTATTGCTGTAATAAAAAATGATCATTCTTTGCGTTCTCTTATTTCAGGTTTATTTTTGACGGATCACCTTAAACATACTCCCCCCCGTTGACGATGTAAGCGTTAACCAATTGGTAATCTGCATACTTTGACTACCGGTCGTCGTAATATCGATGTTGATGTCTTGATAGTCACTTCTCTCACTAAACCATCATTGCCGGGATGTATTTGGATTATTCGACCTAGAGGCCATTTTGATACGAGAGTGTCATTTTGATACGAGTGATTTTTAGTCGTTTGCCATTTATAACGTTGTTGTAGATTGTTCACGTAATCGACATAATATTTGTTCCAGAATATTTGGATCCTCGCTTGAATTCTGTGCCATCGTGATGAATATGAATCCGAAGTTGTTACTGGCTTTTCTGGAACAGACCCAATCGAAGTTCCAATCAAAAAATGCGATGGGGTAAGCACCTCGTAATCATCCCCTGCGGATGTTTTACATAATGGTCGCGAATTAAGTATACTCTCGATTTGGTACAGAAGCGTCAAAAGAACATTTTTTATGGATTTTACAAGCCGCCAAAGTGGGGCGATGAAGGTGGTATAAAATGCCAATTTATATGATTATGACTGAGATATCTTAAAATTATATAATCTTTTTTAATTTGTTTTATCATATTACATGTGTCAAGTAATATTTCCGTCTTGCTCCAATAAAATTGGACCCATTATCGGTATAAATATTTTTAGGGACTCCTCGTCTCGCCGCAAAACGTTTCAATGCGACCAGGAATGCTAGCTCGTAAGGTCACTCACTAGTTCTATATGTACTGCCTTGACCGACATACGTACAAATACACATATATAACCCTTGACTGGATTCGTACCTCCTCTACCCTTCTTCGTTGCAAAATATAGAGGACCCGCGAAGTCAATTTCAAAATTTTTGAATAGTCTCGTAAGTGTGAGCCTTTCTATTGGAAGATTTCAAATTAATTGGCTGCTTGTTTTTTGGGAATATTTTGCACAAGTTTTTTTTTTGTTTAAGAAATCTATATTTCTGTATAATATTACAACTAATCTCAGTGATTATCTAGTAAATGTTTTGTATTTTTAAGCAGTGTAGCAAATCGGTTCGTCCCATTTCGTTCAGTCCTTTGGTTTCAGTAGTTCAGGAAACCAATAATTCTAAAGGCTCTGTTCTTTTTAGGCGCTTTGATCCATTGGTGTGTTCCAGTAGGTTCCGCAGCTCCTCGTTATCATGTTGCTGCAGTCGCAGGACATGACTCCTTGCAAACTTAAATATTTCATCACTGACGTATTCCATGTTAAGGTCTCGATGGAGGTTGTCATTTCTAATATACCATGGAGCATTGACAATGCTACGTAGTACTTTATTTTGAAATGTTTGTATCATCTTAACTGTAGTTTTCTTTGCACAGCCCCAAAGTTGAATGCCGTATGTCCAGATAGGTTTAAGGATTTGTTTATATAATAGTAGTTTGTTTTGCGTTGTCAGCTCAGAATTTCTTCCAATAAGCCACTGCATTTTTCTGAATTTAAAAATCAATTCCTGTCTTTTCTTTTTAACATGTGCTTTCCACCTAAGCTTAGTGTCTAGTGTCATGCCAAGGTATTTCGCATTGTCTGAGTAAGGAATTTGTTGAAAATTCAGTCTAATCGGGATGTATTCTACTTTCTTGTTGGTAAAGTTGATGTGTGTTGATTTTGATTCGTTTAGCATTATTCTCCAAGTTTTTGTCCAAGTGTTTACTGTATTAACAGCATTTTGTAGTTTCCGTGTTGACTCGAAAATACTAAAATCAGTGTTCATAATTGCAGTGTCATCAGCAAAAGTCCCTATTCTGGCTTCTGCTATATTTGGTAAATCATTCGTATACAAAAGGTATAACACAGGGCCAAGCACACTACCTTGTGGGACTCCTGCCAATATTTTCTTTAGTTTTGAGTATTCTTCTTCTTGTCTCACTCGAAAATAACGGTCATTTATGTATGACTTAAGCAATTCAAAATATTGTTTTGGTAGATCTCGATGAAGCTTAAATTCCAGACCATGGTGCCAAACCTTATCAAATGCTTGGGCTACGTCTAGGAATACTGCTGAACATACCTTCTTCTCTTCCAACGCCTCTTCAATCGTATCAGTGATTCTATGTACCTGTTCTATTGTTGAGTGGCCTTCTCGAAACCCAAACTAATGTGGTGGTATAAGTTTCCTAGTCTCTATAATTGCCTTAAGTCTTTTGAGAAACAATCTTTCGAAAATTTTTGATGTGGTTGTTAATAAAGAGATTGGCCTGTATGATGTTTTGTCATTTAACGGTTTATTAGGCTAAGGAATTTCTGCTACTTTCCACTGTCTCGGAACATAACTTTGTCTAAAGACAGCATTGATTATGTGCTGTAGCTTCCGTAGTGCTTTTTCTGGTAGTGCTTTGATTATTTTTGCTGTTATCAGGTCGTAACCAGGAGCCTTTTTATCTTTAAGATTTTTTACTTCTTGTTTGATGTCTTTCACAGTGACTGGTAGGAGAAGTACCTCGTCTATTTTGTTGACCGGTGTTAAATATTCATTCTCTACCTGCCAGTTGGTGGTTTGAAGTTAATTTCTAGGTGTTCGGCAAACAGTTCAGCTTTTTTCATCGCTGCGAGCCCAGGTTCCATCAGCTTTTTTTATGGGTGGCACTTGCAGTTTAGGTCTTTTTAAACTTTTAGTGGCCTTCCACAACGAATAGTCCGTGTCAGATTTACCTGTCAGGTTACATAGAAAGCTAGCTACTGACTCATTCTTGATAAATTTTATAATCAGTTTAAGTTTGTTGCACAGATTATTTAGGATTGTTTTATCTTCAGGAGCTCTAGTTCTCTGCCAAGTCTTGCGTGCTCGTCTTTTTTGGTTAACCAAGTCTCTCACTTCAACTGGGTAGCTTATACTTTTCTGTAATATACCATGCTGGATGGGGGTACTTTCCCATGCCGCTTTCTGTATACTTTCAATGAGATTTTCCAGCTCTTCTTCTATCATATAATCGTTCGAGATCGGCACCTGTAGATTGACGCTTTCTTCGACTAGCTGGCGAAAGTATTCCCAGTTTGTTTTGTTATTTGTTAGTCTTGGAGGGCTTGCTTTCCTTATTGCCGTGGAACTTATTGTCATTAAGAATGGAGAGTGATCCGATGATAGTCCTTTTTCATTTTCAACTACTAGGTAATTTTCGGAGATACCTCTGGATATATAGAAGTCTAGAAGATAAGGAATTTTATTTACGTCTGTAGGCCAGTAGGTTGGCTTTCTACTGGAGTGGAACTCACATTTTAATATTCTGCCTGCTTCAAATAGCTCTCTTCCATTGGGAGTAGTTCGATTTGATCCCCAAAATATATTTTTTGCATTAAAATCGCCTCCAATAATGAAATTTTTACCAAGCGATTTAAAAAGTTTGATGTAGTCTTCCTTTTTTGGGTTATATCTGGGTGGACAGTAGATTGCTGATATAGTGTAGCTCTTGTAGTTTTTGGTTTCAATAGAAACTGTTGCTACTTGCATAGCTTCTTCCTCTTTTCTAAGTTCTTCTTGATGTTTAATATTTTCCTTGATGAAGATTGATGTTCCGCCTCTAGCTCTTTCTGCTGGGTGCAGAGCTTGATAGCACTGGTATCTACGAATTTTGAAATACGAGATTCTAGTAGAGTGACTTTCTGAGATTAGGCATATATCAATGTTTTTTGTGTTTAAAAAACACAACCAGGTAGCAATTCTTAAATAGTGTGTCATGTTTTCTCTAGTTTTACCTGTCGCGTCTGTAATTTTTTTATTTTGGTTCATCGATGTATTTTCCAGTGTTTCTAGTCTTTTTTCTTGTTGTTTTAGTAGCTCACTCATAGATTCTAGTCGTTGATCTTGCGTCGCCAGATGAGAATTTATAGTGGTTAACTTCTGCAGTATTTCTTGCAGGACATGATTTTCCTGACTGGGTGCTTTCTTGACATTTTCCTTTTGGCCAGACATTTGGGCATATGTCGTGCCTTCTCTTACTTTCGCGCTATTAAGAGGGATTTGGTTTGAATAGGATGGCGTCCTAGGTTGAGAACTAAGAGTTCTGATGTTCTCTGTTGGATTTTTTTACTATTTCTCATTCTTTGCAGCTGTTTGGCAACTTCACAGCCTCTGTTATTTGCTGGGTGGTGATTCCCACAGTGTATACATTTCGCTGGTTCACTTCTACTTTTGTTGCATTCTTTTGATGGATGTTTCCCAGCGCACTTTACACATCTAGGTTCCCTATTGCAGTATTTTCGAGTATGGTTATATGCCTGACAGTTGTGACATTGTGGAATTCTACTGCTGTTCTTTTTTAATGTCTCAATTTTGACTTTCATGTTCAAGATTGCTTTGATTCCATATATCTTATCAATGCTCTCGGTGTTGTTAAATGTTAGCATGAATAGGGGTAGGCCGATTTTGGTTGTTACTCTTTCATCGTTTGAGTTTTTAGTAACCTTTCTCTTCAGAATGTTTACAGCATTTATGATTTTGAATCCTTTCTGACTAAGTTCCTCAATTATTTCATCAGTTGGGCATGTCTGATGTAGTCCTCTGGCCATAACTTTGATTTGTTGCTCTGCTTTGTTTTCATACGTGAACCATTCAATGTTTTGAGCACTAATTGCATTTGCTAATATTCTGTAGGTTTCTGGATCAACTGCATTCACTTTCCAAACATTATTATTCAGTGCAGTGACTTTATATTTGTCGCTTGGAACTATTTTGACTATTTGTTTAATTGTTTTGTACTCACTAACATTAAGAATATTAATAGTGGAGGTGGTATCTCTTTCTTCATTGGTTCATTTAACTCTGCTTTTCTTTGTTGAGACACGTTAGATGTGCTAGCTGTTTGAAGTTGTACATTCTTCTGTAGATTAACTAAGTCCTTGCGTGGCTGACCAGATTGGTTTATTGGTGGTTTTCTTACGCCTTGTATTGATTGTTCCACCTCAGGCGAGGATTCTGCTTTCCTTTTTTTATTTTGGCGTTTAGTTTTAACAATTTGTTTGCGTATAAAACTCGTTTCATATGCCAATTCATCGTCATCTGTTTCATAGACGACTATAGCATTTTGGGTTTCATTTACTTGTTTCTTCACACTTTAAATTACAGCAATTTCTTCTTTAAGCTGTTGAACCTCTTTAAAGAGTTGACCATTGAGTGTATTAAGTTTTCTAGTGATTTTTTTAAACCAGCGTTTTCTCTAGCGACACCGTAGAGGTTTTCTTGACTCACGCTTTCCATGCTATCCACACTTGGTTGAGATATCATATTTGGTATGTGGTCTGATGGCTTACGAAGTTCTTCGTTTTCTTTATCGTGGCTACTTATTGACGATGTTGGTGATCTCGATAATTTGGAGCTACGTCCAAATGGATTTACATTATTTGACTTGGTCGAATTATTGCGGTCGTATGATGTCGACGACTGGGAGCCCGCTTCCATACTCCTACAAATCGCCGGTACTGGGGATCCGAATCCCTGCACCGTAGTATTTTCTTCATTATTCTCTGCCATATTGGTTTTTTGTCAGGGTTTCTTTCTCTAGCATTTTAAACCTACTGCCAGGTATTTAAAACAGCCGCTTCTAATATGAAGAACAGACGCTGACCAAGGAGCCGCCCAATGTGAGTCCGTCGCGCTTGGATTTTTCTATTTCAAGTTATACTGCCCTGACTTTATTACTTGTTTAGTAAGATGCACTTAATGCAAAAAAAACAAAATTAAAAATAATACACAACACCACAACAAAAAATTAAATTGTGTACACGTAGTTATTATGCATATTTGTCAAATGTTTTTTGATTTTTCTAATTATTTGAATAAGATCATATTTCACCAAATCTTATTCATTTATCACTAATTTACTAACTTAACACATGTTCACTACAATTTTTACCTATTATAATTTTTACCTATTATAATGTCTACCATTTTATTTCATTTATTTAATTCAGAGCAAATATAAACTAGTGCCATTTTGGAACAGGGCTTGTCAACTCTATTTTGCACAAGTAACACAATTTTTTAGCAGCGACCGTATTTTGGATCTTTCGTTGACAATCCAATAATTTTGCCGTATGAAGTTATTTGTCAGTGTGGGCCCGGCGTGCAAATTCTTATGATGTGTTTCGCGGATTAATCTCTCAGTGAATATGTGATTCGCACATAACACTATAGGATGTTTAACGTTATAATCACAGTCTGCATTGGAAAGCCAACCCTCTACTCGCAATATACCAGCCCTATCTAAAAACGGTGCCAAAGATAACAATTTGGAACTGAGTTTCACAGTTTTATTTTGTCTTAAATAATTGATGTCTTCACTATATTCATTTGTCTGGACCCAACGAATACAATCAACTGTAGCACTTTCAATTTCTAATGCCGTTAGTTCATCCATATCTCTATCTGCTTGATTTTTGGTTCTTAGATTTTTTACAAAACGTTTTATGCAAGCTACAACTCGGAATATTTTTCCGATACTGGATTTATTTTCAAATATATTACTGAACAAATCTTCTTCAATGATGACTTGAAATGTCTGTGCCACTGTTTGACCTTTTCTCAACTCTCTGTTTACTGCCACATCAACGACACGTTTTGAATCAGTACATATTATAGGTCAATAATCTTCGGCTTTCTTCAATCATTCTGGACCATACCACCACTGATGCGCCTTCACTAACTTACTAGGAGTTTATCCTCTTGTGCCGAGATCTGCCGGATTATCAGCAGATATGACGTGCGACCAAAATTGTCTAGGATATTTTTTTAAAATTTGGCTGACTCGATTGGTAACAAATGTCTTCCATCTCGATGGGTATGTCGCTAACCATGCTAAGACAATGGTCGAATCAGTCCGCGCGTAACATTGTGACGTCGGTGCGATAGTTTCTGTCACTGTCTTTAATAATTTAACCAATAAATGTGCTGCGCACAATTCCAAACGTGGCAGTGAAATCTTCTTAATTGGTGCAATTTTGGTTTTTGATGCCAACAGGTTAGTAGTAATTTCTCCCTTCTCATCGGTAACTCGGCTGTAAATCGATGCACAATATGCCACCTCACTCGCGTCTGCGAAACCATGAATTTGTATATTTCCGACATAATTAGTAAATCTAGGGATTTTTAGTTCTTCAAAATATTTAAATTCTCCTCTCACCCTTTGGTATTCTTCTTCATAACGTTCGGGTAATTTGTCATCCCAATCTAGTTTTTCGAGCCACAATTTTTGAAATATAATCTTCAATAATATTACGGATGGTGATAAAAACCCCAAAGAATCAAAAACTCGCGATGCCTCTGATATTACCTTTCGTTTAGTAACCTTGCCTTCTTGTTCAGGTTTTACTCGGTAGGTTAATATGTCGGAATCAGGATGACAATGTAGTCCGAGAATTAATACTTCGGAAGTATAGTCACTGCTTAACTGTCTAGTGGTTGTGTCAGACGAAATTTCACTCAAACCTTGATGGTTAGACCGCCATTTTCTTTAAGTGAATCCTCCTTTGCTCAATACACGCGTTATATTTTCCTTAAATTGTGTCGCATTCTCTACATCTATAGCGCCAGATAGAAAATCGTTTACGTAAAAGTCTTCGACTATTTGTTTGCGAATAATCTCATCACCTTCATCGTGAGCTAACTGTTTAAGCGTGCGTATCGCCAAAAATGCAGAACAGGCAAGACCAAATGTGACCCTGGTTATCTCGTACTGTCGGAGACATTGCCCAGGATTTTCGCGCCAAAACACTCGTTGGTAACGTGTGTCACTCGGAGAAACAATAACCTGGCGATACATTTTTTCAATGTCCGCGGTTAAAGCGATTTTATTGCTTCTGAATCGCAGCAGTGTTGCCCATAATGTCGGTTGAATGGTCGGTCCAACCATTAATTTATTATTTAATGAAATACCGGTACTACTTTTACTGGATCCATCAAATACTATACGGATTTTGGTAGTCTCACTGGATTCCTTTAGCACCGAATGATGTGGTAAATAGTAATGCTCGTCTTCATTACGCTCATGCTGATCGGGATCAATTTTAACTAGATGCCCCATCTCTAAATATTCTCTCATTATTTTGACATACTGTTCTCGCAAGTCTTTGTCTTTTGCTAATTTGGGCTCCAATGATAAAAATCGTTGTACTGCAACTGTTGAAGAATTTCCCAATTTCGCCTCCACTTTATTAAATGGAAGTTGAACTACGTACCTCCCATTTTGCTCCCTTTTATGTGTTTTCCAAAAAAAACTCTTCACATTCAACATCTTGTGGTGATTCTATAATGGCTTGTGTCATTTCCTCTATATCCCAAAATTTTCTCAAAGTCCTGTCCACATCTACATCCAATTGTATATTTAGGTTGACCGGACACTACCCAGCCAAATATTGTCTTTTGCATAGTAATTGAATTAAATTGTTTTCGCTCATTTTCTAAAATGGTGAGGGCTCCGATGATTACGTCTATAGGTGCTGTCTTTTGAAAATCTGGATCAGCCATTGCTGAATTCGCAAATATTTTACTGTCTCCAACATTAAAGTTCACTAGAATATATATCAGCCACGGGTCACGTGCTTCAGCTTGTTGACCAAATGTCTTCAAACCCCGAATAACCTCATCAGATGTATCGGTTAATTGGCGAAAATTAACCGATACATCTGATGAGGTAATAAACTGGTTTAGAAATGTGTTGACCACATGTTTCTGCTTGTTATATCTAGGTTTCACCTTATCCCAAGGTTACGTTTTAGTAGTGATGCGACAGTTCTAGCGAATTATGAGAACTTAACTCGAAAAATAAATTTTTATTTTTATTGATTGCGGCGTTATGATATAATTTTGTATTCGTGAATTATTTGAGCTACTCTGGTCGCCACAGCCTACTTCAGTAAATTACATATAAATTAACACATTTACAAGTGACTATAGATGAATTCTCTTCAGTTGTAATAATTAAAATAAAAAAAATCTTTCCGCGTAATTCATGTTTATCACAGGTTTCTTTCAATATCTTACTCGTCAATTTCTTAATCTTTTCCAATTGCTAGAATTCAACATTTCTTAAATCAACAAATGCTGCTTTACTTGCCTCATTTTTAACTTTGCCAACACACTTTCTAGTGGTATCAGCAGGTGATAATTGTTTGTGATCTGAGTATATGTAACACAAAGTTGTCGATCGTCAATATAAGGCTGATACTATCTATAGGATGTTTAGGTAAGTGACGATGCAATTTATGTTAAAAGACTTAATGGATCGGTGGAGAACGAAAAAAATCCTAAACGTCTTCCATTATGTATATAGGTACATTTGAGTGGTAATCTCTAAAAAATAATGTTTTGAATAGCTTTGCAAAAAAATTGTGCAGCAAATGTATCGCCTATACGAGCGATATTGTTGTGTGGTATTGATTTATTTGATTTAGGTAACATTATTACCACAGTCACTTTCTATTGCGATGAGACTGCTTGAGTCTAATTACACCATTTTTTATGAAGTAGCTTTTGCAAACCATGTTTAGGCAGTTTTTTACTCATCTGCCTCTGAATATATCACAGCTGGATCTACTTTTTGCAATCAATATTTTCAATAAGCACTTGACCCTTTTTGTAACAAAAAATTTTTAAGGTCTGGTATTGGGTAATAATCCGGAATTACACGTTCGTGTAACCCAATACGTATTTTTGAGATTTAAGTCACCTCCAATGATGAATTGGTGTCTTTCGTTTTTAATTGTATCGAGGCGGACCATATTTTTTTGAAACTGTAATATATTCCTAATGATTTGTTATTTGCAAATTTTCTTTAACTAAGCACATGTCTTTATGTTCTCGGAATTAAGAATTAGATTTATTTCTGGGATGCAAATCATTTGATCGATGTATCGTTTTGAGTTCTCTTTTATTATTGTAGATCCATCCAAGCCATTAGTTATAACATTTCAAAAAATGATAAGTACTGATTGAATATCTATTTGATGGACTAAGGGCTGCTTGGGTTTATGTGATTTTAGCCCGATTGTAGACAATTTTGTAAGACAATTTTGTTAGACAATTTTGGCAGAGTCATTGTCCATGGTTAGCTATAATTAATTATAACGACTTTATAAGAATCATTATCGAAATTATTATCGACTGGAGCAACATCATCTTCCCCTCTTCTTAGTGATCCAACAGCATTTGAATTTTTTTGTTTTATTATATTATTGAAACTAGTCTTTCCCCAGACTAACCATCAATTTACATCTGAATTCTTACAAACTAAAATATAATGTGGTCACTGTTGATCCAGCGATGCACAGTGCCTGTTCGTTGGTAGGTAGCTGCTCACATACTAACGAGCTCGAAGGGTTTGGTTCTTTTAAGTCTCCTAACCAAATATTCATTATCCAGTAGCCGAGAGGCTTCCGCATTGACATGTTCCATTAGTTTTGATTCATGCTTCGATGCAAATCGTTTTATTTCGAGTTTTATATCTGGAATCTCCAACTCACGATGCAAATCACTATTACGAATGTACCAGGGTGCATTGACTACTCCGAAGAACCTTATTCTGGAAGTTTTGTATAAGTTTAATGTTAGTATTCTTAGTACAGCCCCAAAGCTGAATGCCATATAGCCAGATCGGCTTAAGAACCTGATTGTAAATCAGTATTTTGTTGCATATGCTTAATTTTGACCTTCGCCCAATTAGCCAATACAATTGTCTATATTTAAGATCAAGCTCTTTACTTTTCTTCTTCACATGCTCTTTCCATTTAAGTTTACAATCCAGAGTCATACCCAAGTATTTAGCAGAGTTCACGTTCGGCACCATCACATCGTTTAAGCTGATTGTCGGCGGATTAACCAATGATTTATTTGTAAAGTTGACGTGGGCAGATTTTAATTCATTAAGTTTGATTTTCCATCGCTTGATCCACTGGCGAATTACATCACTTGCACAATGAAGTTTATTCGCCGCTTCTTCCACAGTTTGCTCTGTTGATAGTATCGCGGTGTCGTCAGCAAACGTTGCTATGCTTACGTAGTCGGGCTGTGGTATATCACTTGTATATAGTAGGTAAAGGACTGGACCTAGAACGACGCCTTGTGGAACACCTGCCCTTATATCTCTCAGTTCGGAATACTCATCTTCTTGTCTTACTCTAAAAAGCCTTTCAGATAAATATGATCTCAAAAGATCAATATATGGCCCCGGAAGCATAGCATTAAGTTTATGTATTAAACTCTCGTGTCATACCTTATCGAAAGCTGCTGTCACATCCAGAAATAAGGTCGAACAAATTTGTTTTTCTTCTAACGCCTTTTCTATAATGCCTGTTATTCTGTGAACCTGATCAATTGTAGAATGTTTGCATCTAAACCCAAATTGGTGACCCGATATTAGGTTTCTACTTTCTATTATTGGCTTCTCTTCAAGAGTAGTCTCTCCATTAGCTTTGAAATGATAGGGAGCAGTGATATCGGACGATACGATTTAGCTTCATTAGGCGGTTTACCTGGTTTCGGTAACATAATAACTTCCGCAACTTTCTAGGCCGAAGGAACATGTCTTAATCTAATAACAGCATTAAACAAGTAAGTTAGTTTAGCGATAGCTTTCTTTGGTAGTTTCTTTAAAATATCTCCCGTTATAAGGTCATATCCAGGTGCCTTTGCTGACTTCAGATTGAATTGTATTTCACTGGTAACTTCTTTTTGGGTTGTTACAGGAATTCCACCCTCATAATTGCTGCTTTCATTTTCGATTATAATATCCGATTCAATCTCATTCGGTTTGAAAATATCAGCCAAATGGTTAGCAAATTCTTCAGCTTTTTCTTTGTTATCTCTAGCCCACGAGCCATCATTTCTCTTAATAAGAGGGATTTGCGTAATTGGGGTTTTTATACTTTTAGTTGCCTTCCATAGTGAGTAGTTCGTATCTTCATCAGCGGTCAATTTTCCCAGATACAACGAAAACAATTTTTCATTTCGCTTCTGAATTTCTCGCTTAAGCTGTTGTGATTTATTATTTAGAATCGTCTTATCAGATGGACTCCTTGTTTGTTGCCAGTTTCTCCTAGCTTTTCTTTTTTCTAAGACAAGATTCCGAATTTCTCTTGGGTAACTTTTACCAATGGTTTTGGATACTGTTCCATTAGTATTATTCCAAGCGGTAATCTGAATGATATCGGTGAAATTTTCTATCTTTTCTTCTAGGTCCTGAATAGTTTTTAGTCGTGTTTGTAAATTAATCTTGTTTTCTACTTCAGATCTGAAGCTCGCACAATCAGTTGTTTTATTGGCAAGAGTTGGTCTCGTTTCCTTTCTAATTATCTTGTCGCTTAAGGAAAGTATCACTGCAGAGTGATCAGAGTCCATATCTGAATTATCCTTTACTTCAATAAAATTTGATGAAACTTGTTTTGATACAAAGAAATCCAGTAGATCAGGAGTTTTACCTGCATCCGTGGGCCAATATGTTGGCTTGCCAGTGGAATGAACGTTACATCCCATTTCTACTATTGCATTTTTAAGTTCGTTACCTTTGGTTGCTGTAAGCCTAGAGCCAAGTCAACATGCTTTGCATTAAAATCACCCTCTCGTATAAATCTACCATCGAACTGTTGTAGGATATTCAAATAGTTCGGTTTCTTCAGGTTATATCTAGGTGGACAATACACTGATCCTATCTGAAGGTGTTGCTTGGTAGATGTAATTTCTACTATGGTAAGCTGGGTTTCGGGTAATTGATAATGCTGGCATTCACGGTGTTTAATATAGTTTTTTATTATAACAGCAGTTCCACCTCTTGCTTTGTTATCCGGATGAATTGTTTCATAAAGTTGGTAACCGTGAATTTTAAGGTAAGATTGCCTGGTGGAGTGGGTCTCAGATATCAGATACACATCGATATTTTGCATTTTTAAAAACGCTTTTTATTTTTAATACCGTTAGCATTCCAAGTAGCAATTCTCAGGTTTTCTTGGTATATAATTTTGAGAGTGTTGATTAGTATAATAAAGCAGAATTTCTCTGCTCCAATCTTTGTAGCCTTTCAGAAAGGTTGTTTATGGCATTCATAACATTTTGCATCATTTCCATCATAGTATTCGAATGGGTAGGGTTCAAATTTGGTCCGGAACTGGCCTTTCCTGTCTCAGCTACTTGCGCATATGATAAACCACCTCTTACATGATGACTAAACGATTCTGATGGTTGACTTTTTTGTAAATTCGTTGGTTTACTTAGATTATTTCTTCTTTTTTGAAGTTCTCTCGCTACCAGGCATCCTCGGTAATTTGCAGGATGGGCTTGTACACAGTTTGAACACATTGTTGCTGTATTCTTGGGTTTCTCACAAGAAATAGTTAAATGTTTCTCAGCACATTTAACACATCTAGGTTCGTGTTGGCAGAACTTTTGAGTATGGCAATATCGCTGACAACGTTTACATTGCGGAATTGTACGGATACTTCTAACCGCTTCAATTTTTACACCCATATGGCACATATGTTTTATTTCATAAATTTTTTGAATATCTTCTTTGTTATCGAAGGTCAGCATAAATAACGGAAGTGGAATTCTTAGTTCTTCATCCCCTTGCTTAGTCTTTTTAATTTTGTTGACGACATCAAGGATTTTAAAACCTCTTTCACTCAACTCTCTCTTAATATCTTCTGGGTCGCATGATTGGTGCAAATTTCTAACCATAACCCTTATCGGTCGTGTATGTTTATTTTCATAAGAATGCCACTGTTGCTGCGAACCGTTTAGGTATTCTGTTAGATTTCTATAATCTGTCTCGGTGACTACATTTATTTTCAGTTGCTTGTTGTTCATCAATTTGGCTTGGAAATTGATGCTGTTATCCTGTAATGACTTGTTAATGTCGGAGTAATTTGTCACTTTGCTAAGTACTACAGGAGGCGGAATTTGTTTACCTTTTCTAGGTTCTTTAATCTTTTGGAACTGTACATACTTTGCTGATGAGATGTTTTTTTCGGGCTGAGTTTTGGTATTTTGAGTTGGATCTTTTTCAGTTTTGTCTGATGAAGTACCAGCTTGATTACATTTTTCTGATATTCGCTTCCTCTTTTTGGATTTTGGTAGTAGCCATGCTGTTTCGTGTACTACTATTTCCTCTTCTTCGCTCGAATCAGGTGTAGTAAAATCATTTGTTTGTGGGTGACTTTTTAAAATAGTGTCTAACGCTAGAAATATGTGGTTAAAAAGGCCGTACACGGGCCTAACCGCTCAACAGAGACCATACGAACCATTAACACGTATTGGTGCACATTTGGTGGTCAGCCCAACGAATGTTTTTACGCATCGCTTTTATGTCATCCGGTGCATGTTAATTTTCATAACTTGGATGTTATGAGCCGTGGGTTTAGTTATAACATACCAGAATACGATAGGCATTCTGATTTGATGATAAGCTAATAAATAGAGTGTTAGAATCAGATAAGCTCATCTTCTCTCGATTCAGAAATGGATAGACACCATTATTTTAAATAAATATATATATATATATATATATATATATATATATATATATATATATATATATATATATATATATATATAACCGGATATGTCCAAACTAACATCAAGACAAATCCTATACTGTTTTCAAAATTCAAAGTTCATTCAAACCAAATAAAGTTCTGCGTTTTAATTGTCTTTATAACTTCAGCAAAATGTCTCACGCAAAAGAAACAGCAGGAAGGTTTTCTGGATATTTTCAACCCGTTTAGATCATCTTACAACATAAATGTATTGATCAATACTCCATCCATGAAAATGATATGTCAACGGTTGGGGCGTCGACCAGACAATATACCATAATCTTTTTTCTTAAATAAATTTTGACTAAAGTTAATGGGACTACAGCAAAATCTTTAGTACCAGCTTCCACGGTGTTTCATCAAAAAAGAAAATTTTAAAAATCTAACCTTGATCAAATAGTTCTCGGAATAACCACCGTGTGGTGCTCCCATCGTTCCGATTTTAGTTGGTTTTTTTTGTTAAGTTGGTACATCTGTTTTTGATATTCTCTCACAATCTAAGCGTCATAGCTTGACATTTGTAAAAGTTACGTAGTAAAGAGTACATCTATCTATGTGTGTGTTGGCGATTATCTACAATTTTAGAAATGGATTTAAATTTGCTACAACGACCTTGTATTAAATTGAGCATTGGAAATGTTTCGGCAACGATTCTCTAAAGAAAACAGTAATTTTCCAGCGGCACGAATGGTTTAAAAGTAGTCGTGAGTCAATCAAAGACGATGAACGCAGTGGCAGACCATCTTCATCGAAAACCGAGGAAAACACTGAGAAAATAAAAGAAATGTTGGTCGATAACCGCATATTAACAAAGAGAAAGGCAGAGAGAAAGCCGAGGACTTCAACATTGCCTATGGATCCATCAAAGAGATATTGGTAAATGATTTGCTACCGTCGTCTAGCAGCAAAGTTGGTGCCAAAAGACCTCCATGTCATTCAAAACAGAAATTGTGTTGATGTCGCAAAAAATATGATTTGCGAGACTGAGTCCGACCCCACATTCATCAAAAGAATCAATACTTGAAACAAGACGTGGGTTTATGACTACGACACACAATCCAGGAATCAGGCAAGTGAGTTCACCAAATGAGCCGCGACCAAAAAAACCACGACGTTTTCAGTCAAAAAAGACGGCAATGCTCACGGTTTTTATAGATTACAACGGTGTAGTACATTATGAATTTTTGCCAGAAGGCCAAACCGTAAACAATTGTCGAAAGAGATCAGAATTGTAGGCGGAAAACTAGTCGAGTTTGCACCATCATAACGCATAGTGCCATCATTATTTGTAATTTTTTGCGAAAAATGCAACAAATACCATCCAAAAGCCACCGAATTCACCTGATTAGACTCCCTGTGACTTCTTTCTGTTCAATCGAGTTAAAAAAGCATTACGGGGGACGTGTTTCAGCAGTCGAGAGGAAATAATGGGAAAATCACAGGAAGCACTGATGGTCATACTGAAAACCGAATATAAAAAATGTTTCGAAGATTGGATCAAGCGCTGGCATAAGTGATGGGGATTACTTTGAAGGGGACAAAATAGATTTACATTAATAAACTTGTATTTTGAATTTTCTGAATAAATTCCGAGAACTATATATATTCTTCTGAATAAAGTGGGGAAAAAAGAGATGGCATTCTTGTTATAGAAAGGTATCAACAACCTTTAACCAAAACTTTTTGTACTATCGTATGTAGCAGTTTCAAAATTATATTGTATCGTCATACATTTATCGAACAGCACAAGTCACCTGGTCAGCTGCAGCTTTTGACCAAAGGGTGCAGTGATTAAAGCTGTGGCAGTTGGAATGGGAGGTACCGGGTTCAAATCCCGATAGGGGTGGGATCCAAATGGAATTTTTTACCATTGATTAGGATCGGTGGTGTGAATGAACACATCTTTGACCCCTGTTAGAGTGCAGAGCTCATGGGCCAACCCATCTTCCATAACAGTACCAAAGAGAATAAATATAAAGAAAAATATATGAATCACGGTTGCATATAAACTTTAAAATTTTAAAATATTTCTTAGTTATTTGGTGATGGCAAACAAAATAGGATAAACAGATATTTTTTATTTCGTTTTCTCTTTCGAACAACAACAAAAAAAACTATTTGACTAAGTTCCTATTAGTGTTATCTCTAGTTTCATATTCCGTCATGATATGCTGTGTATTTGAAGAAACACGTAACTACAGTCGCAAACCGCAAAGGTTTTCACAAATCAACTTTCTAAAATCCAGAATGTGAGCATTTGGTTTGAATTCCTTCTAAATCACCAAGGTATTTACCACAGATGTACTTAATAGGTACTAACACGAAATTGTGTGGAACCATCTAATGGTTTTTTGAAGAAACGTAAAATAACAGAACATCTGATCTGATATATCAATTCCCTGCTTGGTAATGTTATATTTCGTTATTATTCTTAGTCTCTTTATGTCTGTGTTATTACGATTCTTATACCAGACGTTACCACATTTAAACTATGTTTGGTGCTAAGCATGAGAACGCCACGCTTATCCTCCCTTTTTGCTACTACCACACCAGAGTTTTTATGTCCAATGATATCGTTTGCATGCTCTGTTTTGACGCAGCGTTCTTATGAGATGCGTTTAACTTTCAGTCAATAATCTGGCCAGCAAGGTAGACGTATAATAGTTATCAGTCGCTATGGTTCTACCTTTATCCAAGCACCGTTCAGCCAGATCTAATATAATTTGTGTTCTGGTCGATCTGGTTAAAGTGGGTCTACCTCTTTGAGTTGAATGGTCATTATTTCCAGCATAAAGGATCACATAACTTGTAAACTTTTACACCTTTAACTGGTAGGTTTTGCTGTACCGATAAATTGTATCGTTTACAGTAACGATGAGTAAATCACGTCGAAGGTTTGCATTACGCCCATACCAGGGTGCGTTTAACATTGTTCGAAGTATTCGTGGCTGCACTTTTTCCAGTTTGGTTATGTTGAAAGCACACACGGAGCCCCACAGCTGAATACTATATGTCCAGATGGGCTTATGTAAGTATCATTTTGTATAGCAAGACCTTACAGTCTAGACTAAACTTTGACTGTTATCCAATTAACCAATTTAGTTTAACGCATTTTAATTTGATTTGTTGATGTTTAGCTTCAATGTACTTTTTTTACGTGAGCCTTCTATCTAAATGAAGTCCTAGTTATTTAACACTTTCGTGTTGTGGGAGAGTGATGTTATTTAGTCTGGCAGGCGTACAGATGAGTTTACGGCGTGTGAATGTAATGTGCGCCGATTTACGCTCGTTGGCCTTAATTCTCCATTTTATTAGTCATTTTTCGATTTTGTCTAACTGTTCTTGTAAAGTTCTTGTTGCTATCGTAGGATTTTGATGGACAGCTAGGATTGCAGTATCATCCGCGAAAGTAGAGTCTTTCACGTAATTTGATGTTGGTAAGTCTGCTGTATAGATCAAGTACAGCACTGGCCCCAGTATACTGCCTAGAGGTACTCCTGCATGAATATCATATAAATCTGTGGATGCGGTGTTATATTTTACCAAAAACTTTCGATTGAGCAAATAATTTTACAGAAACTTGCCGGTAATTGTGCTCTAATTTTATGTAGAAGTCCTTTATGCCATACCTTATCGAAAGCTTGGGCTATATCTAGAAACGCTGCAGAGCAATATTTTTTATTTAAGGGAGTTCCTGATTTCAGATACGACTCTGTGAACTTTTTGCACGGTTCCGTTATCTTTTCGAAATAAAAATTGATGATCCGGTATGATGTTTTTCTTGTTCAAAATTGGCTTAAGTTTTTGCAAAAGCATTTTTTCGAAAAGCTTTGAGACAGTTGGTAATAAGCTAATTGGGCGATATGACCTAACTTTTGTTTCATCTTTGCCAGGTTTTGGATCATTATAATAACTGAAGTTTTCCAGATTTCTAGATAATGGCCTGTTTTCATTATAGCGTTGAATATATATGTTATTAGTTTGACACATTTATCCGGTAGATTTGACATCATTTTGCCACTTATCAGATCATGTCCGCGTGCCTTTTTTGCATCGATATTGTCCTTGATCGTTTGTTTGATATTGCGCCACTTGTATTTAATTGGCTTACTTTCAGACGTATCTGCAAAATTGATTAGATTTTCTTGATTTAGGTGTAAACACTTCGCTAAGGTTTTTTGCAAATACATTTGCTTTCTCTTCATCACTTCTTGGCCAGTTTCCGTCAGAGAATCGTACTGGAGGGAATGAGAGTGTTGGTCGTTTCAGCTTACGTGTAGTTTCCCATATAGTGAGAAATCCGTTGCTTCAGTAGCTCTAAGTCCCTTGAGATAATGTTGAAGCTCTTCGTCATGTTTATTTAACAAAGCGATTTTCACCGTTTTAGTTGCTTTATTTAATCTTGATGATCTTTGGAGTTGCCATTGCTTGCGTATTGAGTTTTTCGTCATTAGTAGTTGTTGAATATTTGGAGACAGTTTACGTTTCTTAAAATTAGCAGACTTACGCTACGTCAATTTCATAGTTTGTCTTTAATGGAATATTTAACGAACACATCCAGCTTATTGTAGACTTAAATAGAGATCAATTAGCATGTTGATTCGTCAGGAATCAAGATGGATCTAATGTTCTAGGTATACCCTTTGTTACACAAAAGTCAAGTTAATCGGAGATTTTTTGCCTGTCAGTTGGCAAGAAGGTTGGATGGCCAGAAGATATGTGATCCATCTTTTCATTCTGTATACAGTCCCACAGTTGTTGTTTTTTTTTGTTTTGTTACGCCATGAAATCATGGATTTATCTACTGCTAAAAATTTACCTGGAATTTAACCATTTACGAAATGGTTTTCTAACAGTTCTAGTAGGCTGCTATCTTTTCCTAAACGATTTTTAGCGATGGTAGTGTTGTCAGCAAAATGAATTAATTTTAGCATCAACTAGATCGTATTGATTCAACGTACTGATTCAATATTCAAATGGCTTATGCCAGGGGTTGCTAGATCATCAATAAAGGAAAATTTGTTCAGAAATTTTTTGGAAATTTATTATGAAAAAATATTCGATAGACCAATGTGTTTTAATCGTTTAAACATTTTATTTATTTGCCAACAAAACGCACTATTTATCGTGTAGTCAATGATTTCGAAGAAAGAGGGTCTGTAGGTGATAGGCTCAAACATGGGCCACAATGTACTGCAAGATCGGCTGAAAACATTACTGCTGCTCAAGAAAGTGTTCAAAACAATCCATCAACCTTAATTCGACGTCGTGCTCAGGAGCTTGGTCTTCAAAGAACAAGTTTGGCCCATTTGTTTCCATTTAAGATTCAGTTGACACAAGAGCTTCTTCCACAAGACCATTTACGCCGCCGTACATATGACAATAGGATGTCACAGCTTGCCCATGACAACCCCGATTTTCATGAAAAAATCATAATGAGTGACGAGGCACATTTTCATTTGAATGGATATGAATAAACAGAAAAGTCGGTTCTGGGCAATGAAAAACCCTCAAATTATTCATGAGGCACCTTTACATCCATTAAAGATATCGTGATATGATTGAAAACTGTATACGCCACAACTGCATCCTTTGGGCTTCATTAACATGTGGTATCAACAAGACGGTGCCACATCGCATACAGCCAGGATTACAATGGAATTACTGTGAGACCCCTTTCCACAACAAGTTATTTAAAAAAATGGTGATGTTGATTGGCCTCCACGGTCGCCGGATTTGACTGCTTCGAACTTCTTTTTGTGGGGTTATCTGAAAAGCAAGGCTTATGTAAACAAACCAGAAACGCTTGAGCAACTCAAACAAAATATTCGTAAATTAATTAAATACCGCGTGAAATGTGTGAGAATGCAATGAAAAATGTGCTCAAAAGGGCTCGCATTTGTGAGGCTAACAGAGGCGGACATTTATCTGATATTGTATACATAATTGCCGACATTAAATAAAACATTTATCAATATAAGATCCATTCTCTTTCATTTAATCAATAATTATAAACCAACAAAATAGTATACCTTCCCGGCGGACACCCTGTAGATGGTGGGTCGCAGTAGCACATTCTTAGGCAAAGCGTTCTACAATCTTACTGGCTGTATTACATAAAAACTAACAACACTGCGAAAAAATAATAATTCAGATGCAATAAAAAGAAAATTGAACAAATGAACGCGCTTTGGTCAGGTAGAAAAATCGATTAAGAAAAATTATAAAAGTAGGACGACTGAGATGAATTAAAAATGTCAATAACATCGAAACCAATTAAAAGTAGTAAAAATGAAATCGAAACGGTATATAGTAGTTCCTTTTGCGATTAATGAGTTTTCTCGATCGTCCTCACCCCATTCGTGTATCTACGAATTCACAATGAAGAGCAATGATTATATATTAAGCATTTCGCTCGATTTTAATTTATCTTTATATTTGTAACTAGTTAATTTAAAACTTTACCAATTAAAATTGAGATAAATAGTTTGAGTTATGTACATACTGCTACATAAAACATATAACTGTCGTTATTATACATTAAAGCACAAACGAAAAATTAAAATTTAATCTGTACGTGGGTTGATGGTAGTACGAGTATATAGCAGTGTTGAATTCTCTTATGTAATCTAATATATAAAGGGTGTTTTTATGAGATATTCACAACTTAAAGTTGGCAACACTGCTTTACTTGACAACCCATTTAACAGCTGATAGTTGATTTTTGTTTAGTTTGATTTGACATTTCATTAGGGATAGACATTATTTTATCAAAATAACTGTTCTGTTCTTTAGAGCGGCTAATTCGAACAACCATAGATCGTTTTCGGACCACGTTTGGTCTTAATGACAATGTGCATCCCGTGAGACACCGAACAATGCGTTCTGAAGAAGCTGTAGCTGCTATACATGAACGATTTCCAGTTTCAACTTGTGCCGAAATTTAAGCTAAACGACAAATTCATATCGATGTTGAATTTCGATATAAATTTTGTTCTCGGATGAAGCCCTAATTTGGTTAGATTCAGTTAGGTTGAGTGGCTGCTACAGCATACTTAGACCGGCGACGGTCTGTTGTGTTACCACATGATCTTGCTTTCCTATTACCCTTATGAGAACCAGTTTGAGCTACTTATGTATCGTGATAAGTCTCGCACCTAACAGTTTTCGAGATCAGAGAGGCAGTCCATTAAGAATTTACCCAAATATCCATGTGTTTTGTGTGCCAAAATGTATGGACGAGGAGAAAGAAGAGGTGGACTACCACCTCTTCCTCCTCCTCGTTCATACAGCTTCTGCAAAAGTCAGTTGCTTCCAGACCCAATCCCCTTTGCTTGTTTTTCAAGTAGGCAATGTCCTGTGAGTATCCCCACGATCGTGTTTAGTTCACGTCTTCGTAGGGAGATCAGTGTGTTTGAGCGTTTCAAGTCCAGCTTTGGCCAGACTTGCCTTGCTACCCTGCATGAGAGGCTACTGCTTCCTGTTTAAGCACAGTCTTGAGAGCGTTAATTGGCTTCCCCAAGTTTCCTCTTTCCGGTAGCAGTTGTAGAGTTATACCTCACAAGTTCGTCCGCCCTGGAGTTCCCCATGACGTACGAGTGGCCGGATTTATTACAGAAGACTCCATCTCCTACTTAACTGTGTAGTTTGGAGCCATCTGTAAAGAACTGCAATGCTTCCGTATAGGCAACCGACCCGCTCTTCCAAGATTTCCTTGAGAAGCAGGAAGTTCGGAACCTTTTCTCGAAGCACAAATTCGGTGTACCATAGTCTAGATTCGCTTTAGCGATCTAACAGAACGACTCTCGTCCTCAGTGAATTCACTGCGCATAGAAGATTCAATGTGCTTCTTGGTGAGTACTAGTCCCTGTCGAGACTTTGAAGCTTCCTGGAAAGTGGGTTTCGATGATAGGTCTCAAAAATTCCTCACTAGATGTCCAGAATCCATCCGGTTTAATTAAATAAATGGGACTGGTAAGATTGGAAGACGGAATCTTCCAAAGACGAGAGGTCTCGGAGACTTCTTCCATTTTATCGCAGAAGAGTCTTCATGACCTCCTTTGTGCCTTCCTTAACTCTATTTTGTATACTTTGAGGTCTTTTTTGTAGGAGTCCCAGTCTTGGGCCTCTCTTGCACTTTTGGCTTTAATTATGGCTGTCTTACACGCATTTCGGTAGGTCACTAGTTCCTTGGACCACCATGCCAGATTTAGTTACCCTTGGGCTTAACTATTGGGCAATCAGCGTTTAAGGATTGATTGCAGGCATTAGTGAATGTGCCCACTATGCAGTTCAGTTCCTTCACTGTGGCTGGTGCCTCAGGGGTCTCTGGTATTAGTAGTTCTATAAACATTTCCCCATTCTTGCTTCAGTTTGTACTTCTGGGATTCCTGAAAGCTTTTCGGGTAGCAGGGGCAACGTAAAGGCTAAAGGTTTTATAACGATGGTAAGAAAAGGACCGTCTGTCTCTATTCCCTGACTATAGGGTACATCTTTTCTGAAGCGAAGGTTACGTTTAGAACCTCCTGCCGATTTTTAGTAAAAAAAATTCTTGCTCAATATTAAACACGAAAAGGTTGTCCGGTTTAAAAGGTAATCAAAAAGAAACTCACCCCTCCCGTTGATTTCAGCGCTGCCACAGATTGTGTGATGCGCATTTGCATCACATCCAATGAGCACCCCAATCTTCTTCCTATTCTCTAGCCTACTTACTGTTTTTCTCCCCGCTACCGCAGGCTAGAGTTCTTCGGTTTCTTTGGAGTCGCCAGTGTGTCCCGTTTCTTGTTGGACGGAAATTGGTTCCTCGATGTTGGCATTCCCCCCGTCCTTCAAGTCCAACAAGTTTTCCTTGTCCGACACCATGGACAGGGGGCATTTCCTTTCCAAATGCGGTCGCCTCGGAGAGCTCCATAGGTTGGACTGTCTCTCCGCCTGACGCAACTGCTTCTGTTGTGGACGGGCTGTCGTCCTCTCGTATTTCAACCTCGTTCTTTTTGTATACTTTGCGAGTAATCGACCGAAATCGAATACGATTTCTCCCTTAGTCACGGCAAGGAGCGCCAGGTTCTTCTTATTGATTACCATAGTAGAAAATCTGGAGCCCCCCTTGGCATCCTCTTGTATCACGATCTTCCAGTTTCCTATCGGAAGATTGGGGTTGTTGGTCCTTATAATCTCCAAGATCTTTTCTGGGCTTGTCGGTTCCGTTGGTAAAAAGACGCGTGCTCTTGACCTGCAAGGAATCTCTTGTCTGGTTACAGCTGCCAGCTTCGCACCTTGTCACACCTCGTGCCTTGTCACTACTTCCGCTAGAGCCTTCTTGTACAGCTCCACTGATGCCTCTTTGAGCTTTCGCTGCCGACCGTTGCTCTGCCGTGAGCTGGCCCTCAGAGGTTGCAGCCTACCTGTCCAAAATCCTAAACTACGAGCGTCTCTTCATGTAGGGCTGTTTTGACTGAGGAACGTAAGTCGAGTATTGTGAGACTCGTGTGATTTAACCTTATTGGATTATTTTCTATGGACTTATGTAAAGTGACTTGTCTGCGTTGTTAAACCAAAAACAATTGAACACATGGAAATTAACATTCCAGGTGTTCAATTGTCTCTGGTTATTGGCGAAATACGGTCGCAAGTGCTGCGAAGTTTGTGAAAATTGGTCTTCCAGATTGCGCCTTGTACGAGCCAGCCATGGCGGCCACATCATAAATATTTAAACATTAAAATTGTCATAAAATTTTCTATCCGATAACACTATATATTGCCAATGTCTTTTAGAACGATGAGATTAGGAATCGTCGTCAATAAAAATTATACTTGAATGGGAATTAATTAGTTTAGTTCGGTATCGCGTGCTGTCCTATTTAGCTCTCATATGCTTTGTGAACAGAAATGGACATCGAACAAACAAAAAATTGACCTTCTCATAATTTATTTACTCGGTTTACTAATATTTTATGCAAAGATGATAACCATCGTTGTGTATAAATCCTAAATTGCAGTACCAAAAAAATATACCAACCCAAAATATACAAACAGAAAACCAACGAATAGCAAATAAATTAAATGTCGATGAAATTTTGTTCAAATCATTCTTTCCGGTTATATCTTAGAACCCATCAAATATATAGATAATTTATTTGGATTAGCTTGAACCGCACATCTCAGAGTGGTATAGTATAGTACATATACTATACTATTGTACATAATCTATCTATCACATGGCAGTAAAATAAAGTAAAAATTTGAAACATAATAAATAACCTCACCCACAATACTGGAAATAAAAACAATCTTAAATGTATAAGAAAACAACCGAACCAAATACGGTATCTTCACCCAAGAAAACACTGTATAGCAACAACAAAAAATCATCTTCGGAAAAAAATCTGGATAGTAGCTCATAAATAAAAATGTAATAGAATCAAATATTGGGATGTTCGAAAACATCGTTCGCTTAGGTCGTATGCTATACAGTAACACCTTGTACAACACTCGTACGATGCATTCCTGAAATCTGAGTGTAATCGGAAACGGCTATAATAGGCAAGAAGTATAATGAAACTTCGATAAGTAGATCAAATGCCTCATCATGCGCCACCTATACACTGTTTCCACAATGATGGATTGTGAATTATCGAAATCTCTAAAAAACTTTATTCTAGGAGTCTTTAATAAAAGGTATTCCAATAATAGAGCCTGCTATTTGGGCAGCTGTCAATTTTGAAGCTTTCATCTTTTGACATTTGGCAAGTAAGAACTACGCCATTACTTAAAATGGTACGATACGTGTTGCAACAACGCATTGAAATTGTTAAAAATTTAAAATTCACTACAAAAATAGTAAAAATGTTGGCAATAGTGAAGCTGGTGAAAAAAGTTGAGCAGTTGGGACAAGTTAGAGATGTGAAGAATCGAAACTGTGTGTGTCTAGAACAACTGAAAATATTGCTGCTCAAGCCCGTTGATTTCCATAAACGTCGTATTTTGAATCCTTATACTGGTTCTTGGGTATGTTGATAGTTTTAACCAGGTTGGACGTTCCCACCAGAGTGGATGGTTGATAAGTTGTTTGGGGTTAAACCTCTTGAAGCACAGTCAGATAGATTTTCACAGGAGCTTACATGATGCCGTTGATTTGGATGTGTGTGTTTGCTTGAATTTCTGCTATCCTGTTGGCTACAAATGTTTTGTAATTATAAAGTTTCCCTTTTATCTAGCCCAATGCCAACATATAGTCAGTCCAGCAGTATATTTTGTTTTCACTTTAGTAAGTACATTACTTGGATAATATTAAGGCTGCATTTATCTCCAGTCTTGGAAGTGTGATTGTTTTATTTATATTTTAGATTTTTCATAAGCTATTACGGCGTATTCTTAACTTGATGCGTCGCAAAACCCATGTAGTTCTATGTTTAACTTTTCTGTGTAGTTTATCCAGCGATCATTTGTAACCTTTTCTAGATCTGGTAGGTCTTTATGTAACTAAGCCATTTTTTCTCGATACTGGGTTAAACCTTGACGTCTCAATCGAGCTAACCAGCCTAGTGGACCGTAGATTTTTTATGATTCTGATAATATATTACGTTTTGTAATTTCAGCACCCAGGTTTCGGCACTGTCGCCTTTATTTGAAATACATCAATTCATGAGTTCCAATGCAACCCTAGGGTTTTTAAGATGTTGACAAGCTCGATTGGATGAAGCCTTTGTAGTCACATGACAAATGCTTTAGAAATTCTGTATTGTAGCTGTTTTATTTTCTAATGTTAAATTTAGGACAAGTTGGGATCCGACAGAGTATTTTGCTGCGTCATCTAGAGCTAGTCGTTTTAGGGTCCTTGTTGCCAAATATGTTACGGTTGCCGTACCATATATTACGGTATTTAGTTTATACGTTTGAATTTTCTGGTTCTCAGAAGGTTGCCATAATATTAGTTGAAAATTAGATTTCTGGTTTTACGCATAATGTTCTAAGTAATAAGAACGTGATGGATCTAACCATTGATGAACTTAAGATGATAATCTTTTTTAAATTCTCCATCCTCTGAAGTGCTTTCCAGTCTTGCGTGTTATAGTCTTGCAGCTGCCCTTTGTTGTTAAATGGAATTTTGACTTCGTAACGACCATTTTGCAATATTTTGTAGGTTTTTTGTAGTGTTCTTCACATTCTTCCTCCTCAGTTGTTAGTTCAAGTTGTGGATGTAATTCTTCTGGTTCCGACAGTTCTAGCTGTTTATCTATGTCAGCTAATGTGACAACGCTGTGAAGTTTCTAAAAGTGCACTTTATTTTTGAGGTTTAGGTGACCAGATAGTATCCACCTGTTTAGTTTTTTGTGAAATGCAATTGTGAAGGTGATTCGTTTTTATAACTTCAATGATTGTTCCACTATATATGTTCGTGTCTAATGTGATGTCTATGTGTCCTGGTCTGTCAAAAGTTAGATCTGCAGGAAGTCTTTCATCTTTTGAAAATTGAGTCGTTCAAATGAATCAAAATGATCCGGATTTTTATCGAAACATCGTCTTTAGTGATGAGACACATTTTCACTTCGGAGGCTTCGTTATCAGCAGAATTGTCGCATTTAGGTCTCAGAAAATCCAAGAATGATTGTTGAAAAATCTCTTCATCCTCAACGTGTCACTGTTTGGTGCAGTTTTTGGTCTGGCTCACAATTAGCCACCAAGATATTATGATTTAACACCTTAAAACTTTTTTCTTTGGGCCCACGTTGATGATCAGATTTATGCCAATGCTCCACAATCGATTCAAGACCTTAAAGATGAAATTCGTTATCCGAGGACATACTTCACAGATGGGCGAATTGGTCATGGAAACTTCTATCTCATATTTTGGTTTACAAAAACAGAACGTTATAACGAAACAGCGTTGTAAGATAGAGGCGTTGTATGAGGAACTACTGTATATCATATGATGTGATGCGAACGCGTTATCATTTACGCGATTTATTATACGCGTCTCTATCCTATGTACATGTGTACACACAGTATATAATACGGTTGACAGCATTTTCCCAATGGATGATAAACCTGAGGAGCACAGCATATGAAGAATACATCAAATAAAACCTTGAACATTCATTCTATTCGAGTATATATTATATACATACATGATTCGTTCACTTTGGCTTTCCTTTTTTTCTGTTATATCCACTGTGTTGGTGGTGGTTGTTACCGACACAAAAATATGAAAACCAAACCAAAAAGTTTTGTTTTTCCAAATTTTTTTTTTTCATCTTAAATATTTTTGTTGTTCTGTTACTGCTGTTTGCTTACATTTTACTTAAGTAAAAATCGATAAAATTCATCATAAAGAGGCAGATATAACCCATACAATATTTTGGTTGTGATTACTAAGAAATGCTGCCGTTGTTCTCAATCACATTGTTGTTGTGTTGAGGAAATATAATTTCGGTATGAATACAAAAAAATTATTAGTATTCGTAAAGTCTCTTGTGTAATTGCTTCTCATCTGCTTTCATATCTGCTCGTAGTATATACATAATACAATTCATGCATATATGTTCATACCATATATGGAAATTATGTTAGACTGTACGACTTTTGTTTACAGTCTATGATAATAGAAGCTGACACAATTTTTGAATAGATAATTTTTTTATGATGGCATGTTGTTAAAGTTGTGTTTTAACTTTGTGGCGATTCGTTCATCAAATTATATTTGTCCCAGAAGTGTTTGTCATTACCATAAGAGCTTACGTATTAATATTTGACCATAATTTTATAATTAGTAATAAGTGAGCCACAGTAAGCACAGCTTGTCGTAATCAAAACATTCAATTGTTAAAAATGTCAACAAAAAACAAAATCAAGTACCGCCAAAACAACAAGAAACCCCCGCTTAAATACTCGGACACGAGATTAAGGATTGGCACGTGGAACCTGTACTCATTTAGAAAAACTGGCGTGTTTGACAGCCTTGTCACATGTAAGAAAGAAGAAAGACCATGTGTTCCAAGGCTATACATTGCTACACTTTCTAGAGTTGGATTTCTCATTGGCCCACAAGGCGAAAAACAAATGTGTAACAACGCTTGCACATGAGATTAGATAATCTGTCAATAGTCTGTGTACATACATAAAGACTCATTTTACAATAATTAGGATAGTCTGGATTAGGATAGGATGACGGCGCACGACGTCATATTGTTGATTCGGCAGAAATAAGACCGACTTATGTTATAATATAGGTCCATATTCCCGACACAAAACTACGACCGAAATTGGAGAAAGATTGTAGTTCATTATTCGTTGTCCATTATTTCAAAATGGCATGTACAGTCTTCCCTCGTAAAAGTATCCATTGGAAACATGGACACATCCCCATTAAACATTCTGAAGCCAAATTGACCATGTGTACTGGCCTGCAACAAGATTCGTAAACAGTAACCGTTACTTGGTAATTGCAAAGCTACGATGGAAATTTTCGTACAAGTTAGGGAGGACAGTAAAATATTAAACGCGATTCTTCGGTGAAGATTTGATAAATGAAGAAACGAAATAATTGCTAGTCTGGAAAAGTGAACATCGCCTGGGATCAAAACTGATTGGTTTGATGATAAATGTCGTCTTGCTGTTGAGCAACGAAATATAGCCCATAATGAAGCGTTTACAATCGCAAGCAGAAATAAAGCAATTCTAGCTGGAATTGTCCTCTGAGAATAGATAAAGGACTTCGTAGATAGAAGCGCGAATGGTGGAAATCTAAGATCGTAAGAGTAAACTTTACACTGAGCGTAATTCGCATGGTTTCCTAATCCGGTGATTGCACCACTGCCATTCGGGACCAGGATGGAAACCTCTGTGTTAACGTCGATGCGGTACTCGATACATGGCGTGAACATTTTTCTGCTCTACTTAATGTTCCACATGCATCACAAGCTGTAACTAAATATCCTCACGAAGAGACCGCAGAGATTATTCTCATTACTCACCATTTCAAGGTTCACCTTGCTGCTGGCAATCGGCCTTATGTCCTCTACTTCTTTAATCAAAATATCATGCAGTTGTGGGTAACCATTATAAAGCAAATCTTTTGTGTGATCAGACCCGTTGTTATGTATGAATGTGAGAGTTGGAACTTGATGTTCTAATATGCGAGAGATGAATTATGCGAGTAATAAAGGTCTCCGAATGAAGTGATGTGAAGTTTAGAAGTGAAGTGAAGACTAATGTCATAGCCCCCACCAGTGGCCAGCGAATCATTTCAATTGTGTGAAATAAATTAAATTATAGTTAGGCGTCAACTAAATAGTGGACGTATGACTCCTCGTAAATTTGTTTGGATATCGAGTTTCTGGTAACTTTTCAATTCTTCCTTGTTTTTATTGTTTCGCTCAATTTTCAATTATAAAAAAGGGGTCCAATCCACTTTACAACTTAAATTTACTTATATCATAAAAGGTTAACCCATATGTCGCACAATCGACTGAATTTAACTTTGATGATACCTTGTACCACTTAGAAGATGGAATCATACTTTTGATCGTACGGTTAGCCACAAATGATTTCCAGTGCGAAATAATCCGTTCGAGAGACCATCCATCTTTCTCACATTAATAATAGGTGGAAGTTTCTTGAATAACTGAGCAATGGCAACTGAGAGGTGGCAAAGACCTTGTTACTAACATCTAAAAATTAGTGTAATGTTGTTCACTTTATATGCGAATCCATAAACTGCGAATTTCATCACGTAGCACTGTCCACATGCATATACCGACAACATTCAAATTTGAGTCATAGAAACGAAAAACATGACTTGCTATTTTTATTTGGTCAGCCCGAAACTTTAAGAGGTTTTTTAAAATCGAAAGAAATTTACAATCGTCAGCCTGCAATTATAACTACGATTATATCTTTGCTGTATCGACTTCAATTGCGATTCGGTATTGACAAAAATTAATTTAATTCGATTTTTATATGTTTAATGATCGACTCACCAGAAGTTATTTTTAGTGTGGTCGAAAACCACCCTAAGTTTGCTATTACTATTCGAATCGTCGAGAGTATGGTAGTGAGGCAGATATAAGTTATAGTCTAGTCCAGTGCTTAGTCTTACCATGTGTTTCAACAGCATTTGTCCTTCATGTGTCCATGAAGTCTTTATCACTTGGCCAAATTGTGGATGGTGATGGAAAATTACTTAATGTTTAGCATAAAAAGATCCACCTAGAGAACTTGGCTTCTTTTGAAACGACAATATTATCGACCACCAGAAACTCTTGAATAATTTCTAAAAAACTGTGACTCATCTTGAAATTTTTCTACTTCCAGTGGTAGAGTTGATATTGTTGGCAAAACGTCTGAGGATATGGTATGGAGTTTGGAGGGTTCGCTAACAACCCACCTTTCGATGGATGAGTGTCTTTATCTGTTATAATTTTTCAACAGATTTAGCCGGTGATGTAACGTCAATCATCGAAATAGTTAACCTTACGGTCATCTGATCTAATGCGGCTATTCATCGACACGGTTTGTAAAGTCGTACTAGGAATTTTTGATGGTTTCTTCAATTCTGGATTAACGATTGCAGCAATAAAATAAGGAATGATCTAAATGCCATATATATTTGTTCTGAAAGAAGAACCGAACAGTATACTTTTAGCTTTATGGTAGTGCTTTTAAATTGATGACAATGATTTTTAAATGAGTCTATAGAATGAATTCGTTATTTGTATTTATCTGCTAGCGGCTTATTACTTGGATTCTCCTTGGATTCTTTGCTGGCGAATATTATAACCCCGAATCCTATTTTTCGTGCTAATGTTTTTGATTATTTTATAGATGGATAATAGTTTGCGCCAAGTAAATATAAGATCGATAGATAAGGACTAGGGCATGGTTGATTAATCGTTTCTAGCAAAAAACGAATAACGATTAATTGTTCGTTTTTTATGTCGATTAATCGATTAATCGTTTATAAAAAACAATTCTTTTTATGTTAATTTTTTTATAAAAAAATAAACCAAAAACATATTATATTATAAAATACATAAAAATTCATTTTCATTATTTTCGTTAGTACTTCAAAAAAAATATTATTAGTATATGGTATTTATTTTTTATCATTCGGAAGATATGATCGTAATAGGCATAGTTTATCAATTGATTCATCATTTAACGATGTTCTTATTTTAGTGAAAAATAAACTACCCGCGCTAAAACTCCTTTCGGCTTCAACCGAGGTCGGTGGCACGCTTAACAATGCTTGGTGTATTTTTTCCAACATATTAGTTTTCACTTTACTGTGCTCATACACCATCATTTCCCTTTTTATAGATGCTAAATTGTTCGTTCTCGTACAAGACCCGGTAGTAAAGCTATTCCGCTGTGGAATGTTTCATTCTCTTTTGACATTCAACAGTGTCGGGTTCATAACTTTCCATTTCTAAATCAGATCCGATTAGATTGTCAGAATCATTTGAAAATAATCTATTATACATTTCTTTAATCGTTTGTGCAAGTTCATTTTTTTGGAGTATTGAAAACTAGTTTGACAGCAAGATATTGGATAGCTAGTAGGATTTTCTAAGTAATGTAGCAACCCCTCTAGGTCCACATTTCTCCTATTATTAATTCTCTCTGACACTGAGTTATAAAATTGTTGACCAAGCACACCTGACTGAGTTTGCAACTTAGTTAGTAAAAATTCAAAAATATAACTTGCTTTTTTCAAATTGCAATCTCTTCTACCTAGAGCTAAAGATGATTCTTCAATAACTTCGAGTGCTCCAACAATCTGCGAAATAATTTTAATTTCTTCATTACTTGGAAACATTTCAGTTAATGAAAAATCAGCTAAAACTGTATTGATAGGCTCTTAAATCCATAAACCTTTTAAGCATTGCCAACATAGAATTCCATCTCATGCGGACGTCTAATAACAAGGTCAATTCTTTCCCTGTTTTTGCAATAAATGCTCTTTGGAAGAGATCATTTTTAACCTTTGATTCTGAAATAATCGCACGATGTTTCGTACTTTCTGGATAATGGTAAAAAAGCATGGTGATATAGCCCAATTGTTGTTTTTAAATTCCGGAACATCATCTATCAAATATTGAATCTGATTTTCATCGCCATCCACATATTCATCTAAGTCTGATTCGTCATCTAAATTATTGTCACTTTGATAATATTTATCTTCAGAGTCAACTTCGGTTATGACTGTAGATAATTTTTTATAAAGCACATCTACGACTGCCAAATGGATTCCATAGGAGTGAAATATTTGATGATAAACACCACTTAGTCGACCCATTTTTTTCATTACCGATGCACCATCGGTAACTACTGCAACAATATTCTTATGTAAATCGATTTCAAAGTAGCGTAATTTTTGTTGCAAAATTTCAACTGCTTTTGTAGCAGGCGTTGAGCCGTAAATTCTGATCATTCCTAGTCCATAAACATGTGAATCTTTTGTGTGAACGTTGAGGCACATGTATCGCTGATTACGTTTTGATGTCCATTCATCTAGCGTTAAAGAAAATCGTTCGTTGTCAGTTATTCTCAATTTAAATTTATGTTTTAATTCTAATTGTACTTCTGCAGCATAATCCATTACAGCCGTTCTGATTCCTTTTTCAGTCTGAGGCATTTTCAAGCCTTGCGCTTTCCAACTATTTTTTTTTCATCACTGTTCGCAAGAGTAGCAAACGGTATGCGATCTAATGCAGTAAGTTTTGCGAGAACTAATGCTGAAGATTTTGCCATGCCCTAGTTGTGACTGGTTGAATGGTGGTTCAGGAAACAGTTTTTATTAGAGGTTAGTTAACTTGGTTGTGTTCATGTCTATACGCTGTGAATTTTAGAGCGGTAGGTATCCCGATCGACAATCCATCCAGAATAGATTTTTATTATCCGATACGATCAGTGATGTAAGTTAACTCGAATGTTTAGATACACGTTCTTAACAGTTTCGAAACAAGGTTCGATAAATTGTTATCCCGAATCGTTTTAATATCATTAATGGGACACAATTACATATATATACTATAGTTTTGACTCTGCGTACTACAGTTTGTAAACTTACTTGTTCTTGTCGGATAATCATAAATATGTAGAAATATTTTTGAAGTGCTGCCATCGGTTTAAGCTGCAGCAATGCATTTCTTCCGAAACATAAAATTTTGATATTATACCTATTTGGTCGGTTTTCACATAGATAGGGTGAATAATACTTTTGTGGCTTGTTTAGCTGTTGGAGTTCCTGATCCGTACATTCGTTTGTTGTTGTTTATATTGCCCTTATTATGAGATTTCCAAATGTGATTTTAATAATTCAACACAGTTCTATTACATTTTAAGACACAACTCAACCTGATGCTCTTACACATTTCCTTAAATATTATAGTTAGTCCTACTATAGCTAGTCTTACGTCTCTCTAATCTTGTTTAGAAATTTACTCAGCATTGACTGATCTGATATTTATTGTTATATTAGTAAGCTATGATTTCATATGATGATATACCCCAACATCCCACTGATGGGATTTATGTTTATGAGAGGATGTCGTACGTCTTATTTAGTATGATTGATCTGGTAAAACTTAGTCCCGCAAATTATGTAGATCAGTTATAACTGGGCCCTTATTCCTGAATACGAATTCGTACAGTTTTTATACAATCATGACCGAGTATATGTTCGTTGTGCATTAAGTTATCGAAAGGCAAATTATTTTAATTAAATTGAGATATGTAAGAAATTTGTTAATTAATTTTATATGTAAACTGTTAAAAGTTTATATATTAAATACGAAAAAATCAAAACACTTGGTTTTGAATCAATAATTTGATTTAATAATTAAATATAATATATCAACATAATTTAATTGTAATTTGAATACGTGTGTTTCAGGTTGTTTTCAATAATTTTAATTTTAACGAGATTTTACTGAGAGTTACAAATTCTAGTGTCATTTATGGAATTGCATCCCGATCTAGTAAAGGGATTTAACAACTCAAAATGCGATTTCATCAAAATCATTATAGACGAAAATCTCAAATAATTTTACCATCACATGGCTCCAATTCAAAACCATGAAGCTTGGAGAAAGTGTGTGGTGATTATGTTTCATATTAAGAAGAAAATTAAGCAAAACATGTCTTGAACTAGTGCGAGCAATCAAGGCACCAGACGTTTTTTCCACTAGAAGAGTCAGTGATTCGATTAATTGAATTACAACGGGCAGTGGATGGCACAAATGGTACACGTGGTTGTGGCGACTCAATTTTGTATCTGCCTGCATTAAATAATACTCCTCCCTATAACTAATACTCTTTATTGAATAACTAATTACTATTCAGAAACAGATCCTCATATCAATTTCACACGAGCTCACGTCTTTAAATATCACCATAACAGATTCAAATAAATCAATACATCGTGTGGTTTGATCGAAGAAGAAATGATATTCTTTGCGGGTTCTTGTTGAAATTTAATATATAATATATTGTTTCTAATTTCACAAGGAATTTTCAGTTTCATTAGAAGCGTTAGCTTCTAACTCTTGCTGTATATTATAAACTGTCTCTACTTCAAAAGGATGCTGTTAAAGGTTGTAGTGTAGTTCACGGCATCCTAAAATACACCTAAACCGACCTTTTGGCAATTCGATGTCCATTCTATAATTTTTTAATTCATTTATGTTGGTTTTTAAATACCAAATCGCGTGTATTATATGAAATTTAAATCAAAAAAACATATATTTATACAAATGAAACGTGAAAATAAAACGAGTAGTTAAATTTATTTGTAGGTAGAACCTTGTAAAATAAATTTCCCTTACAGCAAAGACACAAACCGAGAAATTAAGTACGATCATATTCAGAAATACCAATTTAAATTCGTATCGAATATGAACTTTCGTAACGTAACACGATACGAATCGTATACAGAAATATGGACCCTGAACTCTTGACAAGATACTGCGATCGAAAATATCTATAGGAAACGTTATATTCTTTGCGATCACTTATGATCTCAACTTTTAGATATCAAGCACAAATTTATTTTACGAGCTCGGGTTGTCCAAAACGTCACAGTGTAGGAAAGTATTAGAAGCGCAAAAGAGTATTACAAGTTTAAATATCAAGATCTAGTCAGCAATGGAATTGTTAATTCTTAACGAGCTAAGTAAGTTTTGGTTATTTATGCACAAAGGATGTTTTATTAGGCAATTGCTGATATAGTTTGATAAACTTCTCTTATAGCCTTCCTGGCTTGCACGCAATATTTATCGAAATGAGCTAGATGATAGTTTTTGTCTATGTAATTAATTGTGAATCGCTATAACCTCACGTTTTGAACCACCGTGTTCACACATTTAAAATCAGAAGCTGGCTAATTTGACTTCGGAAATTTTTAAGTGGCTATCTTTCTTGATAATCTCGGTAAAAAATGTAATGGGAATTCCAGTTTTGGGGTAAATAGACCGATCAATGTCTGTCATATTACATATTTTAATCTGAATATTTATCTTTTGTTTATGTGTATTTACATGTAATAGCCGGCCAAGAAACTGTAAGTAACCTTTTTGTGATTAAGGATCACCTATAAGGAGTCTTGCGATATTCGTATTTAGTTTTATTATTGTTGTCTTTTATACGGATGTCGTTACCTTTGTTTACTAACATGCTCCTAATCACAGATGTTTCATACAATCGTTTGGCTCTAGTAATCATAATTTAATTTTATTTTAAACATCTTCACTTTGATTCAATTAGTGTAAGTACCATAAGAGTAATTGACAAATCATGTGCCATCCCACATTTAAATTATTTTATTCATCGTGATGTTAATTGTTCTGAACAAACACTCAGATTATCACATCTAAAAAATTAATTAAAAATCAAAACTAAAACACACTTCGTAAAGCTCGTGTACAATCTATCCTTCTATACATTATGTATATGTACATATATATATGAGTTTTGTTATGTACATG
Source organism: Tipula lateralis (assembly GCA_963932295.1). Taxonomy (NCBI): domain Eukaryota; kingdom Metazoa; phylum Arthropoda; class Insecta; order Diptera; family Tipulidae; genus Tipula; species Tipula lateralis. Next base: position 101,671,696 of record OZ010736.1, read on the forward strand.
ATTAGTTTTATAATTGAAAACGTTTTGTGTTCAATCCAAATCAAAACATAAAAAAATACTTTAATTAGTTGAGTTATCAAGATAATATATATAGGGTGTCCCAATAGAAGTTCAGTTCTAAAAATTAAGTAAAACCAAATTTAATTTTTGTTTGAAAGTACAATTCTGATGTTAACATGTGACGGTAGTTGATTCCGTTGACCGTAACGATCGCACCGACCGAACAACCTAATAGAAACACGCAATAGGTGGATTAATTTCTCCAATATCGTTGTGTTAACGAACCCACCGAGGTCAGAGATATAAGTGGCAGTAAATTTCCAACAATTGCTACGTAAAGCGACTAGAAAAATATGCTAAGTTTTTCAGTTTTACTGAAAAATGATACTAGTTTTGCCTGAGCCAAAATAACCGATATGTCAAATATGAACCGGTTATTGTAACACCCTATACTTACTCTGAAGTACAATGATAAAATAGATTTGAAATTATAGTACCTACGATACGTATATACATATGTAATGGAATTCTAAGGGATAGTTAAGAGGTTTACCTATTTTCCGAAACCACTATGCTAATTAAGCTAACAAACATATATTGAATTTAACCGTAGAAAAACCATTGAAAAATCTCAAGTTTTTTCTAGAAATTATAAATTTCTTCGAAATTCCTCTCAGATACTCGTAACATAGATAATAAATTATATATTATTTTCGCATATTCTTCAGGTCTATTATTTGTTAAGAATAAGGATAAGGTAAAATATTATACAATACAGTAGATTCGCGATAATGCGAACAAAATAAAACCGAGCAATTTCACATAAATTGTTAATATTGGCTAGCCAATAAAACAAAACCCTAAGGACAAATAGAAAGAAGAATCTCAAATGATGTCTCACAAAGGAATATCTAGATCTTTCAAATTTACTGGCTGATTAAACGGTTCGACCTGTGGTGTAATACACAAACAATATATAACATCGCAAACGCGTCGCAAAACACTGCGGTTGACTTCAAAATGAGTCATGCATTGAGGTTAAGCAATTTCAGAGTTTGACCTTTCATAAAATATGATGATAGAAAGAATTGAAAAATTCTTGAATGCAATTAATTTTCTGTCGGAAAACGGAAATCGCTGCGTGTGACTTTGCGATTCTATAGAGAAACTTTATCAAGTTCTTTCGAGTTTGGGTTTCCCACTTTTCCTAGAAAAATTTGTATAATTTTATCAATCGACGAAAATTATTTGTGTGTGGAACATATTACATATTACCGGGAGAGAACTTTCACAAGGAAGTAAAATTTCGCCAACTCACTTTAATCTTTATACGAGCTCGATCCATTGATTAAACTCAGAATTCCTAATTATTCAGTTTGCAGATAACTTTGTTCTTATGAGCTCCGGAATGGGCGTATGTTGTTGAATAATCTAAACCTACGAGTGAATAGGAGAAAATGTATTATTTTTCGAACGCGATAAAGAATTGATGCGCAAATATAATACTGAATCGATCAACGTTTAAGGTTTAAAGTAGACATGACGGAACTAACTGATAATTGTTAAAGTAGACTGAATGTTATCAAAAGGGTGAGTAAACTAAAATGGGGAGTTCATACTGGTGTCACTGACGTGTAACGGAAGGCACTAGTGTCCTCCAAAATTATCTACAGCATAGCATGAGCAATACACTATGGTCTGAAATGGGTGGTTCACCTCTCAATTATAAGAAAGAGTGGCCAACTGTTCCTCCTGCAAACCTGAGGGTACGTTTGAATTTGGGAAGCATGACTAAAATTTCGATGAATGAGTTAAGTGAGAATTCAAGATGCAAATGAAATAATTTGCTCATTTGACTGTGTATTTAGATGCTAGACTGAAGCCGAATATTCATTGGGATAATGGAAGCAATCCAGTTGGCAATGAATAACCCGAAAAGGAGGGTACTTTATTATCTCCGATTGGTTTAGAATTGATAAATAAGAGTGAGGGTACTCAGGGCAATGTGTTTATGAGAGTAAGTTGTTTGAGTACCTTTAATCTTGTGAGTGTAATTTTTTTCAATGGATACCTTCACATCCACAGATCAAATGTAATGAAAGAGCCGATATGATTGCAAAAAGAGGTTGCTTGATTGAGGATGTAAATGAATATGATTTTATGGATGCTAGAGATATACTTCGTATGTTCCAGATGAATTTGTTGAGAAAATGGCAGAGTGAATTGGTTCAAAAATGTCAAATAAAAGGCCAGTAGTACTTTGAATGGTGTAGTGTCACTTTGAAAAAACCTTTCTTTAAGAAAATCGAAGGAGACACTACAATGATTCAAACAACCGAGCGAGTGAGATTGAATCATGGCAATTGGAAGAAATGTCTGTATAAATGCCATTCGTATGAAGAAAATATGTGTGGTACTTGTATTATTGTAGAGGACATTGAACATTTGCTTCTAAATTGCAACAAATATAAAGTCACAAGAGAATATACTTCGATGTCCTCATAAGAGCAAGGAGTGTGAATAAAATATATAAATGTTGTGCTTCGAAAACTTTAGTTTAAGCAAGCTAATTGGATCTGCATATTGCAATGATAGTACTGGTATCAAAAAGGTTCATGGGTTCTATTTTGCAAGGATGGCATAGATGCATTCATCCATTTATTCATCCGCAATCCTATTGCTCTAATTTTTTAACTGTTTGTGTGTCGTTGAATAATAAGTCGATTGAAGTGCATTTGAAAATGTTAGTAAAGTCACTTCATGCCGCTCAAGACGACGATCAAACACAATGTATTCATTTGAAATGCTGTTCAATATACCATCAGTTTGTTTTGTAAGACACAATCCTTTCTGTTCTCTTTCTTCATTCACTGTGTTGATTATCCTCTTTTACACATAAATTGGCAGCTAGAGCGGATGGAATGAAGACACTGTTTTAAAGTAAACTGTGAACTTAAACTAAACTGTCAAACAAAACCAACGCAACAATAATGATTAGAGTACACATAGTCTTGTTGTTCCTAGTTCATAGTGAAAGATCCTATCCCTCGTTCACAACCTAGAGTTGGAGAAGCCTTTGCAGCACGCAATAAAACTTAAATGCCACAGGTAATAACAAATACAGTGTGTCTTGCTGGTAAAATCCGAAATTCTTAAATAAGAGAAGGCCATTAACACTATTTGCGGTAACACCGCTGAAGCACACACGAAGAGATACTCTTCAAATCAAATAAGATCGTAACGTACTAGTTTTAAAGCACTAAAAACACTCATAATCACAGACCAAGAATCAAACCTAAAGTTCTTCAACTTACGAACTCCGTGGTTAAGATGACCGCAAGACATATTTAGTTTATGAATAAACAGGCGTTATTAAGAAAAATGCCCAAACCAACTATACCATTAACCAACGTCAATCGCCGTTAACCAACGTCATAATTGTTATGAAATTTTCTAATAGGGACGTGATAATATATGACGTTTATATAGGCAATGATATTGATTTTAAGGTCTTGTTAATGGCTGGCCTATCAACGTACACTTTGCTTGTTAAAACTAAAAGTCAAGCTTTTCATCCAACTAGGGTAGAAAATAGTCCCGTATCATTGTATGGTATCGCGTAGAATGGATCTCGAGTGCGAACAGTTTTTATCCTGTCGTGATAAAATCCGTTGGTTGTTTCACTTGGATGGTTATTGTGACCAAAATATTCACGAATTACACGTAACGAGGTTTTTTATTTTTTTACCAATATTGTAGTGCTTTTGAAGAACATAAATATGGTCTTCAATCGAATACCACTCCATAGCGATAAATGGCAAACATTCAACTAGCAATAGCCTGAACTATTAAAAGACATTAGTAAGAGTATTTGACAGCAGAACAGAGTACTTACATGTGTAAGCTTTTCTAACGAAATATGGTTTTAGTCAATGAAAGAATGGTATTTTATTTTCGATTGTTGTTCATCGGCAAGTTGGTTGCTCTTATTCGCTACCAGAGGACTCGTCTTTGCAGTTTGTTTTCTCCGCACGACCTATTCTTATGAATCAGCATTCTTATAATGCATTCTTTATTTTTATAAAGCTGGTTTCATCTGCATTCTAAATTTGTTTTACAGAAAGCGATTTATTACTTGGATCAGAGATGTCTAGGGTAGTTTAGGTTTCATGTCTTGTCAGGATCGATAATAGTTTAATAGATTCAAATTATGAGTTTAATCTAACTCATAATGCATTTTTCGGGTTTTATCTCCGAATTAAAAGCATATGGCGTATATTAAACTGACCCATCTAGCTCAGTTGGGTGGTACTAGTTTGATTTTCAAAGGGTATCCAATAAGAACTTCCGGAATTGGTTTATAAAAAATTGTATTTTAGACGTAAGTTCGGTTGATAGCATTTAATGTTTGATACTAATTTATTTTCAACGTTACATGTGACTTGCTTTTAGATGATCCATTCTATGGGTCTAATTTTCCAGCACTCTTTCGAGCATTGGACGATATTCCGTTAGTTACGCGTGTTATGCAGGATTCGATTATGAATTTTTTTTAGCGATATAAACAAAAGGAGATTCAGATAACTCCATAAAAAGTAATCTAATGGCACCAGATCACAAGGACTTAGAGGCCAATTAATGGATCCGTTTCTTGATGTGATGTTCTCATTAAAATTTTCTTTCAATAAATCGATGGTCATATTGAGCCATCATATTGAAGCTACAAGTCGGCTACACCAATCTCTTGAATTTTTGGTAATAAATGTATTGGTCGAGAAGAGAACCTAATACACAAGATAAACGAAATATCGTTTTGCAGTTAGAAGAGCATTCATCAGCTCAAATACGAAAATTTTGATAATGACGTATCCAGTCAACTAAAGATCTGAACAAAAATGTTATATGAACATGACATTTGCCACGCATGAATCCCAATGGGTAAAAGTTCCTCCTTTTGGTTCACTCTTTACAAAAAACGTGTCAGTCCTTCTATATAACATTGTGTGTTTCCACATTACAGCTGGCTGTCCGATGTTCCTTTTTGCCTTGTGGGTCAAACAAAATATATGATGTATTGATTTTAGTGATTGTTTACGTTATCCGGAACCTACTGTATTATCATCCTTTTGTCGTAAGATTCTTGTGAACGCCAATAGCACTAAAGTACATTAATTTATTATATTACGAAACGGGTTATAAATCATCAATTTGGTTAATTTACGAACATTGTGTATCGATAGGTAGTTGAAACCACAACAATTCCTTTTCCAATTAAATCTGAACATTATTAATTCCACTTCTTTGTTCGATATAATATGTGTACAACAACATAAAAATATTAATAACAATTTTTGTTGAATGAAGATTTGATATGTTATAATATAACCGGGTGATTCATGTGGGCGATATATCTTGTGGTGTATAAAAGTAAAGGTATCATGTTCACCCACTACACAGAGCACATTCTTTATTCATATAACAAAATAAAACAATATTAATAATTGTATCAATAAGAAGATTTATACTATACATGTGTACGTAAGAATATCTCTACATATAAGAAAAATTTCGAACTCAGATCCCATGTGAATTGAACATGTTTCGTACATTTGTAACGAACCACAAAAAAAAAATCGAAAATTACAAGAAAACAAAACCATAAAATTCCCTTACGCAAACATTACATACACTGTACCATACAAAAATAAACCATCTCAATCAAACCAATCACTTGAACATCCCTTTCAATATTGTACATAAACATGCCTTGTTATGTTTATAAAAATAATCACAGTTGGATATATCACAATTGATTTGCCGCACAACAGGGACAAAATTTAGTCGAAAATAGGAATTTTTTTTATTTGTTCCACAGCTACAAAAGGAAGAAAGGTTTGTCGTGTGCGTTTGGGCGTATATGCGGCGATGAATATAGGATTGGAATTTTATGGTAAAAATTACACAGCGGTAAATTGATGATTTGATATGGATAATGAGGCCATCGAAATATACAAATTTGTTTATCTACTCGTATAATCACGTGAACGCGGAAAAGCTTAAAAATGTCGAAGTGCTTAAACATGTATATACGTCTGTTGGAGTGACGGATTGTTCCGAATTCTAATCTCTTAAATAAGATCGGTTATAAAATTCATAAATAATTTGGGATTTAAAAGGCCCTAACCGCGTTTTAACTGAGACATTAAGAACCATTATAATATGCATTGGTTCACATTGTAGGTGGTCAGTCCAAAAAATGTTTTTACACACAATCGATTTTAATGTCATCCGGTGCGTGTTAATTTTTAGTCAACGGCATTAATCGACCTCGAGACTGCGGCGTGACGAGAAACTCTCTTAACCATTGAACCTGACATTCTATATAATATTAAGTTGCAATGAAGCACGTTCGGTCAAAAAATAGTCTAAAGCAATAGTTCGGGAAGAAGCATTAATAGTTCGGCAAGAAGCATTACTAGAAGTTTTGGCCGTTAAAAAAGTAAAGTATTTTTACTCAGAAATGTTCGTAAATATTTCGCATATGATGCCTATAACAACACGCTATCGCCTGATAAGGTTGTAAACTGGAGACCTACCACACAATTTCCCATATGATTAAAAGGTGATCGATCGCTTATAATGCAATATACTCTTGTTTGTTTCTGTCTTACATTATTTTGATAATAAATACTTCTCGGTTAAAATTATCGCAGACTATCAAGAATAATTCCATCCAAATTGACCGATAATCGGGTTGGATCAGTTTTAAAAGTACTGATTATTCTTTTGTAGTACTACAAAACGTCTCATGATATAAATTAGATTTCAGTTTTTTTGGTATAGTGTTATCTGTCACTCCCACGTTATTGTGATTTCCCTCTTTATTACTTTACGTTTCGGCTATAGGTTCGATCTACGTAGAAACCATCTGCACATTGGATAGCTCCATGCCTGCCTAAGCACTGACATGGAAGATGGGACGGCACACGGATTCTAACCTCAACTGGGTCTCATATAAGTTCATTCGGACTACCGATCGTACCGCCCAAACGATCGATAGTGAAAATCCCTCTTCGCATCCTTCCTCTATCGGCGCCACGTCGCAGCGTTTTAGCCACAACGCAACCTGGGCGGGTTTCAGTCCCTGTATAAAAGTATAAGAGAATACCAAACAAGTTCGTATACCTGTATAAAGTGACAGTATTCTGTGTCATAATGCTCAACTATGAAGGGGCTATCTAGGTATCGATGACATCAATGCCACTGGGTCAATGGAGTCAATACACAGAAGACACTTAATTTACTAGAATAATGAACAAAACACTATGAATTTTAGTAATGGTACTCTTAAATTATAGATGGAGAGATGACATTCAAGCACATTGGATTTCTCACTGATTATAATAGTGTGACGTAGAAGGATATCAATGTCCGCCTTGCCGCTGGTGATCGAATCTTATATTCTCAAATGGGTGATAAATGATGTTAACTCGAAATCACATGAGATTGGTCACGACACTTGTGTTTCCTGGAAAGCTTTCTTATAAATGTATGCCACACATCCTTTAAGCTATATACATGTGGACCTACTACTCAAATCTAAACAACGGGGTTGTTTTGCCTTTTTGATCTTACTTGTTTGCAAACATTTGAAGAACTGTTTGGATGTCCCTAAAAATACTCTCGATGATTCCAAGTTATTGAGTACGCCGTCATGTGCGTCCTAAAAAAGATTCGTCGATTGCAACGAACCAAAACTAGTCAAACTTATCACTGTTATTACACACAATTAATTGTTACGATTAGTCGCTTGCCCCTGGTAAGGGCTTAGACACTAATCTTGCCAACACAATTTATACACAATCCACTATTTAATCTGTTTTATTTCTAGAGTAACTGCTTGCCACTGGTGACACTACTCTTCATTTCACTTTTGAACACTGTTAAATTTTTATTCAAATTAGTAGGATTCTCCAGCTTTCGTGTAGTATAATTTGACATGATTCCATGCGTCACTGTAGTAGTATTTTCAACTGATTCAGATTCATTTGCTGTATTCTCCTGATGTTGATTCGCTCGTTGCATAGTGTTATCTATTTAATCAACTGATTATCAATTCTCAAGGTTAAATCGACTATTACTATCACTTGAGGCGTCGAAGAGATAACATCTCCCGCTCTCCGAAGTAGACAAACAAATATTGCATTGTCCCCAGTTATTCGAACCATCTACCGTACTATAATCACTTGATTATTGACTGCTATGACGTTGAATGCGTTGACATAGGCATATTCGTTATACTGTCCCCGGCTATCCAACTGTCTCCTTTGAATATGCAATACTTTCATCTTTGTGAGTAGTTCTTTTGAAATTCTTTAGATGACTTCGTTAATTTGTTTGATGATGATATATGAACCTTCAAAATCTGATTGTAGCTTTAGTGACTCTACCTTCATCCTCTTCGGGTTGTAAAAATACACCAGTTGTTTACCGTTCAGCCCTAGTGTTAAAATCGTAGCACGTCTTCATCTTGTCACTGGCATTTTTGATGCGATTCCGGACTTGGCTGTGGAGCTGGTTTAATTTCATCCTAAGCAGGTCCGTGGTATTCTTCCATCGTGTATCATAATCCCCAGATACACCAAACTTCAAATCGCTAGGTAGATGTATCATCCTTCGGAACATTATATATGCATTATATTTGCGTGTTCTGCACTAGGATACGCCATCTAAAACAATTGAAGTTCCCAGTTTCATTGGTAAGAATCCTAAACTTTCAAAAAATGCTCCTCCATGGTTCGGTTGAACCTTTCCACCATGCAATCCGAATTGTGGGTTCATAAGAGTCATCCGAGTTTTTCTAATGTTTAGTGACCTGTACAGCTTAATGATTAGTTGTAACTAAAGTTGTCTTCCTTTGTTCATGTGCATCTCCAATGGCACTCCGGTTCTGCTGATCCACTCATTTAACAAGGTTCTGGATATGGTTACTAGGTGCACAGTAGGCAGTAGTCCATTAAGAGTTTAAGACCATGCTAAACTAGCTGCCTTGGGTTGTCTCTGAAAACGATGCTGCTAAAACCAAAGCTATCCATTCCATCGGTATTCTAACGTTGTACTACTGCATCTCTCTGCGTGTGCTGATTCGCTTTTTCTTACAAGCTGCACAGATATCACGACGTCGACACCAGTTTTCCACGCCGATTCGATAAAAAAAAAGTAAAACGCCGATCCGATATTTCACCTAATAAAACCTTTGTCTGACTTTAGCAAGTGTCTTATTTACTCCAAAGTGACCCCCTAAACTTCTACCATGCAGTTCCTCCAGTACTTCAGGTACTTTAACATTCAGTAGCACCAACTGCTCCATCTTCGACTTTTTGGCAGTGGATTCCCATTTTCGTTTCAGGATACCGTTATCCAAGTAAGCAAGTCTCACTGAGCCTAAAGGTACTTAACTTACATGCTTAATAGTGCTACTTTCATCATAGGCGGTCTCCGTTCTCCCCTTTCCAGCCAATAATCGGACTCAAGGCGTTGTTCCATTTTGACCTCGTCATGACTCCATTGTTCAGTGAAATTGTAGCTCATTTTCTATGCTTCCACCTGTTGACTTCAGCCACAAAACCGATCATTTCGGTTCCGGTTTCATAGTTCTCGATAATCTAACCCGACCACAAGAGCAAACATAACGTGTTCCTCCTGGTGGACACTTCCACAATTCCGTCCTTACGGTTACCTGTCCAACATCTTTGGAACTTTTCGATCTTATCCACCTTAATACCAGTGGTTCTTTCATCGTGTTCTACCTGTTCAAACTTATAGCACTCGCAATCAATCGTAGTTTACTCGGAATAATCCGGTTGATGGCTGCTACGGTTGGTTTGCATTTCACTGTATATGTCACAGCTTTCGCACTCTCCAACATCTTTTGAGGACCTGTCTATTATGAATTGTTTCTTGCACTCCTTTTCCTGATTTTGTTAAGCCTTCACAATGCTGCCAATAATCCATCTACCCAAGCAGGCTTCACTTATTTATCAGCTGATTCCAGTTTTCTTACTGTGTCCACACAAAAACTTTTTCCCCTGCCTCTATCTGAAAAGCTTAGGTTATGTGGAATGCCTGTGGAAGTTACAGGCACTTTTTTCGCTCAAATACAGCTGAATGAGTTTATCCACCGCTTTTTCATCTCGGTTGTCGACTGCAGCCAAACGATTTCTAACTGCTTCCTGCATATTCGGTACGACCCAATTCCATCGAAGGTAGGTGGTTTCAAATTGACTGGTCTTGCTGCTGCTGTTTGTCAAATTACACCTCTTGCTTTTAGCTTGTCAATTAATTTCTCGTTGTTGTTTCAATTTTGATATTCGCGTCAACCAATTATTCTAAACTTGCAGCTTTAACTGCAACGTCAGCTACTTTGCATCAATACATCACAAAGGCCTCCAAGTTTTTCCAACCGATCAAATTCTTCACTTTTGTTTTACAAAACTGCTTTGTGAACATTTTTTCTGACGGTGCATGAAAGCGTGTCCAATAGTATCGTTAATCATATGTAGCATGAATTTATTGCAAATAGAAGTGGGAATTTAGTGACTTCATGCTTATATACTTATATGAACGCATTACCACCATCACTAACCTCATTAAGCTTTTATAGTGACTCGTCCTAGGGATAAGACAAAATAAAATATCCATGAATATATATATATATACATATATATATATATATATATATATATATATATATATATATATATATATATATATATATATATATATATATATATATATATATATATATATATAAATATCAGGCGCTCGGTTCCTTTTCTTGCTTTTCGTTTTGCTTTTACCAATTCCCTTACTTTCAGAGGATAAATAACATTATTGTGTGTTTGTCTTATATTTGATGGTGTACTACTCCACACCGCTTGTTTTATGACGCTGTTAAGTTGTTCTAGTTCTTCTTCTAGCTCGAATTTTCATCAAGTGCCAATTGAAGATTAATATTATCCTCAATTAGCTTGTGAAATTTGCCCAGCAGGTTTTGTTATATATTAGCCAGGGGGAACTAGTTTTCTTAACAATCATTGCACTGATTATCATAATAACAGGTGTGTGATCTGACATAATCCCGTTCCTTCTTTCTAGGTAATATATTGGTTAATCTCTGGAGTAAAACTCGCAGCTGCATTGTTGTCCTGCTGCAAATAACACTCTTCTTTTTTAGAGGTTACTCTTGATCCCACCTATTTGTTCTTTGCGTTAAAATTACCTCCGATAGTGAAACAATATCCAAGTGATTTATATACTGTGCAATAGTCTTACTTTCGCAGATTATATTTTGGAGGGCCATATATTGACGGTACGCTATATTCTTTGTTGTTATTTATATAGTCTTTAATTGTGACTACTTGCATAAATTCTTCTTCAATTTTAAGATCTATATAATGTTTGTCGTTGTTTTTTTGTAATTACCACTGATCGTCCTCTTGCTCTTTCTAATGGATGAATTTGACAATATATGCCGAATTAATCATCGATAGTGAAAAAATTTACGTGTGGAAAGGAAGTAGAGCCGCACCTTAAAGAAATCAAGGTTTACGTGAAGTGCAGCTAAAAGGTAGAAACGTCACATGTGATGACTTTTTCACATCCTACGAACTCGGACAAGTGCTACAAAAACGCAACATGACCATGATAGGAACAAATAAAATAATTCGAAAGAACAAAAACTCAATACCATCGAATCTTCTAGAAGTAAAAATCAAGCCAACATTTTCCTCTGCTTTCGTTTTTACTGGCGACACAACTTTGTTATATACATCCCAAACAAAATAAGAGTGTTCTATTGAAGAGCATCTTCCTTAAAACAAAACAGGTTGCAATCGAAAACGAGAAAAAACCTAATATTTTATTGAACTACAACAAAACGAAAGGCGGTGGCGACACGGTTGACCAAAAAATTGCTTCTTAAACTTGTAGACGCAAAGAGATAGCCAGTAGTGGTGTTCACAAACATATTGGATATCTCAATAATAAATGCCTTCGTGCAATTCACTAGTGTTTGAACCGAATGGAACATTAAAAAGCATCATAGAAGGCGACTGTTTATTGAATCATTGGGTGAGTCATTAGCCGTGTTTCTTAACGCACAGTGATTCGGATCACAAATTTTGATCAGAAAATTAGTACTTATTTTTTTTTAGAGGTTGACTGTAATGAACTAACAACAAAAATTTGACATCGAACGCACTCATTTAGTAGAGCTGTCAGTTGGTTTGTTTGAAAAAGATTTTAAGAGAATATAACAACAATTGTGTTGCATAGAGGGTTAACTTAATAGTTTTGAAATTTAAACAATGTAATTGTTTTTGTAAAACCTTTTAAATCTTTATTTTTCATTTTGTTGCCAAAAAAACTACTGACAGAATGACAGCTAATGACAAAATAACATGGATGATATTTTACATCAAAATAATACAATTTTGAGTAGAACCATAGAAAAGTTTAATTTCATTTTGAAAAGGTACTATCTTTTGTCACAGTAGTACTAACCTCTCATCAATATATTATGAATTTTTATGTCGTTTTTTGGCACAAGATCTGATATGGTTCTGATCAATCGACAAGAAATACGGCTATTTATAAGCCACATATTACTAGAAGAGTGCTAGAAGAGTTCATTTTGCACTGTTCACAGAATGTCGCAATCTGATATCAAATCTAAGATCAAGCGATGCCGAACTTCCCACCCCAGGTTCATCTTCAGAAGTGATGGGAGCACAAAAAGAGATCATTGTAATTTGTGCGCAAACTCATACTAAGAATGTGTGCTCTCAGTGTATTTAGAATAGCTTTAGTTATTATTAATTATTAAATAATTATTAAAATAATTTTAAATAAATGTGATTTATAGTTTGTTTGATTAAAAGAATTGGTCATTTTTGACCCAAGGAACTTAAGTGTTACTCGTTTAAAGGGACGGATGAAGGTGAATAACTTGAAGAAAGCGTGTAGCTTTTTGTAAATGTTGTATGTAATTGTAAATCTGAGTTGTTCCTTGTATCTTGTAATCCACTAGGCCGGTTTCGATCTGATGACGATGACGTAATTAAATGATCGTGTGATCGAAAAGATCAAATCGATCTGAAATTGTGCGATTCGTATATATATGTTTAGTTGTGACGCGACAGTACTAGTGAATTACAAGAACTTAACTCGAAATATTTTATTTATTAATTGTGGCGTGAAATAATTTTTAATTGTATTTGTTGGAGTTGCTCAAGAACGCCACATAATTCCCCCGAAAGTTAATTCTCCCCTCCGAATAATTATTTGTGCCGCAGTGCGTGGGGTGCCTAAATTCGCCCGCTTAGTTAGTAGGCTTGTTGCGACATGAAACGAACCTGACTGCATGCTGTATTTGTGGGTGCCCACATTCGCCCACCTTATTGAATTTGGCTTTGTTGCAGCATGAAACGAACCACTTGGAAATATCTATGCCTTGAAGCGTGAAACGGTACTACCACGTATTGAAAGAGAAGGTCGGAAAAGTTAAAGTTTTGCCGTGTTAGGTTAGGCAGGAGGTAGGATGAAAATTATCGGGTGTTTCGTGTCAGAAGATCTTGACGTGTAATTCCCTAAACAGGGCCGTTGGAGTCACCAATGAAGAAAGCGTGTAGAAAAGATCAAATCCATCTTATCAGGCATATGCTACCGGACTTGATGTTCATACTGTGCGATTCGTATATATATGTTTTAGTTGTGACGCGACAGTACTAGTGAATTACAAGAACTTAACCCGAAATATTTTATAAATTGTGGCGTGAGATAATTTTTAATTGTATTTGTTGGAATTGCTCAAGAACGCCACAAACTCGTCTTACCTAAAACTCTTTAAGGTAAGTGCTATATGATTCTGAGATAGGGAATCATAAGTAAACTCTAGAGAAAATAAATAGGAAATTCTTCTGTTGCAAGTGTCCGCAAATACACTCTGGGCCAAGTTGTTCATACAAATTTTGAACTTCTCGTCAAATATTCACCGGGTTTGACGGAATAGAATTCTGGGATTACTTTACATGCATTGATTGTTGTATAGTTACAAGCATTTTAAAATTTATGTTTTGTTTTATCTTTAATCTGTTGTTGAACTGAATGACTTCCAGGTCTTCCTTATACCAAACCGTAATCGACCATGTTCGGCTATAACCACGATTTTCATAAACCAGCTACCTTGCTTATTAATTAATGTGATTGCACAATCAATCCCCTCAACTTTATGTTCTTTATCTCTTCTATAGTTCTTTACTTCCTATTTTGTTATTGAGGTTGGGGGTTGCAAGTTTTTAGCAATAAATTGGAAACAAGTAAGAATGAAGATATTAAGCTCAAACCACGTTTATTTACAAAAACAGTATAAGCTTTTTATCCTGCTTTTGATAGTTTAGAATATACATGCATTATATATGAGAAAAATATTTTTCTATTATAGCTAGGAAATTAAAGGGAAATGAAATGTTAATAATGTATTAAATGCAAATACTCGTACCATAAATAGGGAAAATCTTTAATATAAGCAAAAACGAGATAAATCATTATCTTAAGCCCTCTACGCCTAGATAAAATAACAATATAAAACATCATTCACATAAATGTACATATTTACACAGAAATGAAATGCAAATCCAAAACGGCTTAATGTCATAACCTTAAAAAAATCATTTTTTACACAGAAAAAAAATTCTTTTCATTTAAATAATTCAATGAATCATTTACCTATAACCTCATACAATAATAATTGAAATATATTTAAATTTCCATTTCCATTTCAATATTTTTTTTCCTTATATTATGTATACATTTTTTTACAACACACATACAAACAAAAAAACAACAACAACAAAAAAAGGAAAAACACAGAAAGAAAATTGAATTTTTCGTTTTTCATTTTGAATGTGGAGAAAACGGAATATAATTTAATTTTCCTTTTTTTCTTCATGATCATTTTGTACTGTGTACACACTCTCCTCCCTGAATAAAATGGAAATATCTACATACGTATCCGTACGAGTATGAACACAAAAAACGAACCGTACATACACCTACAGGGTTGATTAAGTAAAAGGTAAATGGATTTTTATAATCTTCGAACAAATATAGGGAACAAATTTTATTTTGTTTGTGCTGGCAAGTAAGTGAGGCAGCCAAAGTATAAAAATTATTACGTTTGCATAATTGTGTAGCATAAATTTGCGTCTTATAATTGAAACAGTTACTCTATCTATATTGAAATCTTAGCACACATGTATAATGGAATAATGTCTTTAGTTGTTTGTTGAACATACATTATTTTGCGTAAATCATTCATACAGTATACGTTGGTGAGTGCGAGGGTAGTAATAAAAGTTCGCTTAGTAGGCGACGTTTAAATATTTTATACCAAAGCCTTTGCAATTGTTTTATGAGACTTCTTTCAAAAATTCAGAACGATCGGATAAAATAGAGACGATTAAACAAAATTCCGATATTTGATATTTCGATGATATTTTTCTCCCGAGTCCCGAGAAGGTCGACCAAAATCTGCCACTGGTCTGGTGAAATACAAAAATTCACAATTGACAGAAGAAGTTATTCCTGATGAATTGGCATTGAATGCTATGATTATTGGGAATATTAAATAATCATCTAGGATACGCGAAGAAATCTTCTCAAAGGATTCTAAGAATTTTGAGTGAGTCTCAAAAAGAGGCTCGAGTGTATTTTGCCTAAATTAATACCTATTTTCCATCGAAATTGAGTAGTCTAGCAACTTTAGTAAAATCGTAACTGGTGACAAATCCTGATAAGTATGATCCGAAAACCAAACAGCAGTCCACGCTATGGAGCCAAACAGGAGCAAACCCACTCGTAAAAGCTATAAGCAACACAAATCAGCAAAAAAACTTATGATGTCAGAATACTTGACCTGATCAAAAATTTTAGCTGCTATTCCCCTAAAAGGATCAGCTGGTTAAGGCTAGTACTCAGATCGATTTCGCGTGAAATTTCCATACGAATTTACCAAAGTGAACTTAGAAATGAAAAATTTCATTTCTGTTTTCACTAAGCAGTACTCAGTTCATTAGCGCAAAACTATAGTTTTCTCAATGCACCATAGATGGCGCGAATAAACTCTACAAATTGGTTTCACGCGAAAATAATGATTCGAACCATTTTTTTCACGTGAAATTTGAACATTTGAACTGTTTGAACATTTGAATTCTCCAAAAAAAATTCATTTCTATTTCACGTGAAAATAAATAAATTTTTGGAGAAGGCGGTAAAATTTCATTTCACTTTGAACTGAGTACTAGCCTTTACTGAAAAATGGTGAATTGAAGACTGCTTACACAAAGTTTTTCAAAAATTCGTTGGAAAACCGGACGCTAGTTTTAACATGATGACAACGTGCCAACTTACACTGCTGAAATAACGATTAACTTTATTGCCATCACCAAAAAATACGACCAGCACCATATTCTCCGCGTCTTGCAACTGTTGATTTCTGGTTTCTTCCAAAAATTAAAACAAATTTGAGGAGAAAGGTCTTTAATAGTAACGCAGAGATAATTGATGCGGTTAATGCTAAACTTGATAAGCGTAAAAAGCAAGATATTGAAGATGGTTTTTAGAAGTATAGGCTTAATACATTGAAATCAATGGTGACTTTACAAAAAAGACGAAGATTAAGAATAAAATACGTAAACGATTTTTTTCTAGTCAACTAAGCGAACTTTTGTTACTACTCTCGTGTATCATATTATTTATAGATGTCACGAAAGTAAAAGAAGTCTTATAAATATTATCTGTCGATATTTTTATATTCGTATGTGTCAAATAAATGTTTTTCACTGTTCACCTTACTATACATTTTAAACATTGCAGCTCCAAAAAGCGTATTAAAAGCTTTTTTATACATAAACAGGTAACTCTCACAAATTCACTTATTTATTTTGTTTGAGATGCAAAAGGACATTATCAGTAAAGGATGTGTATTTTTAAAGGTTCCCAATTTTAAATTAAAATAGGAAAAACAAGTTTTGAAGATCAGTGCAACTAGCTTTACTGGATAGATAGTTTTATCCCATTAATGCTTGAATAAGATTTCAGCCATGTAGTGACCGATGCTAGCGCAATCTGAAATTCCACTTTCGCAGTAATTGCGGTCATGTCTCGCTAATAACTCGCCAAATGTTATGTTCAAAGTGTTCAATTGTCTCTGGTGTATAATATTCTTATAGAGTTCTTACTCACAAGATCTCGGTGACTCAAAGACTGGATCATGACGTGTAATTAGTCGTTCATCAAATTCTTTGAGTAAATTAATTGTGGATACAAAAAAGTTAGAAATCATGTCTTATACCCTTTAACCATTAAATCAGTGATGAAATATTTAAGTTTGCAAGAAGTCATGGACTGCGACTGCAGCAACATGACAACGAGGAGCTTTAGCACCAAAGCAATTAAAAACAACAAAGCCTTTAGAATTAGTGGTTCCCTGAACTACTGAAATCACTGCACTGCTTAAAAATACAAAACATTTACTAGATAATCACTGAGATTAGTTGTAATATTATACAGAAATACAGATTTCTTAAACAAAAAAAAACAATGTTTTGGGGATCAAGGCACTCCCAACGCTTTCACGGTTAGCTTATTACGTCCTACCTTATGCCATTACAGCTTAATCTAGACGTACGGCTATAGGTCCGATTTTCGTAGAACTACCTGCACATTGCATAGCTCCATGCCGGCCAATAATACTGACAGGGAAGATGGGTTGGCCCATGAGTTCTGAACCCCAACAGGGCTCATAGAAATGTGTTCATTCACACCAATGATCGTAATCGATGGTGAAAATTCCCTTTTGCATCTCGCTCCTATCGGGATTCGAACCCGGTACCTCCCGCGCAAACTGCTGCAGCTTTAACCACTGCGCCATTTGGTCGGTTTCTTATACGATGTTTCAAAAATTATCTGGAAAAGGTAAGCTAAGTTTTATTTTACAAATTATATAATTTAAGTTCATCTTCATTGTCCAGGTGTGAGAAAGATTTTACCGTTTTTAATTGTGTAAGGATTGTCTCCATTGTTGGAAGTCAATGATTCTCTCGTGTAATAAGCCGCGTTTGTACTACTCATATCCACGCAAGTCACCGTTTCTCTCAATAATTAGAACCATCGGAGAAACTCAACTCGATAGCTCATTAACGGTTTCGATGATATCACAAGTAATTTGTCCATTTAATAATTTAATAACGGCTTCTTCTTTAGGAATAGGGATTCCAAAATAATACCAGTTATACAGGTACAACAAATTTGTCAATAGGGATATTTTATGACATTTAATCCAATTTTTAGATTAAATGAATAGCATTATTATCTTCTAGTGAACTATTTCACCACATATTAATCAATATCAGTTATCACAATTAACAATTAATAATTCACTTTTCAATTATAAAAAAAGTAAAAAAACAGAATTTTTTTGGTGTTACTATACTCACCCGCCAGCAGTTTCCGTTTTTAGGCGGTATACTTCAGCTTTGACATCAAATTTGGTTCACCCAAGAAACACATCTCGTTCACTGGAGTTTATATAACTGTTACTTCATCTTCAGGCCGGAAACCTTTGACTCGGCCATTTTACTGTGATGGTTACGACCAAATACCTGAATTTTTGATTTGTAGCAAAAATCGTACTTTAAATGTCGATCTCTATTTATTTAAGTGAAAAAAAAGCGTGGGTCCCACATTGAACTTTTAAGTCTATAACCTAAAAATTGGTTTAAACATTTTGAACTCGGCTTAAAATTTCGAAACAAACTTATTCGAAATCTATTGAAACGTGAATCATTCAAAAAAAACAATTTTTGTTTTATAAAACCGAGATCAACTAAAAATATGATTTATGATTAAACAATTGAATTCGAGGAAAAATTTACTAAAATCAGAACCTTACATTAGCTCAAAACATATATTATAGGGCCGCAAGCATCTATCAATATCTAAAGAAGATTTTTCACTGTCGATTACCAGCTGTTATAGTCGATTACCAGGTCGACAATAGATATTCCTCGCGCATCAAAAAAGAAACCTCATTAGTCCTGGTAAATTCAAAAATTCGGTCTTTTGTTTTTTCAAATTCAGCTTTAATTGGGTTCAGGGCGGACTTTTAAACTGTCCTAGCTCCTTGTAACTGTCAGAGCTCTTGCACCCAACGCGCGTTCCTTTAAGTAAAGGTTAATAGTTGCCTTAAACTTGTGCATTATATACTCAAACGGAAACTGAAAACCGAATAACGGATTCCACTTCCTGGATGTTCGATAAATAAATTTGCGTTTTGCACCTTCAGTTCGAGGTTTCGGCAGCTTCACCGTAAATCCATGCGCATTAACCGTTCCTCGTATTACCCGTCCTGGCGTAACAAATGGTGGTATTTTCACCTTTAATTCTGCAAAACATTTACCATTTATTAATCTATAGAACACGCAGAGTTCTGCAACATATATGCGGTGCTGTAAGCATTCTAGATCTTTCGTATGTCTGGGGTTTCGTATTATTCGAATGGCACGCCGCTGAACTCTATCCAGCAACTGGAGAGCAATACCATATGCTACACCCCAAACCTGACAGCAATATTCTATACAAGGTTTAGGTTGATAAAAGTCACGATCCCAGGCGATTGTAACATACTTTCACTGGTATATTAGTGAAAAACATGGAGAGCAAACATGGACGCTCTATAGTTAACTATAATTATGAAAAGTTTCACAGCATAAATGTTCCGTTTAACAAATAAAGGTTTCACCATAGCATCATGACCGATTCAATTCTATTGTAACCTTGTAAGTTACGAGAAATGTTTTATTTTCGTTAAACCAAATTTCAATCAAAACAATTATATCAGTACTACCTGGAATCACTCAATTTATCTAAATCACATAAATTGTTTTGAATTCTACGGATCTGTAAGTAAAGAATCCAAAAATAATCATACGTTTCCCATTTATTAATGTCAAAGGTATCAATGTCAACAAGAATATGTTTATAGAATTATCAACTGAATTCATAACATAGTTGAAGTTAAGAATTGTTACCAATTTTCGTATGGTGTGACATATGGTGTAAGTTGATTGCGAATATGTAGTTGAAATCTGATTTGATTCGCGAATACAAATTGTTCTTTGGTTTGCTGAATGATATGCGGGCTTGGATTGAATATTTTACTTGCAATATCCTTTCATCCATGATGGAAACATTTTTGATACATACTACATTCAAATATCCAATTTAGGTGATTAATATTACCAAAAGATGCCACTCTACATCTGGTATCAGGTATATAGTTGAGGTTTATATCATAGATTTATTGGAGTCTTTACTAAAGTAAACGAGTTCTCTGGTTATCTCCAAATATTTTCCCAACAGTTTATGTAAAATAAATTTAATTTTTAAAAATTATGAAATAAATTAAAAAATTAATTAAAAAATTATGTGACATATGGACAAATGGTTGCAACTATACTCCAACATAATATGAACTTAGTAAGCATTTAAAAATTCGAATAATATCCGAAATAGTTGGAGAAAAGAGAACCGGTTATTGAATGCTTTAATTGGAATCACTTATGGGTACCTTATTTGGACGACAATCATTTGAGGTTCGCAAACCACGTGAAAATATTTATATTATTTGAAAATTTCAAAATAATATTAAAATATATATTAATCATTGTATCAACATTTAACTGTTATAAACCGAGAACATCAACATTTTACCAATATTATTAAACCGAACTTCAAAATGTCTAAAGTCTTCAGCAGATGTAGATATCATAAAATTTACTTGTCAAGTGCGAGTTCTAATGCATGTATCTCGTACTAAGATTAATCTTAGATGTAACGAGTAGGAGAGTAATTTTATAAAAAAAACGAAAGGTTCATAAGTGGTTATAATTGAATTTAACTCCTCGACTTTCTAAAAAGTTTTATGTTGTTTAAACGTTTAATTTGCGTTAAATTGTGTCAAATTTTTGTTAATTCTCTCCAATAGCCAGCAATGGCATATAAAAACCCTTTCGCAATTCACCTTTATTATGATTTTCACACTTGGTATTTTCTACCTAAAATTAACTACATATCGTATTGGTTCGTAATTGGTCTACTGATTTTGTTGCTAAATTTTCAACTAAACATACTGTGTCATGTATTATATGTTGTTTAATAGACAACCAACCGGGAACGTTTGCTTGACGAATCCCGTCAGTAAAACTGAAACACTGTCCATGGTTTGAAAATTTCGATGCCAGATTTCAAATATATTGACCTCTGTTGATATTATTTGGGTTTATTTGGTATTATTTCTCCGGTTAAGGGGTAGCGTTTATCGTCACACAGATCAAACGTGTTTTTCCATTAGTTGGTTATGAATATTTTAATTAAAGCAAATATAAATAAAATTAAATATTAATATAAATATAAGTGAAAACCAGTGATGGACATATTGCGGAAATACGCATACGGTTTCATTTAGTTAAAATTATTTATATATTTATCTCACTTTCAATTAAATATTTTATTCGTATACAAGTTGAATGGTGATGGGTTGTGGGAGAATGGGGAGCACAATCTCGTGGATTGAGTGCTCCGTTTAATGGCAACTGAAAATGGTGGCTACGACTGGTTGTCCCGATGACCTGTTTAATTTCTGTCTTTTGTTTTCTTGAAGAGCAGGTGATGGGTTCTCGAATGTCTGTTTGATGCTGTATTCGTGTATTGATGTTTGAAATCGCCCTTGTGAACATCGCGGATACATGGTGACTTTCATTGATAGAAATCGATTACAACCATAACGGGCGTGTTGATAGAATTAATAAGTTTTGGAGAAACTGCAATACTTGCAACCATAGCTAGGCACATGCGAAGAATTTTTAACTGGTATGTGAAGTTATATAAAGAGTAAAAAGCAACACCTTTACATCAACGAAAATTAATCAGTTAAAAAAATGGAAATTCGGAGTTTAGAAGAGCAGATGAATTTATCGCAGCATCAAAATTCTCCGACAGTGGATGAAAATCTGAGATCCAAAACCAAAGCAGGTAATTATTGAAGGTGCTGTTGAAAGGATCTGTAAGGCTATTTTCTCAAACATCGAGATGCGCAAATCAAGGGTCGTAGATGCGGTTCCAAACAATACAGACGTATCATTTAAACAATTCGGATAGTTATAATCGCAATATTGAAATGGTATTGACGGACATTAATATAATGTGAAGGTAAACTTCGCACAATTGGGATTTTATACGTTACATCTTTTATGTGAATTATGTAAAAACAGAGTAAATTACATAAAACGTAAACAACATGTAAAACTATTTAAAAATGTCACAAATGTAACGACGTACATTATCATTGGTGCAGATGTTGCCCATAATACAGGTTTAGATACCTGACGTAAACGAATAATCGATCACTTAACGGTTTATTTTCCAGGGTAACGCTTATGTTATCTTTAGTAAATAAAGTATGTGGCATAAAACGCCCAGATTTTCTTAAGCTGATGATAAATTACATTGAAACTATTTACAATTCTCTAAGTAACTCGGCAGTTAAATCTAATGTAACACATCAATTTGTGATCCACTTGGTTTGTAAAAGGTTGTCTGTATTCGGTTTTCCATAGAAAATTGCCGATGAATCACTTAATTAAAATTTATATAAGAAAGTGCAATATTTAGAGGATCAGATAGAGAGCATTAACCTCCTAGTCAAGTTGTTTCACTTCTTTCATTGTTACGGAGGCAAATTCTCCCCTTTCAAAGCTAATAAACAAAAGAAAACCCGATGATGCCATCGAAAATCTAGTAGGATTAAGTCAAAAAGATAAAAACAATTTTGAATGGCCACTTAAATTCGAGGAATACCGAGAAAAAAGTGAAGAACAAGAAACTGAACAAAATCAAAAAGTAGCACAGGTAATGATCCGTTTTTTGGACTTCAATTCTAAATAATTTTTGTTTTTTTGTAATTTTATATCTAAGATTGAATTTAAATATAATTATTGTGATAAATGTTCAATGAAGTACAATTTAAATCTTTGCTAGTAATAATTGTTGGATTCCTTTTAATCAATGTTTCATCTAATAGTATCCGAGCTATTGAATCACTCTTGAACAGACCATTTAAGTATCTCTTATCGAAAATTACCTTTTGGGAAACTTATCAAAATCGTCAGCTTTATTTTTCGATTTCTTTAACCAACAATTCCTTTAGGATTATGATGTGCACGTTTATGATTTTTTTAGAATGTTCCAGTGAAAAATCTATCCGGTTCGATAAAATGCTCATTCTTCCTTTCAATTTGCCAAACCTATCTTCAACAGTCACCCTTGCTGAGCTTAGACGAAAGTTAAAATATTACTGTATGGGCGTTAGCTTTGCATCTGGATAAGGTTTAATAAGGCACGAGCTAAGAGGAAATGCTCCATCTACTATGATGTGATGTTTGGTAATCTGATATGATGTGATGCTAGGGCTTACCAACATTAATATGTCTAAAATAGAAAATACACCTTTTCCTAGTATACATCTGGCCTTGGAGACCACAATTCTGGCAACACCCAAATTTTATTCAGGTTCTGCCTGTATAATACCACTGATAATAAAACACTATTCATTTTATTTTGCAGCTTCAAACATTTTCTAATCATAGCCAATATCGAAATTTCAACAAAGTTCAGTTATAGATTCCTTTACTGAACTTTTGTTTTTTCAGAACTTTGATTTTTCTGGTAGACGTGTTTGTAGTGGTTGAATCCAAGATATTATAAAAAATTGTCATTTTGATCTAAAATCGTTTCCAGTAATGACAAATTTGTGTTTGTTTTTAATTGTGCTATTTCAGTCTCAAAAGCTTGTCCCAAATAACAGTGAGGGATGAGATGGTTTTCAAATCTTTTAAAGAGGATCAATTCTAGTGGGAATAACAACTTTTGTTTTCTCTTTAACTAAATAATAATAGCAAGCCATTCACTATTTTGCTGTGATCAGCTTTGTTACTTTCGAAAATTTCGAAATTTTTGAAGCCTGCTCTATTGATAAACACACAGTCGTCAAACACTCAATTAGATTTAACAGGTCCTTGTCATTTTTTATGAGACGGTATATCTTTTGGTATTCGATTTGTCGAGACGATGATCTAGCAAACTAATCAGCTACCAACAATTCCAGAGGTTTGGGCATCAAGGCTCTTACCGCAAATTAAACTGCAAGTTGCAGCAAATGACTTACACTTGAGATTAATGATGCGAATGATATACAATCAATATCATTTGAGGATATTTTATTTTTATTAGTCCAATAACTCCAGCATTTGCGCCTACTAATTTAGTTTTTGATATTACTGATTCAGAATCAGGTCACTTTCAGTGCTACTGAATTGGCAACATCACATTTAAAATCAACAAAACAATTGAATATGAGCCAGTTTGTCACACGTCCCACAGTTATTTCACGCAAGAAATATTCAAATAATTTAGTATTGCGAATGATCATAAGGGACATGCAGTCGTTTTCAATTGTAGGAGTTATCGGATTTCAAGAACTTATCGTTGGATTAAATCCATGTTATGGGTTACCACATCGAACTGCATTAAGTAAACAGCTTTTACCATCGCTATATAATAGCTGTGTTGGCTTTTAGAAATAAATGAATCGGTTTAATTGGTTACTTTGGCCACAGATATGTGGACGAGTTGTCCAACCGATTCCTGCATTTCAATTACGTAGCATTGATTTAAATTGGATTTTAAAGACATGCCATCTGGGTGTTTCAATTTTTTTTGGATCGTCTACAGCAGAAAATATCAAAATTCGCATTGAAGATTTACTACCACAATGGGATCTAAAAGATAAAATTCATACAATCGTTACGGACAGTTGATCGAATATTGTGGCTGCTTGTAAACTATTTAAACTCAACCATTTACCCTGTTTAGTTCACATGGTTAATTTAATTGTCCAAGATGACATTAAATTAATAAAGCCAATCCTTTTAAAAGCGACTCCTAATGCGACTGTTAAACTAATAAATTTCCAACATCAAATGAATATTGGGCCGGGTTTGAAAGTTATAAATGATGTGATTACAAGGTGGAATTCCACTTACTATATGTTTAAAAGAATAGGTGATTTGAAAGAATGTATAAACGCCACATTAGGAGTTCTTGATAGGATGAGTGGGAATTATCCGCAGATATTGCCAATTATAAAACTCTTTGGACTTGTAACGGTCGAACTAAATGCTGAGGCAAACGATAAAGATTTCAAAGTAACAGCCTTAATCGATGGCCTAATAAGGGCCCTGCAAAAGATAGGAAGGGAAGTACAAAGTGATTACGCAAGTAATTTATTTGATGCATTAATGTCTGGCATTCAAAAGAAATTCAATTTAATCCATTGTGAAACCGACGTTTTAGGTACTTATTTTAAGAAACGGACAGTTGCCAATATCAACGATTAGAAAAAAGAAAAGGATTCCATCATGTGTCTAATTTATTCAAAGCTCGCGAAAGAAACGAAATTAATGAAAGGCCGATCGCTGAAACAAGTAAAGGTTTGATTTGGGGTGATTTCGACACCTGGATCCAAATGGTGTGAAGTGCGGCAATATTGCGAAAAACTGGTGGAAATGTAGAGAACTCGTTTACTCACGCCTTGCAAAACTAGCGAAGCAACAGTTAGCTTTAATAGTCACTTCTGTTCCATCAGCGCAAATTTTTTCGAAAAGTGAACAAATCCTTTCTGAAAGACAAAGTTCGTTTAAATCCGCGAATTTTGAAAAAATAATTTTTTTGAATGCTATCCAACATTTTTTTAAGGCTGCTTATCTATATATACTAGCATATACAAAATAAGGAAATTCCTTTTATTGCCGATGACGTACATCATAGAGTTCAACGAACCACAAAATGTTTTTTTTTAAATATTTTGTTTAGTATGTATCTTTACTGGTCGTATATGTACAATATTTAGGATTACGATAGTGTTTGAAACATAACTAATAAACAATTACATAGTACATAGGTAAAGCTATATGTACTAAGATAAGCGTTTCTTTTTTAACCGGTACATTTTGCTTTTTGATATAAGGATTTTAGAAATATTTGATCGAGAATAATCAAGAGATCTCGGTTTAGTAAGATCAAACAAATTAAAATTAGGAAAAAATTATTGCATGTATGACTATGAATAAAAGTGTTCGATATAATAAATAAATTAATTTCCGTTTAAAAAAAAAAATCAATAGTACTAAGAGAGCGGATTTTCACTGCGGTCATAGTCAATTTAATACAAAATAAGGAACTTAACTAGGTAAACCTATCATTTATAAATTATTTGGTGCATATGGTGTTAAAGATGGGGTCTTGGTTAATAATTTTTGATAATTATTATAATATTTCTCCCATATTGAAGACCATTCAACCGAAACGAGTTCTATAGAGACGCTCGTCCACGCGGTTATTTTGGACAAACCCGAAAGAGGTGGACTGCAAAAATTTCATCTGTTAACCAGCTAACGCAACATTATAGTGTCGAGTTTGTATCGCTAACTCGATAAATTTTTAAGTTTAGTTTTTAAGAAAAAAAATAATTACGAAATTGAATTTGAAATTGAGTCTACAGACAAAAAGGGAAGAAATATTATATACTGTGTTAGTGAAAAGAAAATTTATATTTCGTGAGTGGAACACATATCGAATTTATTATACCTGTCTTATAAACCTGTAAATATACCTCCTTCTATTTCTCGAATGTTGGTTTCCGATCTAGAATTCGTATTTGTTTGCATTTTTGTTAATAAACGTAGATATTTATTTGGGACTGTATACAACCCACCTATAACAAGCAAGAGGTATTATACAAAATTTAAAAAATCCCTACTAGATATTGAACTTTTATTAAGCTATCTCACCTGCCAGTATGATGAAATATTCATCTCAGGTGACTTCAATTTTGATTTACTACAGGATAGTATGTTCTCTCGAATGTATTTGAATATTTTGCACAGTCTTAATGTATCAGTACATAATACTGGTGAGCCAACTTATTTTTGTCCAACCACTAACGGTACCGCTTCTTCTCTTATTGACCATGTTTTATCGTTCACCGATAACTCTATTTCTTTTTTCAATCAATTATTTCTCTGTTTAGGATCTCATCATGACCTATTAGTATTCTCTACTAATTGTTACTCTCGCCCGGAGCCTAAAAGGTTTAGTTTTAAGGATTTTTCTAATATAGATGATTCTCATTTAGCACTAGTTTGCAGCTCTATTCCATTTTTTCTCTTGATTCCTCTACTAGTCAAATCCAGCTTTTCAATGGATTTAGTAATTCAGTTTTCAATAGTTGCGTTCCTCTTAGATCAGTGGTAATTAAACTTAAATCTCTTCCATGGATGTCTGGAGAAATTATGGATGCAATCAGATTTAGGGTAGATAAATTTCGCTTATGGAAAAGATTAGGAGATAGTAAGATATTTTTAGTCTACAAACAAGCTCGCAATAGAGTAGTAAGATTAATTAGGGCAGCCAAAAGTACTTTTTTCCAGGATAAATTAGATCCATCTCTTCCTCCTAAGGTTTTTTGGCGTAATGTTCGAAATCTAGGTCTAGGCAGGTGTAGAAATAATGGTATTTAAGATTTTAAAGCTGGGGATATCAATTCTTATTTTATTAGCTCGAATCCAACTTTGGTTAGTCCTGTTGTTGATCTTAAATCTGAAGAGTGTTCTAACTCTTTTTCATTTTCTAATATTTCCTTTGAGGAGTTACAGTTTGCTGTTTGGAAAGTAAAATCGGAATCGTCAGGTCTTGATAGGGTTAGTTTAAAATTGGTGAAACGAATTTTTCCTGTAGTCTTGTAAAATATTTATTACACATTTTTAATTTTATCTTAACCTCTTCTTCATTTCCTGAGCAATGGAAACTCAGTAAAATAATTCCAATTCCAAAAATTAACAATCCTGTTGAGTTATCCCAATTTAGACCTGTCAGTATGTTAAGTTCCATTTCAAAAGCCTTTGAGATTGTAGTGAAAAACCAAATTCAGTCCTATATAATTGATAATAGTTTACTTAATGTCTTTCAATCTGGTTTTAGAAAGTGTCATGGCACGAATACTATAGTATGGAAAA
This sequence comes from Tipula lateralis, assembly GCA_963932295.1. Lineage (NCBI taxonomy): Eukaryota > Metazoa > Arthropoda > Insecta > Diptera > Tipulidae > Tipula > Tipula lateralis. The sequence continues at coordinate 101,699,946 of OZ010736.1, forward strand.
CAGGAAACTGACTTCTCTCACTTTATTAGATTTTTCAAAGGCCTTTGATTCTTTGAATCACAACATTCTCTACAACAAGCTTCTCGCACAATTTAAATTTTCCCTTTCAGCTGCTAGATTAGTTAAAAATTATTTATCGGACCGTTCACAGACAGTTTTTTTGGTAGTTGTTATTCTAATTTTCTTCCAGTTACTTCAGGTGTCCCTCAAGGTTCGGTACTTGGTCCTTTATTATTTTCTATGTACATTAATGACAAAGAATCCTCGTTTCACCATTGTTCGTTTCACATTTTTGCTGATGATGTCCAAATTTATGGAAATAGTAAGTTAGATCAGCATTCTATTGTTAGTAATATTTCTCTGGTTAACGAGGATTTAGATAGAGTATATAATTGGTCTATTTCCAATGGACTCGTCTTGAATGCTAGTAAATCCCAATCTATTATTATATACAAAAAATCTTTACATACGTTTTCGTTTCCTTGTATTAATCTTAATTGGTAAGTCATTCCGTTTTCAACTACTGTTAGGAATTTGGGGATAGTTTTTAACAAAACTCTTACATGGGGTGATCATTTAATAAAAGTTAGTAGAAAGGTATTTGGTTTACTTAGTTGTTTGTAAAAAGTGGTAGGATTTACGGATAGTCAGTTTAAAAATAGTCCCTCCGCATTTTCCTTATGGTGATGTTGTGTGGTGCTTCGGTCACGTTTAGTTTTTTCGTTTTAGCTAAATTTTTAATTTTTTAAATTGTAATTTTACTGTGCATTAAAAATTTCTTTCTCGGCCACTGAACTCAGTAAAATTATGGAAGTGCACTTCTTTTTCTTTTGTATATAGTAGCCCTTTTTTTTAAAAAACAATTTTGTAGTTAAAAGAAAAGTTTTATTTTATTATTCAAAAAAGGCTTGAGCTGTATATACACAGAATATAAAAATCTGTACAAATTGTTAAAATATATAAAACAAATAATTTATTATATATTTAAAATATAAATAATTTTTTTCTGGGTATGATTAACTTTTATAGACGTTTCATCCCAGCTGCCGCAACAGACCAAATCTTACTGAATGATTACTTGAAAGGATACAAGAAAAACAGTAAGACTAATTAATTGGTCAGCGGAATCTATTCAAGCCTTCAATAATTGTAAGAAGTTGTGCCAAGCAACTCTTCTTGCACATCCGTCTTCCACAACGCGATTAGCAATTACGGTGGGTGCTCCGGATACGGCAATTGGAGCAGTGGTACAGCAGTATGTTGATGGTGCATGGCAGCCACTTAGTTTTTTTCTGTACGTCTCAATGATACGCAGAAAAGGTATAGTGCTTATGACAGAGAGTTGCTTGCAGCTTACTCTGGCATTAAACACTTTAAATATCTTTTAGAAGGTAGGGAGTTCACACTGTTCACGGATCACAAACCACTTATTTATGCGTTTTATCAGAATCCGGAAAAAGAATCTCCTCGCCAATTTCGTCATTTGGATTTTATCGGTCAATTAAATACCGACATCCAACATATCTCAGGCATTAATAATGTCGTTGCAGACACCTTATCACGCATTGATCTAATTTCTATTCCTGAAAGTATAGATTATGCGCAAATTGCAGATGCACAATTGATTTTCGGAAAAAAGGTTTTTGAAGCCTTTCACAATTTATCTCATCCAGGGATCAAAGTATCAGTTAAATTACTGACAAAACATGTCATTTGGCCATCTATCTTTAAAGATTCAAAAACTATGGCTCAAAATTGTATAGCATGTCAGAAGTCGAAAGTTTCAAGGCATAACATTTTCCCTCTCGGCTCTTTTAAATTAACTTCGCAGCGCTTCGCAGAAATACATCTAGACATTATTGGTCCACTTCCGTTTTCTGAAAATCAGCGTTACTACGTGACATTAACAGATCGTTATACGAGATGGGTTGAGGCGGTTCCAGTACCGGATATTGCTGCGTCTAATGTTGCTTTTGCCGTGTACTCCACATGGATTTCCCATTTCGGTGTGCCAGAGGTTATAGTTACGGACCAGGGAACCCAGTTTGAATCCAATCTATTCACAGAACTGTCAAATTTGCTTGGTTTCAAACGCATACGGACAACAAGTTATAATCCAAAGGCGAATGGAATGATTGAGCGTTGGCATAGAACGTTAAAAGCCTCTATCATGTGTCATGAACGTTCCGATTGGACGGCAGTGCTTCCGACTGTCTTGCTAGGTTTGAGATCAGCATTTAGCGAGGATCTAAAAACAACTCCGGCGGAGATTGTGTTTGGTTGTCCATTGAGAGTGCCTGGACAGCTGCTAAATTCGTCTTTAGATAATCAAATTCCGCAAAACAAATTGGTCCTTAATTTAAAAAAACACTTTGACGAATTTAGACCATCTCCAGCCAGACACTCCAATGTTAAAATTTTTATTAATAAAAAACTTTCGGATTGCAGTCACGTTTTTCTTCGCAGTGACTCTCCACGAAAGTCTCTGCAAGCACCTTTCACCGCCCCTTATTTGGTTTTAAATCGTTCAGAAAAAATTTTTACAATTCAGATAAACGGGAAGTCAACTGTTGTTTCAATCGATCGACTTAAACCATGTTTTATGGAAAATGATGTTGGCATAAAACCGATTCCACATGTACTCACTTCTCCTATGAAGGGATCGATTGAAACAACAGGTCAAAATTCGAAAATTTTAGACAGTTCGGCAAATCAAAATTCCAAATTTATGGACAGGAGACCTCTGACCAAGAAAGTCAGGTTTGATTTTAGGACTGATTTGCCTTCCTCATCAACTACAAAATCGGGTCGTAGTATCAAAATTCCCTCTCGTTTTTTATCAAGTTAAATTCTTAAAATTTTCTAAATTTAATTAACATTCATAAATTTTTCTTTAAATTATTTGGTTTTCGCGAATTTTTACAAATTCACTGGGGAGGGGGTATTGTGGTGCTTCGGTCACGTTTAGTTTTTTCGTTTTAGCTAAATTTTTAATTTTTTAAATTGTAATCCTACTGTGCATTCCAAATTTCTTTTTCGGCCACTGAACTCAGTAAAATTATGGAAGTGCACTTATTTTTCTTTTGTATATAGTAGCCTTTTTTTTAAAAAACAATTTTGTAGTTAAAAGAAAAGTTTTATTTTATTATTCAAAAAAGGCTTGAGCTGTACACATATACTTAGAATATAAAAATCTGTACAAATTGTTAAAATATATAAAACAAATAATTAATTATATATTTAAAATATAACTCATTTTTTTATAGTAAAAGTAGTGTTAATTAATTATTGCACAATTATCAATATTGAAAAATGAATCAATAAAGAAATATATGTATATGTTTATTGTAAAAAATAAATTAATCCAAAACTGAAGACAAGCCGTTTTATAAAAGAAAATATATAAAGAAGTATTAACAACATATCCAAGGACTACATTAACTTCCAAAGTTGTCTTATTTGGTATGTTTCAGGAAAATATGTCTATTCTAAAAAGATGTTTTAATGCGTGCACTCGTTTTATTTTCGGAATTAGGAAATTTGACCATATATCACCCTATACTAGTCTTGTTCTTGGTTGTAGTTTAACTAGTTTTTATGAGTTTCGGATTTGCGCTTTTATTAGGAAGCTACTTAAAACTAAAGAAACAAATTATTTATTCAAAAAATTATTATTTAGCAGGTCGCATTACGCCAATCTACGGTTGCTGCCTGCGAGAAACTCTTGTAGGTCTTTAAATTCATCTTTTTTTGTTAGAGATATTTCTCTATGGAATTCTGTTCCCAGTATTAGGAGTTTGAGATCTGCCGATACGTTTAAATCGAGGTTTTTTGAATGGCGTGTCTGAATGACAATATAATTAGTTTAAGTTAATTGTTAAGATTTTTTTAAATATATTGTCTGATCCCTGCTGCTCATCCTATTGTAAATGAGCGTGTACTCAAAAAGGTATGTGCGTGCCCATGTTGACCTTTTATAATAAAAAAGTTAAGAGGTTTTTCCAGGTTCCATTAGGCATGGAAGTAATAATTTTTTTACAAGTGCTTCCATATGCGCTTTTTTTTCTTAATCAAAATTATAAGCAATACATAAATAAATTAATATTTTTTTAAGCATTCCAAACTAGAATATACCAACGTGTACAAGGAGGGACATTTATTTTGGACTGGTGAGTTTTTTTATAATATATTAAGTTTTTGATTCCTTTGTAAATTATAAATTTTCTCGATATTAAACACGTTTGTCTTGTATATAAATATTTTCTTTCGCCTTGTACAAAAGTACAATACTATTTGTGAATTTCAATAAAGTCAATTATAAAGTTTCAATAAAGTGCATTGAAGATCGATGGTACTAAAAATGTTTATATTCTTACAAGCCTATTTAGTTTAAATATGAATACATTTGTTTTAATTATAATATAAAATGGAATAGTTTTTTTATTTACTGATGATGATGAGGTCGAAGTGAACGTAAATTTGACACGTGAAAGATTTTTTGCCGGTCTCTTATGATTAATTTAAAACGGCGACATGGAACCTTCCCAGCCACCTGAAGTATATCCTACCAGAACACGTGACTGTCGCCGGAGCACCGCAACAATTTGATATTTTAAATTTTATATTTCCATTTAAAGTAAGTGATGTTCGAATCGATTCTGATCGAATCTTTTTAACCTGATCATTTAATAGTTCGAAACATCAATTCATTCGTTTTAAAAAGATCAGGTTAAAACGAATCCGAAATCAAACGTAACGGAATCGATTCGTTCATTTCTGTAAAACCATCATATCACATTTTGTCTTTTATTTTATTTTGCGAATAAAGTAAAAGAAAAACCACATAAATTATTTTTCTCATTTTAACACAAACATATAATTGTATGCCTACAGCCTTTAATGTTATACTGCTATCTTTACTCTCTCTCATTTTACTAATGTGAAAAGGAGGTAAATATAAAGCATAGTTTTCTCAACTTTATTACAACGTAAAGAGAAAACCACTTTTTAACTCGTTTTGTCTATTCGTCTCGATTTTTTCAATCGAAACGATTCTTTTGAACGAATTGATCTTTTGATCGATATGATGCTTTTCAGTGAATTGATTCTGTTATACGAACAAAATGATTCTTTTGAACGAATTGATCATTTTACCGAATTGATTCTTTTGAACGAGTTGCTTTCGTAAAAAAATTGTTAAGAAATTTTGTAGCATGATTCTGTTTCAATGACCGATGAATAATTGAAGTTTTATAGAAATAATATTTATTTTTATTAATAATTTTGATTTGATTTTAATATTGATTTTTCCAAATAGATTAGTTATATATGATATGATATGATAGGGGAAGTACAAGCCAACCAGTTACGGCGAATCTGAGATTGTTACCATAATCCTGGAGTATATTCAGCAGAGTTCTAAATAGATATCTGAGAATTTTTACTCCAAAATTATGCGGGCCCAGTCCCTGCTTGCATCCCAACATATAAGGTTTGGGAAAAGGAAACAATCACAGAAACGACTAAGGTGATAATCCACAGCAGTCACTGCTAACTACATTATTAGTAAATTATTATATATTGTTAGTATAATCATTTTCACATAGGGATTGAGTTTGTTATTATTGTTAGTTGGATAGGTAAGGACCATTCTATATTCACCATACGTATTCGTATCTCCTCGACAGTTAAAACTGGAGTACTTTACAAACATCTTTGGGTCATCTCATCATATGCTGTATTTAAAGATGTGTCCCTATAATTCCCAATCCATCACCATCTAACGCGTAGGGAGTATAAATTCCGCGATGACCTGACAGCATTTCTATATACAATATGATGATCTAATACATTGTCAATTCGTTTGTAAGGGAAACTATTTAAATAAATAAATAGTTTAGTTCGGTCATATTTAGCTAACCTGATCGATCATTCCATTCCACACATTCTATCTTTATGTCCGTTTTAAGTTTTCCAACCAACAATCACACAATACACAAAAGTAGAATTCTTGTATAACACACTACAATCTAATGAAAGAAATCACCAAAGCGGCCGTCCGATTCAGAAAGTTTTATAGTTTGTAATAGAATTATTATACAGCAAAAATAAGCTGCTTTTTAAAGTAAAATAAACTTTCTGGTCAAGACCACCGGTCAAGAAATCCCCATCCAATGTTAAGAATGTCACTCAAGAAATCTTATCCATTTACACTTATATAAATTAGGAAAACAAAATAATTTAAATAAATTAGTATTTTCCATTGAAATAAAGACAAAAGTTATTTAAGAGTACAACATACCATGGTACATACCAAGTATATACACAAGAGCAAAATTGTGGACTTTATTGACAAAATAAAATCAAGAGGAATATTAACCGTTCCCTTAAAACACGATTATCCTAATATATGAACAAGCATCAGCTAAATCGAACTTGTGCATCAGCTAAATCCAACTTTAATAATAAAATAAATCGAACTTCAACATTTTAACCAATTTAAATCTTGCCAGAATATAGGTAATTTTACTGACCATATATATTATCGTCAATATAATGATCGTATAGTGATAGTGATCGTATTAAAACAATCTTCAGTCTCTTCTACCATTAATATATATGGCACTACATCAAAACCTCAGTAGTCTTATAGATATAATCTCATTTCAAATTTGATATAAGATACAAATATGACAGCATCATTTCAAAACTTTTGAATAGCATATCCATCAATATGGAAGGTTTTGCTGTATGTACCGATATATATGTATGTACATACTAACATGTGTATTATAATTTAAAAAAAAAAACTGAACAAAATTAAAAGTTAATTAACAAACTTCATTGTTGTTCAGGATCAGGACTGATCTTTTTCACTGTCTTCAAACATTATATCTCATGAAATGTGTTTTGGGCGTTAAATAGCTTATAAAAGTAGAAATTTCGCATTGTACTGAAACAGATTTTTATTTCAAATCGCGTTATATCGAAAACGCGATGTATAAGTACCGCGTTAAACAAGGGATACCTGTATATATATATTTAAAAAAAAATGTTCTTTTTTTTCCGTGCAAGTGAATACCTGCACAAAAAATAAAATAAAAACAAACAAAATTCTCTAACCAACATAGGAAACCTAAAATTACGAAAGTAGTCATATATAAAAAATTATTATATCAACAAATAATTTAATGAAATTTAGTTACCCAAGATGAATTTCAGAAATTTTAAATACAACTTAAACAGAGGATTGTGCAGGCATTTAATTAAAGCTCTGTCGAACTGAATTTTTGTAGATCTTCATGTAGAAAAAAAAGTTTCAGAACTTCGATCCGACTCAAAATTTGAACTACTGTTAGTTCTAACGATAACCAACGCGTTGCTGATGGATGGAGCATTTTTCTGGGTTTATAGTCCAATAAAATTTTTAAATCTTGGAAAAGTCCAATCCGTTTTGGGCTATTTTGGATATAATTATAGATATCACGACATGTTCTTTCTACATATTTTGGAAGAAATCGACATGCGTGATTGGCGCATAGCGCAAATGAATGGCATGATCATTTTAAAACTATTAAATTTCAGTCTCGTTTTAGTTATACCGCTACAGAATGGTTTGACCCTGTCATAACATTTGCGCCATCTGCAGCGACACCTATCAATAGTTTTGCATATTCAATATTTTGCTCGTTAAATATTTCGACAATTTTAGAGTATATACCAATCGCATCGCAACTTTCAATTTTAATTAGTGCAAAAAAAAGATCTTGAATTTTATTTTTAAAGGGCATTCGGAGAACGATACTTAAAAGTTTTGCGGTTGATATATCTGTGGATTCGTCTATGCAGATTGAAAATGGGTTAGTTCTCATTATCTCGCAAAGCTTTTCAAATTACATTTTTTATGATGGCAGAGGTTTTCGTTCTTGCACAAGAAACATCGCCCATTATTGAAGAATCATTAATTCTTGTTTTTAGCATTGGTATCAAATGATCCATACTCAAAAAGGATATATATTGTGCTCGGCACAAAAGGCACTTAACTGTATTTCAGCCATACATACTTTTTTGTTATGACTGGTAAGCGTATCAATCGATTTTAAATTGAAGGGGCTGTTTTGAAAAGCGTCTAGCGCTGCACTATTTTCAATATGTTTTTTACTCTTGGCATGATTGTATAAATCTCGAATACCCCCTTTAGCTTTAAGCTTAATATTGCATACTTTGCAAGATGCTAAATTATTTTTACTTTTACGGATCCATGATTTTAATACGCTATCATTTTCCCAACTAACAATGTAATTCCGTACAATATTACGCTTTTTTAATTTCTAAAAGTTACACGATAAATATTAAGAAAAATAATTTCTTTATGAAATTTGTATTAACCTACCGGAGAAGATTCATCTTCAATTAATTCGAATTCATTGTCTGCACTTTGTTCCGTTACAGATGTGGAAAATGGTGATTCATTTTCTACATTATTTGAACTTGAAGCTATTAAAATAAATTTCAAATTTGTAGTTTTTAAATAAAAGTTATCATTAAGTATTTATCACCTTTCATAGCAAAATAATATCTTTTTATTGTTGACATTTTAAGAAAATGTAGTAAATTTGTAATTTTAAAATGTTAGGACTGTATCGAACACCGAGACCACATAACTTGAAAAACCACCAAACTAAAATGTGACAGATCACAGATGTAATATTTTCCCCAGTAAACCAAAAAGTATGAAACGAAAGCAAATTACCCAAAAACCCGACAAAAGCAAATTGATCCATTTTCGTTTACTACAAAATTTCAATAAAAACTTCATTTTTTGAGCAAAAACTTCAAATCTTTTTTAGAGTAGAAAAAACTTCAAAATGAAGATAAATCATCACACATGGTAACACTGGCTTTGATACATACATAAAACAAAATATTAAAAATTGTTTAAAGGGAAGGGAAGTATATAAGAACGTTAGAAATCTAGAATTATATGAAGAGCGAATTATGGGATGGGGAATGAGGTAACTTAACGAGACAAACCGAAAGACATATCGCATGCGATCGTTTCCAACGGAATATTGTGATGTGATATGAAAATGATGTATATAGAATACAAGGACAAAAACGTTATATACTATTATATATAACGGAGAAACAAGAACAGACTAAAGAATATAATATTATGTAATAACATATAATGTAATGTAGTATAATAATAATGTATAATAACGATACTCATCTGTAATCAGATTTTCAACTACACACACACACAAAGCATTAATTTAATTTAATTAAATTAAATAAACACCGAGCAGACAAAAACACGTCCACTTGGTATGAAGATCCACACAACACTCCCAAATAGATTAGTTATATATGTAAATAAAATTATTGTTAAAGATATTTCAATGTACATATTAATTTATTTGTAATTATTTTAAGCTAGAAAATGGATGAAAAATATTTTATAAGTAGGTGCTTTAATTCATATTTAGTTTTGTGCAGATTGATTTTAATGTAATTATAGGTAAGTAAATAGTTTTGACTTAATAATAAAACCATTATTTAAAAAAAAAATATCAAATTTATGTCGACTAAATACTATATTATTATAAAATAAATGTTTATTTATAATTTATCTCAGTATACGATCATGGCAAAGACAACATTTATAAGTTAAAAAAGACGCATTAAGATGAGGTTACTTAATTTTATAAGTTAAATGAGCGTTAAAATATGAACAAAAGTATAGATCCAATTTAGTTTAACTAAACCGACTTAATGTGTAAATTAAATATCATGTTAAGAATAGTTGATCACAATGTTATTTTATTCTGAATATAGAGCTTAATAAAACTGCTTCCTTGTCCATATAATGTGGAATAATCGATCCGAATTAAGAACCCCATTAGAATAATTTTAAACAAAAAGGAGGAGGATTATTTTGTAGAAGTTATGTGCATGTCCGGAAATAACTGAAAGTGGCTTGAAAAAGAAGATTGGTATAGTAAGAAGGATATTATTAAAACAATAAAAGAACCAGAGTTAATGAACGCAAGAGGTGTTTATTCAATCCCTGAAATTGAATCTGTTCGTGATAACAATTGAATTATACTTAATTGTGATAAATCATCTAAATAAATTATCTGAATAATATATTTATTTTATACTGTAAACATTTGTTTAATTTTTTGTTTTAAAACATCGATAAAGAATTGAAGTTTATTATATTTTATTTTATTTTTAACTTAATATTTTTATGTGGTTTATTATTTAAAGTGAGATCTTTTTCATTAAATTTTTGTATAAAACATCTAACCATACAATGAGATCCACATTTGAGACATAAAACGATCCATATTAAGAACAACAATTTTTAAAGCGATCCTCAATATGTACATTGATATAAAACCACATTTTAAGTAAAAAAAGTACATTTCGCTTTATATTAGGTGTTTTTATGATTAAAATTGAACAAAAACCAAACAATCAATTTTTAAAATGGCACCAATTATATATTTTACAGAACATATATATTTATTAAATACAGAACTCAAGAAATAATTTCTAAAATCTTTAAGTGTAAAATACCGATCCATAATTGGGACATTTACCTATAATAACTCATGATTTTAAAGAATATAAAAATCACTAAAAAATTATTTTAAAACAGTTCTATAATAAATTTTTAATTATAATAAAATCTGGAACTAAACTTTTGGGGATTTACAACTAATATAATATTTAGTACTTAAAACATTTATCTTTTCACAATAACGTTAAACCACTATTTCATTGTAGTTCAAACTTAATTGAGAAATATTAAAAATGACCAACAATCGAGGACAAAATGAGTGGTACTTGGTGTTTGTGCAAATAAATCCATCACAAAATATCTGATCGCTCAAACCTTTTGAATTTTACTGTATGAAAAGATAATTGATATCTATAATAAACAGAAGCTAAACTTGAGTTAACATCTATAGGAGTGGCGGATTATGGCTACGGAATGTGGAAAAATTGAGTGAGATTTTTACGTGTGATAGTTACATAGAATTTTATTTCCCGAAATAACGAGTCACGCTCAATTAATAAACACTCTTTGGCAATTTATTAACATTCAATTTATTTTTTTTTGTCGGCTTTTACAGGCCATTATTGGCCCGTACCGTGTCAACAATCTGACTCCATCGGTTTCGATCACGAGCCAGCTCTTCATATTGTTGCAAGTAACCAGAAGATGCCAGATCGCTTTCTACGCCGTGGAGTCATCGTCGCCGGCGACCTCTTCGCCTACCGAAAGGCGGTTCTCCCTTCAAAGATCACTGTATCATTCGGTTCGGATCAGCACGCAGAACGTGACCGAGCCAGCGTACTCGCTGTCCTTTGATTTCATGCACGATATCAGGAATTTGCATTAAATTCCTGATCTTGTGGTTGAAATGAACTCGGTAAGTGCCATAAACGTCGCGTTTTGAGCCATATATCACACGGATGATTCTTCTCTCGAATGTTAGAAGCCATCTTTCGTCCTCATCCGTCACGGTCCAACTCTCACACCCATACATGACAACGGGTCTGATCAACACTCTGTACAGTTTCAGCTTATCCGCAGTTGCAAGATATTTTGATTTCAGCAGTGGACGTAGAAGATATAAAGCCCGATTGTCAGTGGCAAGCCGAACTTGATATCCTCTCCCACACTATTATCGTGAGTAATGAGAGATCCTTCAAATGATTGGTTACCACTACTGAAATCATTTGCGTCTTGGTCTTTAAAACCAGAGATCATATATTTTGTTTTGGACTCATTGATTTTGAGACCAACGGACGCTGAAAACTGTTCCAGTGGATCAAGTATCTCTTTCACTCCGTTGTCATTTAATCCAATCTCACAGATATCATTTGCATACGCAAGAAGTTGATTGGATTGTCGGAATAAGATATTGTCCTGAGGTGTTGCACTTTTACGAAGGATGGTATACATGAGATTAAAAAGTATCGGGGACAGCGCATCTCCTTGTCGAACACCGGAATTGATTGCAAAAGTTCTCGATAGCCTGTTCTCAACTTTAACACAGCATTGTGACTGCGTTACTGTCATTTTACACAGATGTACATATTTTTTCGGTATTCCTAAATATTCAAGCGTATACCATAGCCTCTCTCGATTGATCGAGTCATAGGCTTGCTTGAAATCTAGGAACACCTGGTGTACATCGCGAGATGTTTCGTGGTACTTGGAAAGAATCATCCGCAGCGATAAAACTTGATCAGTGACGACCTTGGTAGTCACCGATCATTTCTTTCACCAGAGGAGTAATTTTTCCCAAGATGATGTATGACACTAACTTGTATGCTGTGTAAAGGAGAGCTATACCGCGATTATTCTCGCACTTCAGATTATCCCCCTTCTTGAAAATTGGGCATAACTCGGCCACTTTCATTCGTCAGGCTTAACTTCATTTCGCCATACCACTCGAACAAGGTCGAAAAGACAGTTCCACAAAGTTCGCCCTCCGAATATCAAGAGCTCTGAATTAATGCAATCAACTCCTGGTGAACGATTTCTCTTTTAGTCACTGCATGGCCATTGTGAATTCCTCATAGGATGGATCCTCATTGAACATCTCTGTGGTCTGTATTTGAGGGTATTCAAATACAGTTTGCGATACATGTGGAACATTTAGTAAGTCAGAAAATGTTCACGCCATGTATCGAGTACCGCATCGACGTTAACACAGAGGTTTCCATCCGAATGGCAGTTGACCGGGATCTTAAGGTATGGTGCAATTCGGTGATTCCTTTAAAGAAACCACGCGAATTGTGCTTATTGCTGAGTTGTTGTAGTCGTTAGACCTTAGCCTTCCACCATTCGCGCTTTTTCTGTCTACAAATTCTTTTAGCTGTCCTCCTAGCAAGAACTGCTTTGTTTTTTTTTGCAATTGTAAACCGAGTCTGCGCTTCATTGTGGGCTATATTTCGTTGCTGAACAGCAAGACGACACTCCTCACCAAACCAATCATTTTTGGGCTTAGTTTTCACTATACCGAGAGTGTGCTGGGCAGCATCGACAACCGAGGTTTTCAATACTTCCCAGACACTCATCAGATTGGTAATTGGATCTTAAAATGCTATTGCTGACAAGATTTTAATATTTTCGTTGCGTTTCTTCATTTATCAGACCTTCACAGGAGAATTGGGGACCCGAATTAAAAAAGGCTGACTTAAAAAAAGTGTTTTTAGCGGACTTAAAATGAGTGTTTTTATTTCATTTTAAAAATGACATAAAATCTGTATGAAAATGAAATCAAAAAAGCTGACTTTATAAATGCATATCATAAGTCATTTTGAAATTGAATTTAGAATTGTGTTTAAAACTGACATAAAATGTGCATTTCTTAATTCATTTTAAATATGAATTAAGATAGGTATTTATAACTGAACCAAAATGTTCCTTTTTCATATTGAAAATGAATTAAAATTCATTAATGAACGCATTCCTTGAAAATTTCAAATGGCTTTAATTTTCTAAAAGTTTGCAATTGTCTTTTGCAAATTTTCATTAATGAAAACACGTGTATTTATTTTCAACTTCTTATAATTTAAGAGAAACAAAAAATTTTAAAATAAGATTAGTGTTCCAGAAATTTGCAGTTTATTGTGAATTAAAATATGCATTTTTTAATTCATTTTGGAAATGATTTAAAATATCTATTTATAAAATGACAAAAAAAATGCATTTTTTATGTCATTTTGAAAATGAATTAAGATTAGTGTTTCTAAAATGACATAAAATATGCCTTTTTTATGTCATTTTTAAATTAAATTTGTTTTTGTAAAATACCTTTTTTAATTCACAAAATTTACTAAAAAAATGAATTAAAAAAAGTCCCATTTTTTCATATAAAAACACTTTTTTTAAGTCAGCTTTTTTAAATTCAGCCTTTTTTAATTCAAGGAGCCAGGAGAATTGCGTTTTATATTCTTCTGTCCTCCTTGACTTCTACGAAAATTTTCATCGCAGCTTGCAACAACCATAAGATGGTCACTGCCTACGAATTTTGTTGACGACCGATACGATCTCACGTCTTGGATAACCCGAGCCCGCCCTTTTGAAATCAACACATGGTCAATTTGGCTTCGGGATGTTTTTCGTGGATGTGTCCATGTTTCCAAATGGATGTTTTTATGAGGAAAGAATGTACTTACTACTTTGAGATCATGAGCGATCGCAAAGTACATCATTCTTTCCCCATTTTGTCGCAGTTTCGTGTCGGGAGTACGGATCTATTTTATCGCATAAGTCGGTCTGATTTCTGCCAACTCTAGCATTAAAGTCACCAATCTGACATCGTGCTCCGGTACAGAACCCATCAGATTATCCAAATTGTTGTAAATTGAGTCTTTATCTTGGGGTTTGCTTACATCAGTGAGCGCATGTACACAGACAACTGACACGTTGGCTAATTTCATGTGCAAGCGAAGCTTACACATTTGATTATCGACTGCCTGAAAGTCTAGTACAGCCTTTTTTACCTGTAGCGCAATGAGAAAGCCAACTCCAAGATTTCCGAGGTCATCTCCACTGTGTAGCAACGTATAGCCTTGGACTCATGGTCTCCACTTTCAGGCCACCGAGCTTCTTGGAGCCCTACGATTTCTAACCGATACTCTTTCATGCATGTGAAAGGCCGTCAAACGCGCCAGGTTTTCGAAATGACTGCACATTTCGAATTCTCAATTTCGTTTCTTCCTCAATCTCGTATCTGGGTACTTAAGCGGGAGGTCATTATTTTTTTGGTGGTATCCGATTTTTTTTGTTTGTTGACGTTTTTAACAGATTTGAGTTTTTACGGATGTCGTCAGTCCAACGATCCAACCAGATTAACTTGACCTTTGCTTTAAAATGTCTTAGGTTGCGTGCCATGTGTTTGTGTTAAGGCATGTGGTTGGATGTAAGTGACTTATTGTGAGTATAGGCAGTGTAGCGCGAGAATTGCTGTCTTTTTTTGGTGGGGGAGATGTCGGTGGTGGGTGTACCAGATTAACTTGACCTTTGCTTTAAAATGTCTTAGGTTGCGTGCCATGTGTTTGTGTTAAGGCATGTGGTTGGATGTAAGTGACTTATTGTGAGTATAGGCAGTGTAGCGCGAGAATTGCTGTCTTTTTTTGGTGGGGGAGATGTCGGTGGTGGGTGTACGTACATTCATAATTTTATTTTAAGATAGTGATAATATTTTATGGTCGAAATTTATTGTAGCCATGGATCTTCATTGTAGGTTTGTTATTAATGTTAGTGGTTGTTTCTTCTACCACTAGGATGTCTCTTTTGCTTGAAGACGGTGATAACTATACATATACAATACCTCGCTTTGCGTAGTTTCGTTTTTTCGGAGTTGCGTCGCTTCTGAATTAGTACTAATTTTCAGTTCATTTTCTATTTGTTTTTCTTTAATTTTTTGAAATTTTGATTTTTTCTAATAGATGGCGCGACTTTTATTTCTAATTGTGCTATGCCATCAAAACTCGGGGATTTATTTTCTAACTGAAAATCAACGAAATTTTAATACAGGTTTATTTTCACTTTGTGTTGCTAATTTAAGAATTCAGTTTCAGTTAGTGTGTTGTGCTTTTTTTAAAAAGAGAATAATATATTTTTATAAATTTTAAGGGTTGTTTTTGGTTACAAAAAAGAAATATTTTTCCAATTTATTTATTGGCGGAGTTATATTATTTTTGTAATTTGTTTAGCGGAACGGTCAAATGAGTGGAAAGGGCGTTGCTGGTAGATCTACCATAAAAAAACTATCAGCTGGGAGACAAAACTAGACATTTTGCGACGGTTTGATAAGAGAGAGAAGGGTGTAAAAATAGGAAAGGCTGTTGGTCTGACTAGAGATCGGGATGGGGACAAAATAAGAGAGGTTGCAAAATCTCTGCAACATCATTAGATGCTACAACGATGACCCGTACAAGGAGTGCTTTGATGATCAAAATGGAGTCCTTGCTTTCTATTTGGATTGAAAATCAAGTTTCGCAGAGAATACCATTAAGTACAATTGTAATTGACGAAAGCAAAAACCTTATATGATGACATAAAAAGTAAAGGTGCCTACAGCACCGCAGAGATGTTACAGAACACTGCGTGTTCGATAGATTAATAAATGGTAAATGTTCCCAAGAATTAAAGGAGAAAATATCACCATCTGTAACGCGAGGACGTTTAACACGAGGAATTTCAATGCGCATAGGTATACGGGGAATTTGCCGAAACCTCGAACTGAAGGTGCAAAGCGTGAATTTATTTATCGAACATCCAGGAAGTGGAATTCGTTATCCGGTTTTCAGTTTCCGTTTAAGTATAAAATACACAAGTTTAAAGCATCTATCAACTTTTAGTTGATAGATGCTTTAAACTTGTGTATTATTTGCGCAAAAGGCGCATTGGGTGCAGGAGCTCTGATATTTAAAAGGATCTAGGACTATCTAAAAGTCCCCCGCCTCCAATTGAAACTTAATTTAAAAAAAAAATATTCAACGATAATGCTAGTGGTACACTCAGAGCAAAAAGCAATGTGTTATTTACTAAGCTGCTATAGTCACTTGAAAATGTAAATATTACATACTTTTTGATAAACCTTATGTGAAAAGTAAAGAATATTTAAGTAAGATTTTACTATGATTTTACTACGTTAATATAGCAAAATTTAAAATGTAATATTTTTAAATTCTGATTTAACGATTTCTTACTGCTTTTGTAGGTATCTTAAACAGAACACAATTTTTAGCAAATAATTTTTAAATTTCTATCTTGAATCATTTCTCGATTAAATGACCTACTGGGTTGGAATTAAAATAGGAGTAAAATGAAAACCGGGAATTTTGCTTATGATTACAATCATTAGCCTCCCAAACAATAATGAAAATCACACAAGCCGCATACCACGGTCACTAGATTGATGTGGAGCTGTGCAGGGAGTAGTGTGTTGATTTCGTTAATGTACAAACTATCAAATACAGGGTGAGCCGGGATGAATCTGTAGTGCTCCAGGAATGTATTGTACACGTAAAAATAATAAAAAAAATCCAAATTTTACTATCCCGGTATCATTTGTTTTAAGATATAGCGTTATATCAAATAAAAGAAATTTCAGCGATTATTTATGTAGGCTATATTCCAGGCTCGAAAACCTTCGATTTTTTTTGTATTTTCAAACTGATTTAAGTACGGCTATTTCTTGAATTTGTACGATTAAAGAATTATAGTAGTTATACCACAAATTTATTCAAATATAGAATGTGCAAATTTGGTGTGTGTATATTGTTTTTGTATCGAGAATGATATAGCTGCTGTTGGGAAATATCGTCGACGTTTTCCAGATCAGAGGCATCTTAGAAGAGGTTCATTTGCCAAAATTATCAACAAACTGTGCGAGACCGGAAAACTACCCAGTACTCACATAACTTCTGAACGTTTGACAAGATTTTGAAGAGGTCAACGATATTTTAGATGGTTTCAAACAGAATCCAATTCATAATTAGTTATTTATGATTCAATATACATAGTATATATGATTATGATTGATAAAAGCAAATTACTTACAACCCAATAATACTATAATAACTTGATTGATTTTCATGAAAATACCAGTGCTATCAAGCTCTTCACCTAGCAGAAAGAGCTAGAGGCGGAACAGCAATCTTCATCAAGGAAAATATTAAACATCAAGAAGAACTTAAAATAGAGGAAGAAGCTATTGCAAGTAGCAACTGTTTCTATAGAAAACAAAAACTACTAGAGCTACACTATATCAGCAATCTACTGTCCACCCAGATATAACCCAAAAAAGGAAAACTACATCCAACTTTTTAAATCGTTTGGTAAATATTTCATTATTGGAGGCGATTTTAATGCATAAAATATATTTTGGGGATCAAATCGAACTACTCCCAAAGGAAGAGAGCTATTTGAAGCAGGCAGAATATTAGAATGTGAGTTCCACTCCAGTAGAAAGCCAACCTACTGGTCTACGGACGTAAATAAAATTTCTTATCTTGTAGACTTCTATATATCAATAGCTATCTCCGAAAATTACATAGTAGTTGAAAATGAAAAAGGACTATCATCGGATCACTCTCCAGTCTTAATGACAAAAAGTTCCACGGCAATAAGGAAAGCAAGCCCTCCAAGACTAACAAATAACAAAACAAACTGGGAATACTTTCGCCAGCTAGTCGAAGAAAGCGTCAATCTACAGGTGCCGATCTCGAACGATTGTATTATAGAAGAAGAGCTGGAAAATCTTATTGAAAATACACAGAAAGCGGCATGGGAAAGTACCCCCATCCAGCATGGTATATTACAGAAAAGTATAAGCTACCCATTTGAAGTGAGAGACTTGGGTAACGAAAAAAGACGAGCTCGCAAGACTTGGCAGAGAACTAGAGCTCATGAAGATAAAACAATCCTAAATAATCTGTGCTACAAACTTAAACTGCTTATAAAAGAGATCAAGAATGAGTCAGTAGCTAGCTTTCTTAGTAACCTGACAGGTAAATCTGACACGGACTTTCGTTGTGGAAGACCACTAAAATGACCTAAACTGCAAGTGCCACCCATAAAAAAAGTTGATGGAACCTGGGCTCGCAGCGATAAACAAAAAGCTGATTTTTTTGCCGAACACCTAGAAATTACCTTCAAACCACCAACTGGGCAGATAGAAAATGAATATTTAACACTGGTCAACAAAATAGACGAGGTACTTCTCCTACCAGTCACTGTGAAAGAAATCAAACAAGAAGTAAAAAATCTTAAAGACAAAAAAGCTCCTGGTTACGACCTGATAACAGCAAAAATAATCAAAGCACTACCAGAAAACGCACTACGGAACCTACATCACATATTCAATGCTGTCTTTAGACAAAGTTATGTTTCGATACAGTAGAAAGTAGCAGAAATAATAATGATTGCTAAGCCTAAAAAGCGTTAAATGACAAAACATCATACAGGCCAATCTCTTTATTAACAACCACATCAACAATTTTCGAATTATTGTTTCTGAAGAGACTTAATCCAATTATAGAAAATATAAATTTTATGCTACCACATCAATTTGGGTTTCGAGAAACCCACTCAACAATAGAACAGGTACATAGAATCACTGATACGATTGAAGAGGCGTTGGAAGAGAAGAAGGTATGTTCAGCAGTATTCCTAGACGTAGCCCAAGCATTTGATAAAGTTTGGCACCATGGTCTGGAATTTAAGCTTCAACGAGATCTACCAAAACAACATTTTGAATTGCTTAAGTCATACATAAATGACCGTTATTTTCGAGTGAGACAAGAAGAAGAGTACTCAAAACTAAAGAAAATATTGGCAGGAGCCCCACAAGGTAGTGTGCTTGGCCCTGTGTTATACCTTCTGTATACAAATGATTTACCAAATATAGGAGAAACCAGAATAGGGACTTTTGCTGATGACACTGAAATTATGACCACTGATATTATAATAGTATTTTCGAGTCAACACGGAAACTACAAAATGCTGTTAATACAGTAAACACTTGGACAAAAACTTGGAGAATAATGCTAAATGAATAAAAATCAACACACATCAACTTCACCAACAAGAAAGTAGAATACATCCCGATTAGACTGAATTTTCAACAAATTCCTTACTCAGACAATGCGAAATACCTTGGCATGACACTAGACACTAAGCTTATGTGGAAAGCACATGTTAAAAAGAAAAGACAAGAATTGAATTTTAAATTCAGAAAAATGCAGTGGCTTATTGGAAGAAACTCTGAGCTGACAACGCAAAACAAATTACTATTATATAAACAAATCCTTAAACCTATCTGGACATACGGCATTCAACTTTGGGACTGTTCAAAGAAAACTACAGTTAAGATCATACAAACATTTCAAAACAAAGTTCTACGTAGCATTGTCAATGTTCAATGGTATATTAGAAATGACAACCTCGATCGAGACCTTAACATGGAATACGTCAATGATGAAATATTTAAGTTTGCAAGGAGTCATGTACTGCGACTGCAGCGACATGACAACGAGGAGCTGCGGAACCTACTGGATCACACCAATGGATCAAAGCGCCTAAAAAGAACAAAGCCTTTAGAATTAGTGGTGCCCTGAACTACTGAAATCAAAGGATTGGACGAAATGGGACGAACCGATTTTTTCTCATCCCATAAGATGCTACACTGCTTAAAAATACAAAACATTTACTAGATAATCACTGAGATTAGTTGTAATATTATACAAAAAAAAATGAAAATATTTTACGACGTCGCAATTAAAGAGTAAGCAACTCATGAAAATTTATATTCAAAAACAAAATTGTCGCGCAAATCATTTAGTTTTTATATTATTTTGTGATTCGCAATAGTTTTTCGATAAGGGTGATAGTTTACCATTTGATTTTAAAAAAATAATCTTTAATGTTTATGATAGTAAGTATATGTACTTACATATCATTTGTACTTAACTTTGGAATGAAAATTTCTATTTAACAAAAGTTGCCCAGGAAAATGTGCGTGTATAGTGTGTCTGCATTATATGTGTGTAAAAACATTTGAAGCTAGTCAGGGCTGGTGTGAGATATTTAAAGTTCGAGCAAATCTGCACAACATTGCTCTTAAAGCGGCTAGCGCTTCTATAACTGCTGCAGAACGCTATCCGACAGAGCTAAAAGCGTTAATTCATGAAGGTGGTTATGATCCGAAACAAGTCTTTAATGGTGACGAGACTGGGTTGTTTTGGAAACATTTACCTAACAGAACTGTCATATCCGAAACAGAAAAATCTGCGCCAGGATGTGAAGCTGGTAAGGATAGACTGCCTCTTCTTCTTGGTTGTAATGCACATAGTGTTTTCAAATTTAAATCATATCTCATTTATCAATCAGAAAATCCAAGAGCTATGAAAGATTCAAAGAATCTGGATCCTGTCCACTGGCGAGCTGACAAAAAATCATGGGTGCTCTTCCAGAAATAAAAGCTTATTGCAACAAGGAAATCTTTAACTTCAAGGCTTTGGTCTTAGTAGACAATGCTACTGACCACCCAGTTTATGTTGATTAGTTGTCAAAAAACGTTAAAGGTATGTTTTTGCCGCCTAATACGACATCAGTTGGTTATTCAGCCGATGGATCAGGGAGTAATATCGACTGTTAAATGTTATTACCTTCGACGAACAGTTAAACTTCTTTTAAGTTATACTGATGGACAAGCGAAAGTCCGTAAAACGATATTGTTATTATATGCGATGCTATTGGAAACTTATAGATACGTTCCAACCAACGAAGAACCAGGGGCGCTGTTTGGGAACTCGATTCGATATCTTATTCGACTCGAACGATGAATTCGATTCGTATATGAATTGGTATTTGGGAATTCGATCGAAAATTAATATGTACACTGTTAACCTAAAAAGAGGGAAATTTTTTTTAAAGGTAATACCTTTGTTATAGGTTTTAACCTTGTTAAATTTTGACATTAGTATTTTGTTTTGATTCGATTTTGAAATAAGTGAATAAGTATTTTTTTGTGATTTAAAAAATTATTTTTGGTGTTTTTTGGGAATTAATTCATTTGATATCAATTGATTCTATCGCAATTTATTTTTCGGACGAAAGTGACTTTGAAGATGATGTATCACCTCACTTACGGCTCCAAGCAGTTCGTGATAAATCTAACATTTTTTATTTAGCGAATGCAAAGTAAGTTAAAATGTTTTTCGAAACCATATTAAAGTATTTTTAATATTTTAAATAATTAAATTTCAGATTCATTAAATTGTTCAGACTGTCAAAAGATGCGGTCAAATATCTAATTGGTGAAATTAATGATCATTTTGCAATACGCACTAGATCATCGAGTATCCCTTAAATTCTAAAATTAGCTGGAACTCTTCGATTTTGTGCCCAAGGTAGTTACCAACAAAGCGTTGGCCAATATTTTTTGGTAGGATTGTCGCAATCTTCTGTATCGGTGACACTAAGTGAAGTGTTGTCTGTAATAGAGGAGAAAGTTTGCCCCAAATGGATTTCATTCCGACAGACAAACACAGACAAGGAAGCTGCGGCGAATTATTTTTATGGTCAAACTGGATTTCCCGGCGTAATAGGATGTGTTGATGAGACACACATTAGCATCGTACGACCAGTGGACAACGAACATTTATATTTTAATAGAAAGGGATTTCACAGCTTAAACACAATGATTGTAATATATTTTTATTTACATATTTATACATAAAGAATATTTTTCTACTACATATTTATTGAAAATATTGTCTTTAGGTGTGTGACCACAATAATCGAATTATGGCAGTTGATTCACGATATGGAGGAGCTTCACACGATTCCCTGGTCTGGAGTTTAAGCGCGTATCGGTTGTATTTACAACAATTAAACAGAAACAATGGGAATACTAATTATTTCTCGGTAAACGGAAAATTAAAGAATTCGATGTAATTCTTTTTGTTTTCATTTATTTTTATTATATTTTAGTTGACTCAGGATATCCACTTGAACCATGGCTGATAACACCATTCAGAGTGTGTGACTAGTGAAGTCCATTCAGAACCATTCAGACTAGTGAAGGAAGCAGGGAAGCGGCATTCAACACGTTACACTCGAAAACCAGAAATATAATCGAACGTTGTATTGGAATATTAAAATCACGTTTTCGATGTTTATTAGGTGCCAGACAATTGCATTATACACCAAAAAAGGCTTCCCAAATAGTAAATGTCTGCACAACTTTGCATAATATTTGTCTTCACTTCAGAGTGCCATTAGAACAATGTTCGGAAGTAAACATAAATGAAACCAGACATTACGATAATGAAGCAAATGGAAACAACGAAAATGTATTAGCACGACAAATACGGAATAACGTATTGAATGCCATAGTACGGGCCACATGAAAGAAATAAAAATACAACATTTATTATTATTATTTAATTCAGTCATAAATTTATTAAATATTGTTTTAATTATTAATAGAAATATATTTATAAAACTAAAATTGGATTTCATAAATTAATTCATTTTTTTAAATCAGAGATTTCATCATAAAGTTATCTTAGTATCACACATTTCATTTCAAATTATCTAAACTATCACATTTTCCATTTCATCTTCTATCACACTCTTCTAGTAATTTTAATTTTCTTTTCTTTATTTCTAACTCCTCAACTCTACATTTGCGGTCATCTAGCCGATCCCTTGCCTCCGTAGTCAATTTATCCTTCTGCAATTCTAATTTCATTTCCATTAATTTAATTTCCTTCTCCTTTAATAACAGCTCCTTCTTATACAAATCGTTTTTTTTTCTTTCATTTTTAAAATGCGTCTCATAACATATAAGCACATATACCATATGTAACATATCTTCAAAGTTTTAGTTTTAATTATGTACTTACATTTAGAAATTTTGTATCTCATTTATACGACGTCGTCAACAAAACTATTAACGAACACAAATTTCATCATGATCGTCCAAATAATGCTCGTAAACGAATCACCAAATACGGTAAATTTTACATCGTTTCTTGTTTTACGTGTTTGCTTTGTTGTTCGTTTTCATTTTAAACGTTATCGAATTCACAAATAGCGCCCAGGTAAATTAAGCCAATATTTCTGTAAAATATCATTTTAAATAAACTAAATAAATAAGTCAATCATTAATTCAATTGAAATTTTATAAATTTAATTAATAATATTAATTATATCCATATTCAGAGATCGTCTGAGCGGGACTGTTCATTGGATCACCACATTCAACAATGGAAGAACCTTGTTTTGTAATGGAAAAATAACAATCTAGCGAGGTTTGTTTTGTTGTTTGCGATTTTCGATACAATTTCTTGCAGCAAACAAGGGCATTCTCAATTCGTCTGGATATCTAATGGCTTTTCTCTGTAATGGTGTCGTTTTCAGTAAAGATTTCCATGGCTGTTTCGATTAGACGAAATGCTGTAGAAATTATTTCCGATTCGTAAGAGGAGGTTAAACCATCTTGCATGAATGGTGTTTGGCGCAAAATATGGCCTGAATGTGTTCACAGAATATGCTCTGTAGAAGATCCTGACTGCCGAAGGAATTTTAAAGTATTCCAGGCGGTAACTACGAATATTAATCGCTTCAAGGAAATTTATTTTACGTTGAAAAAAAAAATGTTCAGCAAATATTAGACCAATCTTTTTGTGAAAGAAAGAGCACCTACGACAGCAGCCACTATGAACTCCTCAGACAGTGATTCATTTTTATTTTATTTTGTTTTAATTGCATTTGTTTTTTGTATGTATGTAATTAAATTTTATATTATTTTTGTTTTTTAAATGTTTGCTTTGTTCAATTTTCTTTTCAAAAAAGTAATATTTTCGTAACCCTGGAACCTATCTTCGATCTTTACATGGTTTGCTATGGAAAATCATAATTCACTTTGTATCGTTTCAATTTGCGTCGAGTTTTTTGTTGATGTACTTATGTAAATGTTGATTGTTGATGTACTTATTTGAAATGCATGTATTTAGTCATGTTTTCTAGATAGATGTGTTATGTATGATTTCGGCTGCTTTGAGGCTGTGGTCAGATTTATCTCGAGATTGTCCATTGCTGGTTAAGAATTGAAGACAGTTGATTGGTGACCAAAAATTGAGGTATCTAGTATATTAGTAATGTGTAATGTCTTTGGATTATAACTTGGATTCTTACTGTAACTTTATTTAGCTTAAATAAATAAAAAAATAATCTTTACATATTCCTGAGCCACAAATTAGTAAATTTATCTCAAAATTTTGTTTTGTATTGTCTGTAACCGAATTGTTCTTTCTTAACTAACATACCGTTCTATCCGTACCCATTGTTTTATGTTAACAGATGTAGAAATATGCTCGGCGTTATCCGGGAATATGGCCCAGTGGTTGGTCATACAGTCCAAACCATTAATCAAGTATTTCTGTACTGTGATAAACGTCTCTGATCCATATCGATACCCTTATTCCGCACTCGACTGGTTCATAGATGCTGGAAATATCTTTTAAAATATATGTTATAAATTATATCTAGATAAACCAGCTCGATTTAAAATAATTCTTTACTATTAATTTGTGTACATAGGTAGACAACCAGTCTTACCTACTTGTACAACATCTTTTACAAACGTAATATAACGAATCATAAGTTGATTCAGTTAATTTAACACCCCACAAACCAATAAAATGTCAATTATTTTGGAAGCTGTCGCTCGTTCAAATTTAATGTTCCACGATTTTCTATTAATCGTATAAAGCAATTTACTTGCCGAATCTATTCTCGTAGTGGTATAGAAGACGGAATATCTAACAATTTTACAGCACACAAAATTGTAATTTGACAAGGGTCGGTCGGTGACGGTTATTTTTGTTGTGTATTCGACGAGTATATAAATATATTTTTGCAAATGAATGGAAAGTGTTGAAAACATATCCGCTTGAGGATATTCGATTGTCAGCATTGTCACCGTTTTGAATGAAATTTTATATTGTATGTACATACTTCTTAAATCGAGATTATATTTTTTTTTTTGAAGTTTTATTTTATTCGCTGTAATGTGATAATAATTGTCGATTTGTAGCATTTTTAATGCGTTATGTATTTAAAAACGAAAATGCTACGGGCAATTTAAGATTTTGAACAAGATTTGAATTACATTTGATAAAAGTCTCAATGGACTTTGGTTCGTTAATGGAAGTGTCACATCTTGTTTTTAAGACGGTTTCGACCGGATCAATTAGGATAATACGTTTAGATATTCTTGTTTTCCGAAACTAAAAATATCTTCTCATCATGTATCTTCATCAAAAATGTATAATAAATTTTCTTTGTCTTAACGACAAAATATAATAAATTTAACGGCTGATGAAACAGAAGATATTTATTTATCTGTTGTTTTGGTCTCAATTTTGTTTACCTTCATACACGTTTTGAGATAAAATGGACTAATCAAGTAATTCATTTGTATCAATAATTTATTTCGTTGAAAAATTCATTAATTTAGGTATTGACACTGAATTAGGTTCGATGTCTTCAGGGATAAAAATAAACGACGTTTTAATGACTGCTGAATAGATAAATATTTCTATATATCTAAAGAATTATTTAATTTCTGAGAGGTTGACATATGCACACATTAACACACCTGTAAAACTGTTTTGTATGGGTATCTACTTAATCGACCAAGTTATTGAACTTCGAATAAAGATTGTTTTGCACGACACGATGGCACATCATAATAATGGTTTATATAAATTATTCAGTCAAATGACTACGATAATCGGTGACGACTGTCGCCTTTTTTTCAGTTTGCCAGGAGAAAGCAAGAATGTTTATTTTAACGGACAGTACATATTTCTCAGATTCTAATTGTTGTAAAATTGACAGCCACACGGATTGGAGTATTTTTAGATAGTTTCAACGAAACATAGTATATCTACAAAATACCTTTCCAATAATCACAACTCGTTGAAGAAGGCGAATAAATAGTGGGCATGACCTCGGCATTGTTGGAGTTGGACTTCTGATTTGCCCTATGGTTACCCCAAAAAGTCGTTTTTGGTTTACGTCAAATTCCTTTTAATTAATCAAACCTCAAAAATTACTATAATCAAGAATGAAACAACTTCGCGCTCAAGTTCGGTGCTGCAGTACCACGGCGGTGTTGTGGCAAAAGTGAGGTCATCGCTTGAGTAACTCAGCGCATTAAATTAACATTCAGTGTTGATATATTTTGCACTGAATGTTTATTTAATGTGAATAAGGCAAAAAATGACTTATAATATTAAACATTAAAACTGTACATAGGCAAATACATGACTGAATACTCGTGGATACTTAGCATGTAAATGACAAATTTTACTGAAAATAAAGCTAATGAAGCTGCGACAATGCAACTTCTGAAAGAAAGAGTGACAGTAAAGTGATTTTTGGGTCAATAAATACTTATGTCATGAGAAATGAAAACAGAATTAGGCGTACTCCTTTAGGCCACTTTGCTCCGTAGCATTCTGTATATTATCGACAAACCATCACGACGTTATAGTGGTGTTCATAATTTATCACTAATGTTTTAACTAGCCAAGCTCAACAAGATTTTTAAATCAATGGAAAATTAACAGGTTCTTCTTACTTATAGTGAACTATTTCGACAGTTTTATCTGCCAGTCGACGAACTAGTAATAGTAAGTCAAACTAGTATCTCCAAGAAATCACCATAATTATAGACCTAAAGTATAACCTAAACAATATATTAATCCTTTACACAGAAAACTATTTTTGATATCAGCCCAAAAACAACAAACGATCATTTCCAAAGTTGAGACTTGCAATTTTCAGTGCCTTCTATCAGTTTTATCGATTTTGTTCCTTTTAAGACTTTAATTTTGTAGTATGTGTCGTATAGTTGCATCTACCAAGTTTGAATTTCTAGTCAAACTGATTACTCTTACGTATGAATTACTTCAAATTCGAGTCTTCATCTTTCGGAATATTTTTAGTGGTTCGTACAAGTTTTATTCAAAAGGATTGTTACATTGCAAATAATTCCCGGTTATGTATGTTTACTGCAACAAGTAAATAGTTGCTATAAGTAAATTGATAGACCTACGCTTCTCAAAATAAAAGCACCTAATAAAGGTAGCACTTCGAGCTAGGAAACTAGGATATACATGCACTTAGACCTCGCTTTGACATTTTACGAAAATTGATAATGGAAGAAAGGTGTGACTCTATGATAAAAATTGAGCCCTTGCTCTTTATTTGGTTTCAGAATTTGGTTGCGGAGAAAATTCTTAAATTAGCAAAATGATAAGCCAATAGCTTATTCGACAAACTACTCACAAGAATGAACTATTTGAAGCTACATAGTCATGGTAGGTTTGAAAGATTTAAAATTTAAAACATTAATTCAAGAATGTGGTTATGACCGAAAGTATTTTTCCAATATTGAAAAAATATTAATTTTGGAAACGCTTACCAAAAAGACCTTTCATATCCAAATCAAAAACGTCCGTTCCAGGATTTAAGACCTTGAAAGATCATTTTTTTATTCTTCTAGGTTTATTGCTCAAAAAAATTTATTAAATTATAATCTTTATTTAAGTTTATTTGATAGACAGCAATTTGTGTCCATTTATTCAGTACCTTTTCGCACGGAGTCCTTAAATGCTTTTGTTCGATTTTTATTGAATTATCAGTTGAATTTGAAACTATAGAAGTTAAAATGTGTTCATCCATAATTGTAGAGTTTAGATCAACGATTTTTGGTTTACACAATTTGTTTACAAGTTTTTTCTTTTGATTCTGAAATCTATGTGGTAAATGTCCACGTCCAATAAAATAGGTTTTCTTAATTAAATTAAAAATGAAAATAACTTATAAACAGATAAATCTTAATGCTTATAGCATACCTTTGTCTCAGTCGGAGCAATTTTAATAATTTCGTCTTTTCATTTTTTGCACTGATACCAATACAAAAGTTTTTTAAATTAATGTAGTAATGAACAATTAGATGAATAAGCATCGTTCTTTGAGCTTCCGATAATCTATTATTTTTTTGGTAAAAGTCTGTAACTGATAGACCAGTTACATTTTGAGCAAGCATTTCTTGTAAAAACCAAAAATTAAATAATAAAACAGTATGAGCTTTATGGTAGTAATATATCTGTAGTTAAGAAACTTTTACAAAACTATTTGAAATCGAAGGTTTGATAATAATAAATTCATTCATATCGCTTAGTTGTTCTGCTTCCTTTAACCTTCTTCCGTCTCTCGGGTTCATTTTGACCCAAATGCACTTTTATTTGTGAATATTCTGATAAAAATTAAAATCACTAATTTGTCACTTAGTGACTTTGTCTGTTTTATTAAAAACATGCTTATACAAAAATTTATTCATCTACAATGCTCTAATGGCCCATTATGACTTCCCACTATATTACTGTACGTTCCGGCTATAGTTCCTTTTACGTAGAAACCATCTGCACATTGCATAGCTCCATGCCAGCCTATGGTACTGCCATGGAAGATGGGACGGCACACGGATTCTAACCTCAACTGGGTCTCAGATGAGTTCATTCTCAGCACCGATCGTACCGCCCCAGACGATCGATGGTGAAAATCCCTTTTCGCATCCTGCCCCTGTCGGGATTCGAACCCAGTACCTCCCGCTCCATGCCGCAGTGTTCTAACCACTGCGCCACATGATAAAACGATATACATTTTTGTAAGGTAATAAGAATAAACGAGGTTAAAATGGCTTCCAGTACTGCATTATCTGAAGGCGATACATGTTCCGCACTTTCCGACCATGTGGAATATAATTTAGATTCAAACGACAGTATGGATGACGATTGATTAGAAGAGCCAATGTCATATTTATCAAAAGATAAGCATATTGAATGGAAATCTAATCCGGTTGGTTCCTCAGAGTGGTCGAGTGTCATCTTCGAATATAATACACCTTACTCCAGGAATTATGAGGTATGCAAACACACGTATTTCCGACGAACTGTCAGCTTTTCATTTGCTTGTTACAAAAGGTATTGAAAAAATTATTATTGATAATACAAACTTGAAAGGTACGGGTATATGGTAACGACTGGAAAATATTCGATTACATCAAACTGGAATCGTATATTGGCCTGTTGATATATGCTGGTGTGTACAAATCATTTAATGAAGCGTTAGAAAATTTATGGCATGAGCACAAAGGCCAACATATTTTTGGTGCCACTATGTCTTTGAAAAGGTTCAAACCATTTCAAGAGCAATACGGTTTGATGATCGCAGCACACGAGCAACTCGCAGAAGCACAGATAAAAAGTGATGAGTCGATACTGTTGATAAAAAGATTGCTTGCTATACCTCTAAAAAAAAAACCAATAGATGGCCTGTAGTCGTGTTCGCTAACATGTTGGATATATCTGCCATGAATTCGTTTGTTGGTCATCTGCGTTTTCCCTAAATGGAATGTACAGAAACACTCGGTGAAGCGTTAGTGAAAGGTGAAATTGCTAGAAGAGTTTATCTCCCACGCTCCGTAGGCAGCCAAATTTAATCAGGTATATCACAGCATCAGACATACAACTCGCATCACTGGGCACTTCTTCTAGGTTAGAAGCAGAAACGAGGACGTTGCAGTTTCTGCATATAATCTAACAAAAACCATACATCCAAATGCTACATTTGCAATAAATTTATATGTAAGGCTTATACCAACAATGTATGTCAATAGTGCTCGAAGAACTAAAAACTAAAATTAAACCATATCAATTTATAAGACTGAATTAAATGTACTTTCCTTTCGATTAATAAAACTTGACATAACATTTAATAGATGTTATCGTATTGTTACCTTAAGAAAATAATATGGGTCTATTTTGGCCATGAGGATCTTACGTGTTATTTTTTTAGAGGAACGGATAAAGGTTAAAACTAGACTTGATCCAGCTGGTACATATGGTACTTTGTAAAACTGGTTTTCTCGTTGCCATATAAATAAATGGTGTTCAAATAGTAGTCGCTATCCAATTTTTGTTGTGTAAAATAGTAGTCAAAATGGTTATATCTTAACTACTAAAACGTTTCAAAAGTTCTGTTTCTTTCTATAATAAAATAAAATTAATTACATTTCCAACACAGAATAAAATAATGTTACCTTTAAATTTTTGATACAAATGAGCCATACTCAGGAACTAAGTAACTGGTACACTGCAGTTCACTTGAATAGGAACGACGGTTTTCTTGGAATATTTCGAAATCGATCCAACTTTTTCAAAATTTTTTTTACAGAATTATAAGTTTTGATTAAGCAGTAAATATTAAAGAAAAAACCAATTTATATTTTCAAGATTAATTTTGCTTTATTGTTTTTTTCTAAAATAATGGTAAATTTGAATTTTATAAGAACGATTAACTAATCTTAATAAAAAAATTATTTTATTCACTAAAAATTTAATGAAATTCGATTTATTTTTAAAAATGTATTGTTTTTACATGGTTTTAATAATGTGTACTGCTTGCCTTATTAAAAATAACTTCATACAACCTGCTTGAGATGGAGTCATACAAAGATTTTAAATAATCTAAAACAATTTGGTTCCAGGCTTCATTTATCGCCTTAATAAGGCTTTCTTTACTGTCGACCACCTTCGTAAACTTTCCGAGACAGCCAACCCCACACGTTTTTCATAATATTGAGGTCAGGAGAATACGGAGGCCACGGCAAAAGCTCTATCTTTTGCTGCGGTATCCATGATTTGATTATGTTAGCTGTATGGATAGGGACATTATCTTGCTGATATATTCATGCCAATGGCACAAAAGTATCATTGAAGCGGGGAAATGCTTCTTCGAGGATGCCCTTGTAAGTTGCTTTCCGGTTGGAAATGACAAATCTCCCGGAACATAAAATGATATAGCCCCCCACACCATAACGCCTCCTTCCCGGCTGTGGTGTTTTGCTTAAAACTTTTCCTCTTTTCGAAGGTCGTGAAAATAATAATTAAATCTATCGGGGTCATCGAGGTTAAATTTCTTCTCATCAGAAAAACGACACGTTTAAATTTTTCAGCCCATGTCATATGCTGCTTCGAGAAATCTAACCTTTTCTGTTTCCTCTCCTGATTTAAAGGTGGGTTCTTTTCGAGCTTCCTTCGAATAAGGTGATCTGCTTTTTTAATCACTATCCATACTGTTATTCGGCTGGCCTCCACACCAATTCAAGCTTTAATTTTTGCACAAGATAGTGCGCAATTGAATGCTGCCTTTAGTATGGCCCGCTTGTCGGCTGCAGATGTGGCCCCAACAGTTCGACCTTTATTGTTTGAGCCATATTCTCTTGGATTTTTTGTAAAATTGAAGATAACAGTATTACTTCTCCCTATTTTATCTGTAATTGCTTGCAGAGAATAATTTTCGCTGTATAATACTACTTGAATTTGTGCTATTTCTTCCTTACTAAGTTTTTTTCCTCGACCCATATTTAAATTTTTTTTATGTTAAATTGGTAACCTTTTTTAAAAAAATTAATTTAATTTAAGTTTAAGTTGCTAACACTTCAAATTTATTGATAATATGGTCGTTTCTATTTAAGTGAAACAAAGAAAAATCCCACTTTTTAAGAAAACATAAAATAAAATTCTTCTGGTCTACTAATTTATTTTTATTTAAGAATTATGTAATTTTGAACAAGTGCTACTCCTGTAAAAGTCAATCTTGGAAAAGTTGTACCGATTTGTTCCTATTCAAGTGAACTGCAGTGTATATATCATTATGAGTACAATTTGTTTGACTTTTCTCCGTAGTTTCGTCTGATGATTGAATATTTTGGCATGTATCAGTTTCAATTTTTTCTAAAATGATTGGCATATCATTACTTGTACTTGTACGTTTTGATATATCAAATAATTATGAACGTTTCTCGTGACTTTTATTGTTACTCGTATTTTTTTGGACGAATGACTCTTCCCTCATTTATTTTGTATTCATGAATTGGAGGGCTATTAAAATAAGATATGGGTGAAATAAGTTCAGTTTCACTTGCCATAATTTTATAAGAAACAAAGTTTTTCAAATAAACTCGAAAATTTATAACAAATTATATATGGTAAATCATCATTTATATGAAAAAAAATTGATTTTTTGTGATTAAATTCTATATATTATCTGGTTGGATTTTTAAAATAAAATGTAGATTTTTATAATATGTACATTTATATTGAATTTTAGAATATAAAACTATATCGTTGAAGTTAAATCCATAGTCGCTAATCTGTGGATTATATTTTCTACGATATCTTCAATATTAACAATTAAATCCTCTTCTCAAGTTGCTGTTAAAAAACTAGCGAACTTTAATTGAAATTTAATAGCAATAATTAGTGTAATGTTTTGTCTGTTGGTTATTTTTTTACAAAACCTCTTTAGCTTTAAATGTTTGTTTTCAAAACGAAAACAAGAAAAATCGTAATGGTCCTGAATTTTGAATAATTTGAGGATAAATTTTGACTTCAAAGTATCATTAAATAGGGAAACATAATTTGAATATTGTTTATCTATCCTTTTTTTTGAAATCCTTAAGCATCTGATCATTAAATTTTGGTGACAATAAAAGATCCATTGGAAAAACAAACTCAGTAAAAATGCCAAATTTTACCTGTTTTATGTTTTTTCAATTTATTAAGATATTCAAGTGTAAAATATTTTTTTACTTCTGTGAAATATAGTAAAATATGTGACAAATTATAATGGCATACTCCTTCGAATAAGTCGTGCATTAA
Organism: Tipula lateralis; assembly: GCA_963932295.1. Classification (NCBI taxonomy): domain Eukaryota; kingdom Metazoa; phylum Arthropoda; class Insecta; order Diptera; family Tipulidae; genus Tipula; species Tipula lateralis. The sequence continues at coordinate 101,733,294 of OZ010736.1, forward strand.
GTCCACAGAATAGTTATGAATTACGTGAAATGATATGATATGATAGGAGAAGTACAAGCCAACTAGTTACGCTGATCCTAGATATGTAACATAATCCTGGAGTACATTCAGCAGAGCTCCAAATGGATATCTGAGAATTATTATTCCAAAATTATGCGGACCCAGACCCTGCCTGCATCTCAACATATAAGGTTTATTAAAAGGAATGTTAATCACAGAAACGACTAAGGTGATAATCCACAGCAGTCATTGCTAACTACATAATTAGTAAATTATTATATATTGTTAGTATAATCATTTTTACATTTGGATTTGAATTTGTTAGTTTTATTTATTATTGTTAGTTGGATAGGATAGGAATGTTCTAGGTTCATCATGTATATGTAAATATCTACGACAGTTATTACTGGAGCATTTGACTTTTATTTGGGTCATCTCATCATATGCTGTTAGCTATTGTTATCCCTATTTCCACCAGTTACGCGAGGGTTGTTACGTCTTAATGACCCGACAGGAATATACATATATTGTGATGATCTATTTAAGCTCAGTTATGTACTTGAGTGAAATTACAAATAAATCGTTATTTTGTTGTCAGTATTAGCTACCTATGTGTCATTCACTCTTGCCTGTTTATATTGGGATATTATAAATTCAGTTCTTTTCATACCATTATTAGTTATATGATTGGATTATTATTACACTGGTAAGGTCCTTACCTGAATAGGAATGATTCAAGATATTTATTAATTATATAGTAATTGTACTTTTGTTTAAGCAAGAAAATCGGTTGATCGTTAATACCGTCAAGCAGCTATCCTCTTAGTTCTCTTTTATGTTTCAAAAAATTTTAAATAATACTTAATAAATTATCGTTATAATCCTCTCAAATAATTTCCCTTTTGAGGTATACATCTGAGTTACAAACAATATTATCAGCTATTATTTATATTCACCATCATTTTTCTAACTTTATGATTATCTTCTCCATTAACCCCATCTGATATGATATGATATGATTTGATAGTAGGCATACACATGGCATCACATCAAAAACCGCAAAAGTCTTACAGATATCCTAATTTAAGTTTCATATACAATTTAAAAATTAAAGCATTATGTCTAAAACCATTGAATTGCTAGAACCAGCAGTATGGAAGGTTTTACTGTATGTATATAACACCTACACAAAGTATTAAATAAAACAGGCTCTTGTATTATATAGGAGATTTTGAAATAAACAATAAATTCTCTTTCATATTGAGAGAGAATTTTGATGAACTAACCGAAAAATGTGTTGTTTACATAATATGAGTAGGCATTGAAATTTATACTGTAATGTGTATATTGAGGTTTTCAACATCTTAACTAATACCACTTCTCAAATTACATTGAATATATATATATATATATATATATATATATATATATATATATATATATATATATATATATATATATATAATTGCCAATTAAAACAACGATTGCACAATGACGGTGATCGCGTTAAAATTGAAAAATCTCTAAAATCTCTTCTACTAGTATGCCATGATACATGCATAAAAAAAATATGAAAAATCATCTAAAGGAAAGGGGAGTAAATAACGTTTATTTTGTTAGAAATCTAGAATTATATAAAGAGCGATTATTGGATGGGGTAACCAAACGACACAAAACGAAAGACCCGTCGCTTGCGATCGTTTTCAACAGAATATTGAGATGTGATATAAAAATGTTAGATAAAATGTGATATAAAAAGCAAGAACCAAACTAAATGTTATATAAAAATATTATATAATAAAATAACAATATAAATATATTAATATAATATAATAATGATGCTCATCTGCCATCAGGTTTAACATCACACATGACACACATACAACCAACGCATTTATTTAAATTAATTTAATATAAACAAACAAACCAAAAGCCTTGCGGAAAAAACACGTCCACTCGGTATGAAGATCAACACAACACTAAATAGTTGTGAATTACGTGAAATGAAGGAATATTATTTAAGATACATTCTTTGGAGATGCCTGTCAAGGTTATATCATTTAAAATGATATCTGAGTTACAATTTAAATTTGTTCATTATTTGGAAACTTTTCAGAATCGACAAAAACTAGAAACAGAAAATAGTTTATTGAACTCAAGCAAATTATTCAGGCTCAAATTATCTCCCAAGATCAGGTGTGAAATAAAATGCACTCGGATGCTGAGTAACTAACTGGTACAAACCTAACTCATTTCCAAATTGCCTTAAAAATGAAGATCTTATAAGAGCTGCAATTTCGCCATTTGCGGGATTTTTCACCATTGATCGTTTGGGTGGCGCAATCGGTGGCGTGAATGAACACATCTGGATTCTCTGTCGAGTTTAGAATCCATGAGCCGACCCATCTTCCATGTCAGTTCTATAGGCTGACATGGAGCTATGCAATGCGCAGATGATTTTAACGAAATTCGGACCTATAGCCGTACATAAAGTAATATCACAACGGACCAACGCAGGTCTAAGTCTAACAAAAAAAAAGAGCTGCAATTTGAATTTGTTTTAACTTTGAAGAGGAGCCAATCGTTGGAAAACCATAATAAAATGCTGTTAATAAATGTGTACCATTATGCGACTCTATTCTCGAAATCATCTGCATACAGAAAAAAGGAATCAAAATTTTCTCGTCATACATCTTACATTTTTCTTTCCATCGATTTCCTTGTATGAAAAGTTATGCATGTCACCTTTCTCAGTTTGCAAATGACTCATGTATGTAAGGCATGAAGTTAAAACTGATTTTTGTTCAAATATTTTTCTAAACTGAAACTCTAATGGAAAAACTATACCTTTGCTGTTTGATCATCGAATGTTGGTATTCCATTATGGTAAACTTCAGTTATGGTCTGTTTAATGAACACTCATAAGCAGTATGAAACCAATCTTTCTGTTTCAAAAATTTTAGCAATTTATACTCTGTGTTATATAATCTATGGCATAGAGGCCGTAAACGCTCCTTACCGCGTCTCAACTGAGACCTTACGAACCATTTTAACGAGTGGTGCACATTGTAGGTGGTCAGCCCAAGGAATGTTTCTACACACAATCGCATTTTATGTCATCCGGTGGCATGTTAATTTTTGGTCAGCGGCGAGAATCGAACTCGAGACCGCGGCGTGATGAGAAACTCTCTTAACCATTAAGCTACGACCGGCGACATACTCTGTGTTAACATTTTCAAATAATTGGAATGAATTATGATTTTCATGCATTCAGAGTGAATTGAATTAAAAAAAATTGTAACAAGACTTTGAATGTGTAAAATATCTTTTCTACACAAATTGGTTTTGTCATGTAATGCAAGCAAAAATGTAGTTGATGACGAAATACTCGTAAGGTTTAATTCATTTATTCGATATTCCCTAATTACTAAAGTTTTAGAATTACTATTATTAATAACAGGTCAAAATGAATTAACAACATCTGTATTCGTTTCGTTACAGTCTATGTTATTATGTGGCTGAAAGGATCTACTTTCTTCAGAATTAATGTCTTTCGAATGTCGCGTTAAATGTCTTTTAGAACTATTTAAATTTTGAAAAACTTGTGAACAATTAATTTGATTGCATATACGAGTACTACTGTTTCTTTTGCAACCATGAATACATTTCAAATGAGTTATTAAAGTTGTATTTCACTGTTTATGTATTTCATTAAAAAAATGAATACATTTGATTGACTTTAAATTTGCAAACTAAATTTATTCATATTAGGTAGAACTTAACCTAATTGGTTTTTAAATCGGCGTAGAAAATGATCTACGGTTAAATGTAATATTAATAAATAAATAATAAACTTGTTTGTATCTCTACAATCTGTTTCGGGGCTCGAGGCACTTCCCAACTCTTTCGCGGTTCGCTTATTTACGTAGAAACATCTGCACATTGCATAGCTCCATGGCCGCCTATATAGTGCTGACACGGAAGATGGCTCGGCCCATGAGTTCTGCACTCCAACATGCACCTATGGGGTCATAGATGTGTTCATTCACACCACCGATCGTAATCGTATGGTGAAAAATCCCTTTTACATCTTGCCCCTATCGGGATTCGAAACCGGGATTTGAGTAAATCGGTGTTTTTAAGCATATCGGCGTTTCTGAAAAGATCGCTGTTTTTGAGTAGATCGATGATTTAAGCGTTTCGGTGTGTTTGAATAAATCTGTGTTTTTGAGTATTTTGTTGTTTTTGAATAGATCGGTATTTTTGAGCATTACGGTGTTTTGAGTAAATCGGTGTTTTTGAAATGATTGGTGTTTTTGAATAAATTGGCGTTTCTGAGTAGATCGGTTTTTTGAGTAAATCTGTGGTTTTGAATCGTTTCAGTGTTTATCTGAGTGCCACATTTAAATACAAGATACAATTTTAAATACATAGAAATATTGACAAATATAAAATAGTTAAAATTTGATTTATAGAATCAATGACATGAATATTTGAACCAAAATTACTGTACTGGTAAAAAGAAAAGAAAATCGGTGTTGAATGTATATTTGAATCTCGGTGTTATTAAGCATTCCGGTGTATTAGAGCAATGGGTGTTTTATGAGTATCGGTGTTTTTGAGTGTCGGTGTTTACCACATTGACTGATAAGAATAAAAAATGTATTTTCGAGATAGCAGCAAAGATAAAAGTTAATGAAAATTTTTATTTTTAATACGAGTTGACTTTTATTAAGGGAATTATTTAAAATGAAAATTCGTTATGAATGAATTTGATTTTAAAATGTATGGCATGTCGAGTGTCAAGACTTAATAGATTCAAGTAGCAATAGCAGGTTATTGTTCCAACCAAAATTAATAGAAAAAAGAAATAAAGTAAATATTACTCAATAAGCTTACTATATATGTATGTATATGAGAAAAAGAATGTTAAGAGAAAGCAATAATGATAACAAACAATGGTAGAGGGACTAATCGGTTAAAAGTTTTAGGTTAAAAGTATCCGGTAAATAATTTAAGTATTAAAAGTATCGATGTTGCCCATCACTGTTACCAATGAACTTGTGATATTTAAAGACAAGCTAAATATTTCGTTATAAACTTCCAATTCAAAATACGCGGTTTTTGTATAATTTAAAGGCACACACAATCACAACTTCAGTTGCAAAATTGATGAATATAATTTTCTAGATAAACTTCAGTTATGGTTTTGTTTTAATATTCTAGAATATATAACTATGAAAACTGCGTTTTTACAATTAAAATAACCTTGCATTTGGTATAACTTACTTAAATCTTAGTAGTTTTTACATAAATATTTAATTCTGCGTTTTGAATGGTTAGTTTTAACTATGACATGTTTAATAATAAATAATTTTACAAAAATTATTTTAAATATAACTTGTGCTTTGTAATTTATTACTTTGCATTTTGTTAATTCATTTTATTAATTCATTGACTTCACTAACTGTATTAATTTCAAAAACAACAAAACCGTTTAAGTTATGTTAACTATGTATTGGTTGTAATAAACAACGCTAGATATCGTTTATCGTAACAAAAACTAAGTTAAAATAACAAAAAACGTTTAACTTAGCTTTGTTAACCTATTTTTTTTTGAGTGAAGAGTATGAAGAACAATAGTACTAGAAGTTCTCAACAGTTTATTCGTCTCCTCACCCATACTGTTCGCAGTTTACGATATTCCGAATTTGCATTCGAAACATATAATCATTCAGGGAGCAATGCCTCGTTAGAATGTCCAGCAAGATCCTCAAAGTGCGTCTATCATAATTCAAGAGAGGCTGGAATCTTTGCTTCTTTATTTATTCAAAGAAGATTTTGGATAGTCGCTAAGATATTATAATAGATTATCCTGTCTCTCCTGGTGCAGATCACCCAAGTAACAGTCGATATCTCTTTAAAGGGATAATTTAGTCACTCTTAAGGTGGGTTTAGGACTCACAAAAGTGGAATCTGCAGCCAAACGGGCCAATTTATTAGCCAATACATTTCCTTTGATATCCATGTGACTGGGTATTAGAGTAGTTTAACTTCATGCAGACTGCATTATTGAAACCAATCGCTTAAGGAGGACCCTGGCAGTCAGAAAGAATGCAGATACGACGATCTCCGCAATTAATCCTTTTTGCAGACTGCTGCTTTCAAAATGGTATCAATTTTTGCCTGAAAGACAGTAGCGTACCTAAAAAGGGAGATAGATAATTCGACTTCAGGATTTTTATGTAAAACCCGGCATCATCATATCGTTACCGGAGGGGTAGTTTTAGTCCAATGTGTGATTTTCGGTAATAGTTATGCAAAATAATTTCCCGTAGAGGTGCTTCATCACCATAGTGTCCGACGGCATCTGTGCAGTTGGGAAGATTGTCTCTGATATGTGGGCGAGCAGCTATTTGCCTCTCAAACGGCAGCCGACCCACAACTAACTCAAGAACTGAAATAGATGTAGCTCCTACAAAACTCAGAATAACATATCTTTGTAAGTGATTAAGAGATCTTCTTTCAACCCAACTCATTGTTTTAAGTCACCAAATAAGTACAGGAAACAAGATAAAGTGTCTAATCATCGAAACGTATAGCCAGTAAACGCTTCTGGGATTCAGGCCCCATGATTAAACAATGACTATTTCTAGTAAATATTATTTGCTTTGTTGCATTTCTCTTCCATATGTTTTGCTAAGTAATCTGCCGATCTAACCAGATCTCCAAGTTTACCAAAGTCCTGCGTCTAGTGAAAAGAACCATCTCAGTTTTCCTGGACTTGACTAATATACCCTCTATTTGGATGTGATTACATATAGTATTACCGTATACTTACCCTCCAGTATTTTGACGATGTCATCGGCATAAACCCTAACAGAAAAGTTCGTTGTCGGTTAAGGAGTAAATTAACCATAAGACACCACTAGAGTGGAGACAAAACCATACCCTTAGGACATCCCAATCGGGCGGTCACTGTCGTCGTATCACTACCTTAGTCTGTAGTAATTCTCCTTAATATAAACATAGCAGTAAACCACCGAACAGGTGTAGTCTCCATGCTATGTCTTGCTGAAAGGGCCATTGGACTGAAGCAAGCGTTGTCAAACCTGCCTTCGATGTCCAGAAACGCTCTCAGGACAAATTACTTGCTGTCCAGCGATTTATTAGTCCGTCCAACGACTTTTTGGAGTGCTATTTCAACAGACCTACCTTTCTGGTATGCATGTTTTTTGTTTGAAATAAATAGATTTACTAATAATGCATTATCCCTTAGGACTGAGCATCCGAAAAGAGAAGTTGCATAAATAGCTGCAGTGTTTCTATGCCTTGTAAATATAATTATATCGGATTTAGACGAATAAACCCTTATTAGACACTACTGTTCTATAATGAGAAAAGCGTGTTTAATTAAATTTGATGAGACATATTGACGCTTGCCTTCTATTTTAGAAAGATTAAAGACTAAAATAAATAACAGATATTACACCCTCCTTAATCAAAAGGGACTGTTTTAAAAAAATTGCCGTAGTATTATCTTATTGTTGCCTGTGGACAGTAATATTGTGATCTCTACAAAATCAAGTGTCTTGGGTAATTCAGTTGAAGTATAGGATGAGCAAGAAGTTGCAATCCAATGAGGTCATTTGAACTTTGGGATATATCCCAAAATTCCATGAATAAAAAATATGATTGCTGCTTAACTGAAACTTGAGACCGAATCTTAAACAAAATTTAAATTTTATATAAAATCGATTTAAGCTTAAGGAAAGCTTTTTAATATTTTTCAACGATTGGGTACTTAATTGTTGGCCCTATTTCTTGGTAATAAAGGTAATCTAATATTTAATGTTTTTTTGTTTTGTAAAGGGGATGTGAAAAAATCTTTTTATAATATAATTTAAAAACACTAAAGTCATTCAATATAAGGTGAGTAAGGTAAACAATAAATTAACTTTGTCGCTTATTTTTAGTTTTGCGCACGTGATCCACCAATTTTCTATTACACAAAAGTGTTTCCCTTTTAATCAGTATACCAATACTAAAAAAAGTTGTTAAAGTTTTTCATTTTTATTATTTTCCCAGAATCTATCAAACACACACAATTCAACTGTTAAGTTAATCAAAGGAAGCCTGGTTGGTACATCTTTTATCGTAGGTGTGTGTACTGTGTGTGTATAGATACGAACGAAAATAATTCTATCATACGTTGATTAATAAATAACATTTCAGTTTCTCTGAACAAAAATAAAATGAGTTCTACGTTTCACCACCCTCAATTGTATGTATTCGGAAACGAAAATCGAAAAAAACAAAAAAAAATTTTTTCATCTCAACCAACACACAGCTTCATTAAGTTATTTGTATGTTAAGAGTTTAAACGAGACGAGGAAATGCCGAAAAGTGATTTTTTTAAGAATAATTACCTCAACTTTAGATAATTAGATTTTTATCACTATTTAATGATCGGTAGAATTATAGTGGAAATTGTTTTTTTACACGATGATTTAACGTCATATATTACGTATAATGATGATGATGATGATAACACTCCCATTTGATTAGAATTTCGTCGACTATAATTTAGGACCAGTAGTAATCGTGTAATGGGCAACTTTATAATGTTAAATTGAGAATACAAACTAATAACAATCAACAAATTGCTAAATTGCTGTACAGGGAGTATAAACCAACACACACACACACATATGAAGTATGCTATACATACACATACATACATATATGGATGTTGTTGTGGTTAGAAATGACCAATATTTTAATTTACTCTCTCACTCTTGAAAAGTTAAATTAATTTTCCCACTAGACCATCAACTTTCACATTATTATGCTTTTTTCTCGCTTGTTATCCTTTTTTATCGTTTTATATGGAATAAAAGCTTCTTTTTAGTTGTGTGTTTTATCAGAGATAGATTATTTAAGTAGAAAATAAAATATTAAAGATTACAAAAGTTCAATTTGGACTTTTTTTTCGGTGGTAGGCAGGTTCGATTTTGTTTTTCTTAATTTGGTTATAATTTAAAGACCGTGGCAGTTATGATAATATTTAATATTAAAATTGGTTGAAACCCATAAAGGTTAGTCGATAGGGTGATAGATTACTGAGGTTTGAAATGGTTTCAAAGTTTTTAGAATTTTATCCTATTTCTATCAAATTACTTCAAACTAATAAGTCAACTTAAATCTATTCGACCAATAAAATCTTTCATAGTTCTGTTCTGCTTTGTTTGTCTTTCTCGGGACTGGTTATCTAGTTAACACCTTCAACAAGCTCTGGTTAGTGTGGTGGCATTTTATGGATCTTATGTTTCTTTCGAAAAATGCCTACCCACGTTGCATATTAAAATTACCTAATGTATCATTATCCTATTACTTCGCCCATTTTTGGTGTCGTATATATATATATATATATATATATATATATATATATATATATATATATATATATATATATATATATATATATATATATATATATATAATATATATATATATATATATATATATATATATATATATATATATATATATATATATATATATAAATATATATATATATATATATATACATATATATATATATATATATTTTTGTACAAGAAGGGAAACATGGACGCTGTGCTGGACTCTTACCGACTAAAATCCCACCGTCCACTCCTCCACACGATCGGGATCGCAAAATTTGCATAACTTCAGGCGTTCTGGAGCTCCATGCTCTTATCAATTTATGTTGATAGCTTCATGTGGCGCATTTTTTCACGTAATATTAACATTATGATGGTATTGATGGTGTTTGAATTTCGCTCCTCCGACAGCATCTTAGGAATAATATTTTCCGTTGTCAGCTGATCTACTTTATCAGTACACTCACGACGCTTCCGCTCCCACCGTGCCCAGTGAAAAATAGTGTGTTCTGGTGTATCGTGTTCATCACCGTAGAAACAACAGGACCTCTCGTTAATATGCATTTTAGAGAAATAGCTGTTAAAACAGCCATGGCCAGATAGAAATTACGTTAAGTGAAAGTTGATTTCACAATGCTTACGCTCCGCCCACTCTTTCGGAATCAGCTGTCTGGTCTACGACGCAGTGTCAGGCTTTCGTATCGTTTCAGCCATTGTTCCAGCATTTCTTGTTTGGCGCCTTCCTTAGGAGTCCGACTGAGTACTGTGGCTTTATGTTTGGCCATTAACGTCATAGGTGGCATGCTTGATAGTACAAAGGCTGCTTCTTGCGATATTGTCCTATAAGCACTACATTCTCGGAGTGCAATAGTTCGTTGAACTTGTTCCAGTTGATCACGAGCCTTTGCAGTATCGAATGCTCGGATTCATACTGGTACTCCATACAATATGACTGATGTGACTACCTAGGAGAGAATTTTCCTCTTACTTGCGCTCGCTCCGCCAGTTCTAGTCATTAATCGAATAAGGCCAGTTTTTTTTCTATTCGCCCTTATCACCGTTTGTCTAATGTGCTCTTGGAAGCTTCTTCGATGGTCAAGTCATACCCCCAGGTACTTAATTTTTGCTGTTGGTACTATTCTTATTCCTCCTATATTGAATTTCATAGCCGAAAGCATCCGCCTACCTGCCATTACAACTGCCTCGGTCTTTTCCGGCGAGAAACTGCAACCTATAAGTGCAGAGCCACTTGGAGGTGGCTTCGACTACGGCTTCTAGTCACTATACAAGTTGTTGTTCGTATTTTGCCGATACAATAAGTGCCAAGTCATCGGCATATTCCACTAGATTGGAGTCCTCGGACAACGGAATTCTGAGAATACCGTCATATACAACTTCCAGAGCAGTGGTCCTAAAATCGAACCTTGTGGTACACCACTTGTAACCTCCATCAGAGTAGCTACGCCCGCTGATTCAACAATTATTTATCGGTCACTCAGATAGCTCTGGAGAACCTTCCTAAGACTCAGGCTTACTTGGCATTCCTCAAGCCTTTTCTGAATTAACTCTCAAGCTGCGCTGTTGAATGCATTCCGTATGTCTAAGGTAATAACTACTGGAATACGCCGTGTGAGTTTTGATCCGTCAGCTGTTTTATCGACAAACCTCATGACTTCCGCTATAGCATCTACTGTAGAACAACTCGCTCGAAAACCGAACTGGTTCTCTGCAAGTCCGCCGGTTCTGTTGCCTTCGTCTAATAATCTGTGACGCTCATATAGTTTCCCGAAGGTATCCAACAGACAGAGTCATCTATATCACGCAGGCACACCGTCCGGTTTCCCCTCCTTCTTTAGTAACACAAGTTTAGCTATCTTCCAGGTGCGTGGAAATTCTCCATTCTTAAAAGCTTGATTTATAATATCTAAAATAATTTTTGGGTGGATGTCATATGCAATTCTGACCGCTTCTAGTGCGATCACATCCAGTCCTGCATATTTCTTCATCTTTAGCTTTCTCCATGCAGTTCCTATTTCTGCCCTAGTGAATGGTAGAAATGCTTGTGGTTGTATGGACTTATGGTTTGCTCGCTCCTTAACTATGGTGGTGACAGTTTCTGCAGTAATGGTGAGCACCATTCGGCCAAATTTCTTGGTTACATTTTTTAAAGGCATCTCCTCATGAATCTTCTTCTATCCTGCTGCAGAGCTTTTGCCAGCAATTCTTCTTTGATTTCAGTATAGCCGTTCTCAAGATCTTCCTTGCACATTTCAATTCCTGTTGGATAGATGTATCCGCATGACCACTGGTACATCGGTTCTCTCGCAATAATTTTCTTCTCGCGCAGTTCTAACATCTGCGCAGTTCTGCAATTTCCGGGGTCCACCAGTACAAGCCTACTTTCCTGCCACCTCTCCCAGTCTGTAATACCTCCTCAAAAGCCTTCCTAGTCGAATCTACTAGTTGCGCTGGTTAAAACGCCAGCGCAACTAGTAGATTCGACTAGGAAGGCTTTTGAGGAGGTATTACAGACTGGGAGAGGTGGCAGGAAAGTAGGCGTGTACTGGTGGACCCCGGAAATTGCAGAACTGCGCAGATGTTAAAACTGCGCTGGAAGAAAATTATTGCGAAACGAAATAGATCCAGGTGACGCTGAATTGCACTGCGAAAATATTCTTGTTTGGATTCCCTAATGCGCCAGCTCCTATTTGCAATTTTATTCTGCTCTTTGCTAGATGTCCCGGCAGCTCTTTGCTAGATATGCCATTTCCCGGCAACTATAGCAGCGACGGTCGTCAGAGCGCATTTGCAGTCGGCAGGAAACCCAACCAATTCAAATGGCTTCCTGTCCACTATCTGACTTGCCCATTTCTTGGGAAGTTTTACCGTGACTTTCTTCGTGTCAGTGTTGGGTGTTCTTATTGATGTTACAAATATCTCGACGCCATTTTCCTTCCAAGAGCTGCCTAGAACGCCTGCTTCAGAGTAATTGGTTCCTTCTTCTAGATCCCTAATGTGTACCACTGCTAACTCTTTTTGATGCACTGCCACTACACCGTCAACTTTTTCCACAACCGCTTCTCTAAGAGTCTCGGCTTTGTTCTTTCCGTCCTTCGCTCGAATCATCAAATCATTTGATTTCGTTTTTCTAATGCCGACTCCAACCTCTTTAATATTGACACCGTTTTTTACATTTCTTAGCAGATCATAGGATTGCCCCTCCGCCTTAACTATGACCATCTCGTTTCGGGTTCTCCTCCTTCCTTTATATCTATTACCCTCAATATAATTATTTTCTAGTTTACTTTTTTCTCCGTTCAGAGTCTTGATGGACTGATGCTCTCCTATACAGCAGATTATATTTGTCCCGCTATCGATAAAACAGCACTCTAATATTTTCCTCAGTTTTAGCATCTTATGAGATATTGAGATAACCCTGATATTCTTCACACCTCGGGGGGAGTTCCTCATTGTCTTTGCCACTTCGATGCACTCTTCCTCTAGAATTGTGCTGTCGCTCTGTTGATTCACGTATTCTACGAGTAATGTTTGGACTTCGTTTTCGATTCTTAGTTCTCCTTCCAGAACAATTTTTTCAGCGCTTTGTATGATTGCCAATTCTCACGCTTTAAAGAATTGGTCATCCAGCAAAGTTTACAAACATCTTGATTTTTAGGGTAACATGGATCTATGAAGATTCCTCGTACTAAGGTGCGTGACCGCATAAAGCTATTGCAGCTCAGTACTGTCGCTCGATACACATTTTGCGGCCATTTCTCGGCAACAATTTCTCTAATTTCGTTCAGTGTTATTGCGGAATGCATCCTGCTAATGTATCTTGAGTGCCTGTAGTCGGCTCTCAATTTCGTTCGGTTGTAGTGTTTGTGTGATTGACTCCTTTATCTTGATTTCTGTATTGATATCTATTTGTGTAGAGGCGTCATGTTTCCGCACCACTATCGTGCTCTGGGCCGTCTTTTGTTTTTTTTCAATTCCACTGACCTTGTTACTCATCATCATTACCAACTGCTTATATAGTTGGTTAATTTGTAAACTGCCATCAGTACTCTTGACAGTGAGTCGTTGATTAGATTTTTGGTCGTCGGATTAGACTTAATCACCGCATTTAAACTAGATGCTTCCTTTTCTGCTCGATTACTTCTATGAGCTCTGTATAGTGTATGTATACTATGTATAGTGTAAGCGAGGTATAGTGTACCGGCAAGCTTCTTGTCCTGTTTGATCTTTTGAACATCTCATTATTGCCGTTTCCTATATATATTTGTAACTTTTGCCCGGATGTACAAGCCTGGTCTTTTGTTGATGCGTTTATTGATGTCTGCTTCCGTGTTACCTATTTTGCTACCGTTTATCCGAGGTATACGAATTTCTCAACCCCTTCGTTCGAAATATTGACTGTGTTTGGTGTACTTTTGTTTCTGTTTAGTCTCATGACTTTGGTTTTCTGATGTTAATGCTATGACCAACTTGCTTTACGTAGTCTGCCAGCTTTTGTACTTTCTGATGCATGTCGCATGATCATGTCTCAACAGGAGTGACATCTGCATAGTCTCTTTCATAGAATTGTGCTACTGTTCCCCATAAACAACCCCTAAGGAAATATAGTGACGAGTTTGTTCGTGATGCTATGAAGCGTTTTTAAGAATAGTGAAGAAGAAAATGCACAGCTCTGTTAAACCATCTTTAGGCATCTGCGAGAATCTTCCAGTATTCCGTACATCAACTAACAGTGGTGTAAGAATTCCTACAGTGACATATATACAAGAAACTCGCGCTCGGTTGGTCTTGTAGTCTCGTTGTATAGTTGCCATCAGAAAGTTCACAAGCCAGTTCGCTTGAGCAGTTGTTCTCAATGTATTATTTCCATTTATGTATTTCATTATAGCTGATGAGTGATTATGGTTTGACCGATCAGATGTTTGTGAATTTTCCAGTGACATTTCATACACGTCACTGAAGTCTTTTGTGTACTTTTTGCGATCATTTCTTACATTTTGCGATCATTTCTTACATTTTGCAATCATTCCTTACATTGCTGTGTTCTTATATTAACTTCTAGTTACCGTTGTGTCCTGGTAGTATAGAAATTTCTGGTTTATATCGGTGGGTTGTATGTTTTTACAACGGCTGGTTAAATTTTGAATGTTGCTAGTACCCGCTGATTATCGCTTGCACACCATCTTCTCAGCAAAATGGAGGGAGGTGGGATCTTCTTTTGAGCAATTTCAGCAAAAATTCCCGTTCTTCTTGGATAGTGTTAGACGCACTTTGAGAATCTTGCTGAATATTCTTACGTTAAATTGCCCCAATAATAATCATATGTTCCAAATGAAACTTCGGAACAACGCTAATTGTGTGCGGAAGGAGAAAAAGAAACTGTTCAACACTTGTTGTACTCCTGTCCGTCATATTTACCTCATAGACTGCACTACTCTAGATGTTTTATTCGCACTTCTTGAATGAAAGAGACAATTTTCATTGTAATGGAGAAGGATTCATCGTTTGAGTACATAAGTATCGAAGATATTTGGAGAATAGTAATTTATTAGTTCGATTGTAACATCATTTAAATGAGCAAATTCAGTTTAATTTTAAAATTAAAAAAATTACTTAATCCGTAAACCCTTTTCAATAAGCTTTTCATTTAAATAATTGTTGTCGAGTGTGTACTCGATTAAATTAATTAACATTTGTTGAGTACATATATACTCGAAAAAATTAATGCTGGATTTGTTGTGTACGCCGAATATTAATTTATATACTATATTGTTTCGGCACCGCTGCTGCTTATCATCATTCGCCCATAATAAGTAATTAATCTGTTGTTAAAATAAATCTGCGGTGTTTTTAATCATAGAAGATCTGTGTTCACGGCCGACGAGGTTCATACTTTTTGGTTGTAATACCCAAAAAACAGGCGTAGTTCTAAAACATTTCATCAGGTGGCAGTTATTTTACTTTAAAAGGTAAACATATAGAGTAGTAAAATTAATTTACTACTCTATGTTTATCTTTGAACAAATTTATTTACTTGCTTACAACTGGCCGAAAGATACAGGGTTTCGAATTCCGATAGGTACTGGCTATAAAAGCTTGTTTTCGCATTTAATTATAATTGGTAATGTGAATGTGCTTTTTGGAGAGAATCAATCATGGACCGGCCATGATTCTGGTTGCTTACGCCAGGTGAACTAAAAATTCAATTTCAACCGAGCTTTCGAAATTTTATAATCAAAAATTGTATTTGTGACTTAAGTTCGGTTTATGACATTTAATATTTAAAATTAATTTTCTTAAAATGTTATCTGCAACTGGCTTTTGGATGATCCATTCTATGTGTTCAATTTTCCAGTACTCTTTCGAGCATTTCGGCCTATATTCCGTTAATTACGCGTGTTATGTTGGCTTCTAATGCAGGAATCGATTGTGTTTTATCGATATTTCAGATATCCCCATAAAAAGTAATCCAATATCTTGATTTCTTAACATATGAGAGACCCAGAGCTTGATAACGGCGACGAATTTATTGATTAATGAGGTCTTCTCGTACTCTTTCAACTACAGTAATAATATTCATCTTAGATCAACTTCTACGCATTCTAGTCGAGTGATGAATATCTAATAATGAAAACTGGTTCGAAATTTATTGATTGTTTCACAAAAAGTGCCTTCAGTTGGACGATTTAAAAACACCTTAAACGAAAACAATTTTTCACTGAACACTGATTTTTAAAATAAATAACTACAATTTAAACGATGTTCTCGCGTAAGTCTATTCATGGTGAAATGTGAATGAATAAGAAGTACCTCCTATAGGACCACTCTTTATTTAGATAATAATGCAATCAGAATTCAATAATATCATTTATCACACTTGTCGTTACCCCATTCCTCTTCTTTTGAAGTATAACGGGATGACAAACTACAAGAAGTCGCATGATGCTCTCGACCTCTTTCTGCCTTTCCCGGCCATACTACTTAACATATTTTATTACGGGCCATTAATATATTTTCTTCGTTTTATATTTTTTAATATGTAAGAAATGTACATGTCATTTCATAAATACCTTCATCACTAGCAAATAAACGAATAAAATTAAGTCAAAATTCAAAATAAAACGAACTCCTTAAGTTGGCTTGCAATTATTTGGCTTCAAATAAAGACAACGTCCCAGCGACTGCCATAGCTTGAGTTGGTGGCTAACAACAATCGATTGTGAAAAATTCACAAAAATTTCTGAAATTAATTTCTTTCCCGAATTAATATAAAATAATAAAAATAAAATTAATTTTTTGTATTCTAATTATGTGTTTCGTCTCATTTATTGTAGTTATAATTTTTACAGTAAGTATCTGCGTTTCTATTGAATCAATTCCAATGCTGATTCTTCATTGTAATAATGACATACTTTATCAAGGTTTTGATCTCCATCTGACGAAAATCTGCATAAATCAACAAAGAACTGTTTAACTTAACGAGGAAACTGTGCCAACAACAGCATACCATAGTAATGGTTTGGGCCGTTTGTGGTTCTTGATGCTAATATCTAGTATATCGAAAGCATTTTTCACAACTACGCGAGTTTTTGGTATTCTTTCGGTACACGCATATCGAGCTTTGTCTAGAGTTGTCAAGGTATTAATAAGTTAATTTTAAGTGCAAAAGCTAATAACGTGATTCTGGCAAGTTTAATGCGCCTTGCTGAATGAGATCCTGAAATTTTGAGTAGTACATAACTGCTTCATCAAATATTCGTCTTTTTATACCAACCTACCATCCATAAATTCTTTTTTTGTATCACAATTGCCAGTAGTACATTGCCATGAAATTCTTTATTAATATTTTGAATGGCAATGTTTTGCTGTCGATGACTCTAAAATGTTATAAAATTAATGTAATTTACTAAAACCCACGGACATTTCATTCCAGCCATCTGAGCTTATGGGAAACTAGAAATTAAGGAGTTGTTACTATTTTTAAAAACCAGCATACGTATGCAAGTACTTCACAAGTTTCAATAATTGCTTTGCTTATTGAAGCACAAGACATGACAGCGGTTAATTTAAATTTTTCAAAACTCCCTTTCTGTCACTAAGTATTTAAGTATTAATCCAAATCTTTCATGTGTGGGTCTGCTCTCTTTTATATTAATGTCCTGTTGTCTAAAAAAAAGGTTTTACCATTCGTAGCCATCGATCATATTGTGACGAATCACAGTGACATCTGTGATTATTAAAGAGTTCAAAATTACAGCAGAAGTTTAGGGGTTATTCTGTGCAAACAAAATACGACGAAACGAAACTTTGCGAATTGTAGAAATGCAAACGGTAATGGAAAGTTCTACAAGGATTTACGTCGTATTGATTGGTGTAGAGATTTGAGTTATAGGACAGTTCAGTTTTGAATTTTAAAGTGATATTATATCAGAAAGGGAAAGTGAAGTATTATAAATAATTGTGATGACAATTATTGTGGAAAATAAGTGTGGAAATGTGAATTATTTGTGGAGTTTATTGTGAAATAAATTAAGTGTAAAAAATTATAGTAGTTCAGTTTTATATATTCACAATCCAGTGATCGAACCTGAAAATATTTTTTTTTGTACTCGGCTAAATCATAACAATATGTTGCATCGCACATTCTAAAATAACTTTGTAAAGCTGCTGCTTCAGTTCAACAAATGTCTTTAAAAAGCAACATACATATGTGAATATCTATTGCGTTTCTGTAGCCATTCCTTCAACTAGTGGTACGCCAATCATTTTTTTAGAATTCATTGTGATATTAATTTTTATTCATTTAATTTGACATTTAACTGTTTAGAACTGCAAATGATATTATTGATACAAGTACTGATCGTGTATTGCTGTAAAATACTGATGTCAGTAATGACATTAATGTTAGTGACATTATTATTGACAGTGTAATACTGACAACTGTCACCATTTCGATTGTAAGTACAATGTAGATTATTGAAAACTACATCTCAAAACTCCGTTAAAAATGTTTCAACAACGACGTACACTTCGTTTTGTTTCGTTTAGCATGGTTTCCTATGTTTTTTATATTTTGCTTTGTGCGTCTGTCAATACAAACAGTAAAACCTTCGTTTTGCATTTCGATAGTTTTACGTGGATTGCATTCATGTTTGAAGTTTTATATGAGAATTTAAGAATGGTTTTATTGTTGGCGAGGTTTTACTGTAGCACCATGTTTATTAATAACGGATAGTAGAACGAACTAAATATTGTATGTTAATGTAACTACCATTATACGTTCACAATAATATGTATAAGTTCAGTAGAAGTTACCTATTCCTAGGGACGATTTTTTTAAAACTTGGATTGAATATAATGTAATTGGTTGAAGATTTGATTTAGGATAGGTTAAGTGCTGCATTAGGTATGATTTTATCAAGCTGGCTGATTATTATTCGTTGTGTTTCGTAACCAAAATATTTTATTGTTCTTGATTTGATTCGATTCTACCAATAAAATGCACTAATATAGTAAATATTCTTGTTCTACTGTTTTATTATTTCCCTAAGAATATTTTTTTATAGAAATTTTTGTGTTTCACTTACTAAGATTTCTTAAGTGACATGTTGAAGACTGGTTATTTTTTTTTGGCTGGTGGTTTTCATCAGAAATTTTATTTTCAATATGAAACTACTTTGCTGTATAAATCAAACGATAACAAACTAGAAGACTTTCTGAAAATAATACCCCCCCCCCCCTTAATAATTTCTTTGATTAAATATTTTGAGAGCTGATAAAGTAAGGCGTGTTTGTCAAAAACTTTGTTAGAATTTTTGCATACCCAAACAATAATCATAGAAACAACTATGGTTTTTGTTTGGGTGTGCATAAATATCTCCCGAAAATTTCGACGGTTAAGATGCACCACGGATTAATGCACCCGATGAAGACAAAATAAAGGCCTTGATAAATACACACCGCCGAATAACAACTTGTGAGGTTGCTGAGAGGTTAAATTTATCGAATTCAACAGTTCATGATCTCGTGAAACGTCTTGGTTTTATTTTGACTTTTAAAAACTTGACTTCTATTTTTAAAGCGCATCATTACTGGTGACAAGAAACGGGTTATTAACAAAAACCTTAAGCGCAAAAGATCATGGAGTAAAAGAGATGAACCAACTCAAACCACTTCCAGATTATTCATCCAAAAAAAATTATGATATCTGTTTGGTGATATTTGAAGAGGATCGTGTTTTTCAGCTTCTACCAGACAATAACACTATTTATTCTGAAGTGTACTGCGATCAACTGGACACAAATGAATGATTCATTCAAACATAAAAGGCCAGAATTTATCAATAGAAAATTTGATTTGATTTGTGCACCTTCGGACTATTACTTGTTCCAGTTTCTACAAAAATTGGACCAACATGGAGAATTCATAATGTTTATGTACATTAAAAAATCGTGTTTCATTTTCACTAAACAAAACGAAATGACTTTCCGAACAACCCACTAGTATGTTATACAAGAAATTTACTTTTGTATATTGCATGGATGTTTGTTCTAAAATTATAAAATGAAAATCATGCATAATGGAATGAAATTAAGGTTTAGGTTAGCTAAATATGAACGTACTGAACTATTTATTTATTTAAATAGTTTCCCTTATAGACCGATTAACAGTGTGATAGAACATCACAATTTTGGAATATACTAGGCTTCATTCATGTATCATTTGATATTTTGTTGCACATATTCCAGGAATGTGCTACACAATCTCCTAGAATACTGCTTTTTATTTTAAGCCAGCATAATTTAAAAGAGGAATAGGATTTATTTTGATTTTGTGGTTTAACGCGGTTTAAATAAAGTTTTATTCCTACCGTATAATGTATAAGTTATACGTGTGTACCTTCATCAAATTATGTAAATACACAAAATCGATTTATTTAAAATATATTTTATCCCAAATGATAAATTGATTACGATTATAATCATTAATGACTGACAAACGCGATAAAAAAAATTATAAATTAAAACTCGGAATTTTTAACCCATATATAATTTGGTAGATATGCTTTAATTCTTCTGGCCCTATATGAAGGATTCATCGTAATGTTAAATCAAAATACATGCCTATAAAAAAATCATTAATCTTTTTGCCTCCCTTGAAATTACGCT
This sequence comes from Tipula lateralis, assembly GCA_963932295.1. Classification (NCBI taxonomy): domain Eukaryota; kingdom Metazoa; phylum Arthropoda; class Insecta; order Diptera; family Tipulidae; genus Tipula; species Tipula lateralis. Next base: position 101,753,905 of record OZ010736.1, read on the forward strand.
TACGCCCCATTTAAATATGTGACATAAAAAATAAATTATTTGATTGGAAATTTGATATTTGTCAAAGCAGATTTAATCAATCAAAATGTAAACAATATCGATCGGGTTCAATGGATTAGGAACCTTTTTTGTTTCGTGTTACGTTATACAATGTGTACATTCGATAATTAAACAATGGAATTTGTTTACGAGCGGTATTGTTGGCGTGAGTATGTTTGTGCGATTTTTGTGATGAAACCCTTAACAATCTCAAATTGAAAAGATGTTCGCATTCTACGTACGTACATGATATTCAAAACACAGATCAAAATAATCATTTGTCGTAGTAAAGCGTTTGAGAAGTATGACACTTGGATAAATCTTTGTTTACTCTTTCAATGAAACAAGATTAATATCAATTCGTCAACATTGTACTATTGAACCATTAACGGTTTGTTTATTATGTATCTTAAGGAAGATGAGTTAATTTCAGTTAGTCAAATTGTTTGAATGGAAAATATTTTCGCGCCAATTTTGGCGCAATTTTTGTCGTAGCCCAAGTAAAACAAAATTCGACTTTTTCGTCAAAAATCGAAGTAAAAACTTATATTTAGTTTCGACTTTTACATAGATTTGCTTTCGACTTAGAATAAGATTTCGTATGAAACGTGTCGCGATAAGTCGAATCTGACGAAACTCAATATAGTAAAACTGTGCTTATGTATGTGTGTACATATGTCAAAAATATAATTGGCGGGAATATTTTTGTGCATGTATATGTGAAACGTCAAATTCGAATTTTGGCGGTTAAATTAAATATATCATAAATAAACCTACAAATATTAATGTTGTAGAAACAATACAATAATCATAACTTAATTTATGCTACTATTAAAAATTTATTAAATAATAAATAAAATGAATTGAATTTATATAAATTTTAAATTAACACTTAACAATACTAAAATATTAACATTCATAAGGGTTACTTGCATTGCAAATCACAATCAGTTTCTTTCAAAAAAATTCATTGTTTTTAATTAACATTAGTCTATACTATTTAATATTTACATAAATAAGGATTGCTTGTATTGCAAAATCACAGTTGATTTCATTTTAGAAAAATTCAATATCCTTAATTAACATAAGTTAAGTTAAGTTGATGTGGCTGCTATCGCACACTTAGACCAAATTTGATCCGTTGTGATACCACTCTATACGGCTATAGGTCCGAGTCTTTCCGTAGAGCCATCTGCGCATTGCATAGCTCCATGTCAGTCCTATAGTACTGACATGGAAGATGGGTCGGCCCAAGGATTCTAAACACGACAGAGTATCCAGATTATGTTTATTTTTCACCACCGATCGCACCGCCCAAACGATCGAAGGTGAAAAACCCATTTTGCATCCTGCCTCGATTCGGATTCGAACCCGGTACCTCCCGCTCCAACTGCCGCAGCTTTAACCACTGCGCCACCTGGGCGGTTCTTTTATTTATAATTTTTATGTAGTTTAATTAACATTAAACTACATAAAAATTATAAATGTTTATAATAAAAATGATTATATAAATCACAGTCGATTTAAGAAAAATTAAAAATAATTATAATAATTATATTTTATTAATAAATAATAAAATATTAAGTATTTTCATAATTTAATCACATTATAAGTCACAGTTAGTTAAAATACTCGTATTATACGATTTCAATTTTAATTTGTGGCATTTAAATGAACAGATTCGAGGGATTTTTTTTTAATTTTCCTTTCCTGTCTTTAATATAATAAAAGAAATGTTTCACGTTCATATTAAATTGTGATGGCGTCATGTTTGGGAATTTTTCGAAAGTGCAATCTAAAATTAAAACAGAATTTATTATACATAATTAATTAAAATTAAATGGTTGATGAAATGCTTCATTTTATAGTAAATACGTACCTCTCAAAATTCGCGTTACATTCAATAATTTAGCAGCAATGTTTTCTTGACGGCCATCAAAGGAAATTTTTCTTGATAAGTTCTCCGTAAAAATGTTCTTTAGGTTACTGCGTACAATTTTTTTTAATTCGAGCCCCTCTTCCTTCATAAGAATAGATTTCTGTCAACAAATAATATAAAAAAATTAATTTGTGGTGTATTTAATAAAGTCTTACTTTTTAGAATTACCAGTTGTCTTAACGATTCCTTATCTTCCATTATATTAGCGTCAAAACGTAAAAATAAATCCTTATCGTTGAATGGCAACCTGAATTTTGTATTTTCACAATCAACGAGATACTTCATGTTTAAATGGTTATCCTGAAGCTTCACAAATTCCCTCATTAATGCTGCTTGCCCTTTTTCTTAATTTGTAATGGAATTGATTATTTGTTGTAATTGTGTGTTGTCGATGGTTTGCTGAGTTTAAGTCAAATCTGTTTGCACCCCAACAGATGTTGATTGAATAATACATTCCGAAGTATAGCCTTCTGTAAACCACGTTTGTGCGTCATTCTCAGTGTTGTGCGATTACGCGTATTTTGATATTGTCGACATGTTGGTGTCGACAGTTAGTAGACAATGTCGACAATTCGTAGACAATGTCGACAATTCTTGGACAATGTCGACGTTTAATAAACAATTCCGAAGCATCCCAAATATGTTAGCTTATTATAACTATACAAATTAGCGAAAATAATATTATTTTATTAAAAAGCAAAATTCTTACGAATTTTGAATAATGTCATAGAAAATTACAAAAGATAAGTAAGAAAATTCCCAATATAAAATAAATATATTTTATGCAATTTGTTGGTGTAACTTTTGTAATAGATTTTGTAATTATGTATATCTGTCTACCTTTTTCTAACGTTAGTGTATTGTATAAGTATGATCATAATTTTCGTGTGTACAAAAACAGTATAAAACTAAAACCAAAAAAATCGCGTTCTATAACTCAAAAAATATATTTTTTCAAATGTCATTCATAAAACAATAAATATATTTCTACTTACTTCCCTCTAAACGCTTGCTAAGATCTATATTTTCAAATTTTTCTTTAATAAACACAACAATCGAACAAAATTGTAGGCGATATCGTCGGCGAAAACTAGACCGTGTTTAAGTAAAAACATACATATTTGTGTATCGGAAAACAATGCACCAACGATACGAATTATTTTTTTAGGACAGAAATACGATTTTTGTTTTGTGTTGTAGCTGATTTCTGAAATTGGCGTTATAAACATAATTTACATTTACATTATCACAGTCTGAAAGTTCACCGATAGTGGTACTATCATTTACCTTATTCATATCTAAGGGTGTTTTCCTAACACCGACTTATTTGCTTATACCGACTTATTCAAATAAGTCTGCTATCGAGGTGACTTACTTTCTATCTTTTTCTTTCAGCAGAATACTTATTTGATGATTTTCTATAGTTAAATTCAAACATTTGTTCTGATTAGTGGTTGTCAAAATAAGTCAACAAAATCAATTGGAATAGCTTGACTGACTTATTCAAGATGGCGTCAAATAAGTCAATAAGTTTGAAATAAGCCGTTGATTGGAAAACACTCTAATAATCGTATTTATTTATGAAATTTTGTGGTTTTAATCGAGAGGTGTCGAGCAAGTTATAAGTTCGATCAAATGCACAGGAGCAGTTCTTTTAAAAAATTGACTGATTTTGAACTTAAAACAGTAGCACAATTTTAGTTCTTAAAATGACACTCATAATAAAAATTGGCGCTTTAAGCAAAAGATCCACTTAACTTAAGATCCACTTAAGTTTATTCAAAGTGAAATCTAAACCAAAAACTCTCTTAAAACAATATTCGAAAATCAGTTGATTATTACAGTAAAAATTTGTCTAGGGCACCCTTAGAGCACAATATTATTATTTATTTTTGAACTAATAAAATTAATTTGATTTAAACACCTCATGAGATATTGTATTTTGATCGGTCAATTTAGTTAAAATGATTTTATCTCAGCTACTTAAATTATTTAATTTATACGCAAGATGCTATAAAGAATCTATAGTTCATTTTGTTAATTATTATAATTCGTTTAACTAGTCGAAACACTACACGAGACATGTTGTATAATAAACCCATTTAAAAGATATTAAAGCTAAATATCAGGCATAGTACTGATAAAATGTATGGAAAACGAATTACATATTTAAATTACACAACAGTTTATAATTTCGATAGCTTAAATCATTTAAACTAGCTTAAACCTTAAAAAAAGATTTCAGATAAAGCAAATGTTAGAAGTCATCATTAAAAAAGTTTTTTAACGTTATTTTGAAAACTAATCAGAATGGCAAGCATGTTCGAGTAAAAAAAGTAAGGATTGTTTTTGAAAGCTAAGACGCACCTTAATGAACACAACTGATACCCATATAAAACCATTTTAGTTTGTAGAATAGAATGGTAATTAAGAAATGAATAAAGTATTTTCGATGGTGATCCACTGTAAACGTGAAAAGCCCCAGAAACTAAGTTTTTTTCAATTGATTGCTTTACATTTTTTTTGTTTGATTTTGTTACGTGAGAAACGACCAAATCAAACAACAAAAGTTTTTTTTATCAAAAAGTGTCAAAGCGTGGCTAAACATCAGATATCGAGTGGTAATACCTGAAATCTTAAAATAATCAAACCATATGACCAAATAACTGTTCATTATCTATAGTTATAATAAACTAACATATTATGCGGTGTGGTACGCAATTTTTTATCAATTGTCGACATTGTCTACGATCTGATGTGTCGACACAACTTTTTTAACTGTCGACATACATTGTCGACACGTGTAGACAATGAATTGTCTACGTCATGTAGACAATACGGCACAACACTGGTCATTCTACGTTAAAGTCGCATCCTCTGTAACAACTTCTGAAGTTAATTCTTTGATTCTGGTATTTTGTGTTGAATGGAACTCTGTCGCCTAAATAAAAAATTAATTATAATAAGAGTTTATAAATATTTTGTTGTTAAAGAATATTTATACCAAATCGTAGTTCACAAAAATTATTATACTGGAACTGTGAGTCGTATTGTGCTGATAATATAAAAGATAAAGGATAACGGTTAAGCACAAATTTTAACAGTAAAAAATAATAAATATTATTCAAGAATACATACTTTCAATAAAATCTTCAGAGTTAACAATTGTGGTTGTTCTGCTCGCGTGTTTCTGTTTACGAGCGGTTATCTTAGTTAACAGAAGTGTGTATTAGTGGAAAAAACGCAATATAGTTATCGGTTTGAATTTTAATTATTTTGGAAGTTACATCAAAAATGCTAAATTTAATTGCTTCTGACAAAACGGATTCAAAATTAGTAGAATATATATTCAAAAGAGACGATTTTATTGGAGTGTTAAAAAAGTTTGATAAATTTAAGATTTTAAATCCTTCCAAGAATATACTGCTTTCGTTTTCAAAAATAGTGACGATTTTAAAAATTTCAGATTTAATTAAACAATAGTTGTTAGGAAACTCAACAGATAATCTATAGTTTTGTAATATTACGGTTTTGTAGTAGTTATTACCAAGAGGAGATTGTAAAATGGGAAATTCTTTCTTTGATATTAACGGTTCTAACAAATACGTTTCTGATAGTCTATTATAAAACTGGTGTAACGGAAGATAACCAGTTTTAATTTGGGATTTAACAAAACATAAAAAATTTTCAAACTTAAAGGCACTAACATCATTTAAAGTTGTAGAAAATTGAAGACATTCATTTGATAAATGCAGCAGACTATGAACATTGAAAGTTGCGCTGAATTCCCCATACAGCTCTTCCTGTTTACTAACAAATTGTTTGAGCAGAGCGGTTGCAATGGAGTTTTCATTTAAGCAATACTCTTGATTTAAAAGTATTGAAACTCCACAAGATAAGCATAAAAACTGCCTGTAATATTCTTCCGACAGCCTGCCCCTCATTACAATCGGTCCCGTATACAAGAGAAAATGCCTTAATTCTGTTGCTTTCCAACGTTCGAACTCTTCTAAGCCTCGTGGTTGTCTGTTAAATTCAGTTGATAATTTTATTTTTTGTAAATCATAGGAAATTAATTTTATTTTTCCCTGCAACAAGGAAAAATTCGTTTTTCTTTTCTTAATCCAGTACGTTATTAACTGTTTTGTGACACCTAAAAGGACGCAATGCATATAGTCTACTGTACTTGTGATACACAGCCAAACTTTAGATTTTCTATTGGGATCGGTTCAAGTTGTTTCATCTGTTCTGGCAATGGAGTCTGATATTTGGGTAAGAGGGAAAACTATTTGTCCCTTGTTCACTTTTAACTGTACATTTTGTACACGAAAAATATCCAGAGTGAAATTTAACTAATAAAACTTTAGCTCGAGCATCAGCGTCACAAATTAAGGATCTCAATAAAATTTTAATATTTTTGCCGTTATATCAAAACCAAGTGCTTCTAAAATTTCCATTTCTTCCGTGAAATCTTTTAGAAATTTTTTAAAATCAATATTTTTACTTGATATTGAGGCCAAAGAGGCCAACACAAAAATATCAGAAAAGCCAACAATGTTCACGATTAGTGGCCAAAGTTGACTATTCGAGCTTTTAGATATGGGCAGTCCATCAATACCTATATCCAATTCTATTGTTTCTAAATTTAATTTATATTTTTTTATGAAATAGTCCAGTGCTCTAGATAATCCTTAATAAAAGTAATTAACTCTAGAACCTAAATCTACAATATCACTAACCCGAGCAGCATTTTTTAGCAATCTAACATTTGTGGGGAGCCACGGGAAATATTCGTGCAAAATAACTAAAATTTTATTCATAGTTGATCTACATATTGTAGTATCCACCGCAATTCGATGTAAATCGTATTTTAATTGGTATATATTTCGATCAGAACTATTTTAGCAATCAGATATTGATGGAAAACGAGAAAATGAGTTGTAGGAATTAGAAACTTGTGGCGAGTTACAACGCCACAAGTTGTCTTTAATTACAACTTATTCACTATCTTTAGTACCCAACGAATCACAGTTGTCTAGAGGTATTGGAAGTCCGGAAACATCACCTATTTCAGGATATGATTTAAAGGACGCAGTTGAAGATCCAGAATATCAGAAGGAAAACTGAGGCAACATTCAAGCAACCTCAAATTTTACTCTTCGCTGTCTAGTTCTTTTGGACATTTTTAAGATGTAATACAATCAAAATAAAACCCAAACCATCAAAATCTATTACATACTAACTTTTGTTTCACTCAAACAACTCTTTTTCACACTTAATAATCTTAATAAATTTAAAGAAACAAGAAAAATAATTATTAAAAATTACTCGATCTTGACATAGGAAATGCCACTATAAACATCCTTTTCAAAAGGCCAAACCGGATTTTTGACAAAAATGTTTTAATTCTATTTAAAAGGAAAGTGTTAATAAATATTTGAAATATAGGAAGTATTTAATTTTAGAAACAAATTTCATCATTAAAAAAAATCCAATTTGATATTTTAAAACTAATAAAAACTCAAACTACATGTTATAATTTTTTAAAATTAGGTTTTTAACGTTGTCGTAAATAAAATTTAAGCACTTTTGTCACTTCGGTTGGACCTCCTTATATTATCAAACATAATTTTGTGGCATATTTTATTTATTAGTTTTAATTGTGTCACATACCTTTTTTTAAAAACCAAAATCTCCACAATAAGGTAATTTTACTTAAATGCCACCAATAAGGAAGAACTTTTTCCACTGTAACTAGTAACTATCATAACACTTATATTTTATTAAAATTACAAGACACAGAAATTTAAATGCACTATTCGATAAATCGCTTAGAACTATTGAGTTATGAATGAAAACAAATTATGTACCTTTGAAACTTATGTATCCTCCTCATTTTTCAAAAGAAAAAAAGGATAGATATTTTAAGTGTAATAAACTCGTTTTATGACTGTTTTACCAAAACAATGAAATATGTACATATTTTCGAACAAATACTCTTATTACACTTACTATTTCCACCATTTAAATTTTCCAAAATTTGTTTAAATGCAGGTGCTCACATTCCTTGGAAATTCCAAATATATATAAATATATATATATATATATATATATATATATATATATATATATATATATATATATATATATATTATATATATATATATATATATATATATATATATATATATATATATATATATATATATATATATATACAGTGAGACCATTTAATATTCGGACAAGCGTAGCATACACTTATTCATTAGATTATTTACTATAATACCGCCCAGTTTGCGCAGTGGTTAAAAAGCTGCGGATTTGAGTGGGCGGTACCGAGTTCGAATCCCGATAGGGGCAGGATGCGAAAAGTGATTTTCACCATCGATCGTTTGGGCGGTGCGATCGGTAATGCGAAATTTTTAGTTTGGACAATTTTTGAACAATATATGGTTTGAATATATTGTTTGTCAATTAAAGTGATTGTTCATAGTGTAAATAACAATTTGTTTCATCCCATAATATGAAAACAAGGCTACATATATGTGCATCAAATAATATGACAGGGCGGAAAAGAACAGAAAATACTGTTAAACAGAAACTACAAATTATAGCAGCTTGCGATGGCCCACCAAAACAAACATATGCAGTAGTTGCTAAAAAATTCAACATCGATCCATCAACTGTCAGCAAAATTTATAAACACCAAAATATGTTGTCTGATGTAAAATTAAATGTAAATAGAAAACGAAAACGGCATAGCAAAGCTGTAGACGTGGATGAAGCCCTGTATAAATGGTTTGTGGATGCGTTAGCTACAAATATCAACAGCAGCAGTGAGATATTGCGGATTAAAGCTGAGTCAGTTGCTCATAATCTTAATTTCGAAAATTTGCAAATATTTAAGCAGCAAGTGAATGGCTAGCTACTTCCTTAGTTAAAGTATTTCAATGCTATCAACCAAAAGATATATTCAACGCAGACGAAACTGGTCTTTTGTGGCGTGCAATGCCTAGCGGATCTTATGCCTTCAAGACAATCGAACATTCTGACAGTAAAATTACAAAAGAACGAATAACCATTCCACTTTGCGCAAGTATGGATGGAGAAAAGAAATCAGTGTTGGTAATTGGTAAGTCTAAAACATTGCGTTGTTTTCGGGGTATCCAACAGTTGCCGGTTAAATACAAAAGCAATAATAATGCTTGGATGACATCTTCTACATTTGAAGAATGGCTTCGGGAATGGGATAAAGCATTGATTTCTCAAAGTCGTAAGATTGCGCTTGTCTTAGACAGTTGTTCTGCTCATCTAAAGTTAAAATTAAATAACATTAAATTAATTTTTTTACCACCCAATGTAACGTCACTAATTCAACCGTGTGATCGGGGTATCATCCGTAATTTTTAGTTTCATTACAGAAGATTACTTGCGTTAAAATTACTTGCAGAAATTGAGTATTCCACAGATCAAATATTAGCTACAAAATTAGTGAAAAAACATAATTTATTAAACGCGACAGTTAAAGAATCTTGCAACAAGGTTACCAAATAACCATTCAGAATTGTTTCAAAAAATCAAAATTTTGTAATGATCCTTCAGATCTAATTGAAGTCGATGAAGCAGCAACAAATTTAAATGAACTTGACTTTGATTTTAATAATTACATATATGACAATCGATGAAAATGAAGAATGCTCAGAGCCATTGAATGACCAAACAATTGTAAACTCAATTGTGGAACAGAAACAGGAAAATGAATTTCATATTGTGCCAAGTGATGTCAGCGACAATGAAGAAGAATCTGTAGCGGTTAGTATTTTGAAAGCACTATAATTTAAAAAAATTGTGTGCTTAAAATTGTTGGATTAAAAAAAAAAATTAAGTTTAACACAGTATTCTTTTCTCATATTTCCATTCATTATAGTGTTGAGGTTATTTCACGGATATTTTGGAAAACACCATATCGAAGGAGTAAGAGATAATTGAAAAAAAAAATGAGTTGTATCGGTTATCGATGTATTTACCCCGCACGAGATTATCTCTTTTGACATGGCATTATCATTGTGTTGATTGCATATTAATGCGGTGCCTAGTTTTTTTCTCTTGTATTGTTAATCAAACTTCTAAAGTTATTTCAGATTGTATAATGTACCAAAAAATTTAGATTTATTTGACGGAAATAGTATGTTTATATTGGTGTTTTGATCGGTTGGTTATGAAAAAATTTAAATATAAAGATATATGTATATGTCTGTAAATACCTATAATGTTTTTGGAACTATGATTTCTTGTATCCCCTCCCTGATATGAAAATCTTTGTGATTTTGGAGGTAGAGAAGACAAAAAAGTTCTTTTTGGATGGTGATGATCAACACGAACGGATCGCAAACGGGAGCAAGAGGAATAAACCGAGATAATAGAATGGATGGATTTTGATGGTGCTGATAAGCAAGAATAAAAAATTGGATTGTGATGACGGATGAGTATAAATCTAAATTATCAATATTTATAAGAATTTTTTTGGTTTGGGACTTTTATTTTATAAGCTTATACTAGAACAATTATATATTATGAGTGGATTTTTATGATAGAGGTGGTTAACTGAGGTATGCATAGTGAAGGCTATAAATTACTGTCTGTGTGTGTATTCATTGCAGAAAAAAAAGTAAAATTTTGATAGCTATCAGTAGTAACCATATACATATTTAAAGTGAATAACTTGGATCAGAAAAACAGAACGTTTTTTTTCTTTTCCTTAAAATTAATTATGTTTTTTTTTGATTGGATAAATCGAGTTAATGTATGTTTTCTGAAGAACAAAATCACGTGTACTACATAGGTACAACCATACTACATCGGTACATATCAGCAGAATATCGCATCGTATAAAAAAAGAAGAAGAAGAAAACAAGAAAGTTATCACGCTGTCTTAGAGGTCACAATCGGGACAGTTATCAAAGGATACAAATGGAAGGGTATAATTTATATATGTATATATATCTATAAGTTGGTTTATCATATAATTGTGGTATGATTCCGGAAAACTTCGGGAATTATTAAATTTTTTTATTTTTTTATTTAGAGTTCGCGAAATCTCTCATCCATATTTCCACGGCCTTATCTCATGCTATTAACAAGAGTCGGGAGAAAAAAAAAGAATTAACGCGTGTTTTTTTCGGATTTGTTTTGTCAAATGACAAAATGGCGCCCAATAAATTGATAATTATATACCGAAAGTGAGGAGATTTCGTGGGACGAAAAACAGAATAATTCTTACATCTTTATTGTGTTAGCTAATATCTAGCTCCTTGGGTATGGTGAAGTTCGTGTGAATCTCCCTAGTCACGTATTTAGTTGTTCGTCCAGGAATTAACAATGATGATAAATGAAAACCTGGCATAAAAATTCGATGGATTTTTCTTAGGTTATCAAAACCAACAATTAATTTTTATTTTTTTTTATCTATTTTTCTTTCTTGAATTTTTAAATAAAATTATGTAAGGTTTATAACAAAATTTAACACTTCGAGTTTTTTTTTTGTTCTGTTTGGTAGAAGGCGCGTTACAAATCGGATGCAAATGCTGTAACTAAAAGCTTTGGAATCCTTAAAAAACATGAAAACATAAGAAATGAACAATAATTATGCAGCTTGGGATTGCGTAAATGAACTGGATAATATAATTCAACGGACCGTTTTGCAAAACCCAACAAAGACTAAGCAGTTAACCTTGGAAAAATGGTTTAAAAATTTTTTTATTAATTAATTATAATTATTAATGTTTTATTAAATTCATTTTTTTAAAATATACATTAAATACAAAATTGAAGTAAATATGGATATACGATACCATACATACTGTGTTTTCTTTATAATCAAAAATTGACATGCATTTTCTTTCGAAATAAATGTTCGGTTAATGTCATGAATCGTGATATAAAGCGAGAACTCGGTTAATGTCATGTAACATGATATTAAGCGGACGTTCTTTTATTATCATCACCTGCTTTATATCATGTTTTTTCTGACACCGAGCGTGTTGTACTGTATAATGAAAATATTATAATATATTATTTATAAATAATTATAATATATTATTCTAAATTTATGATTAGTTTTAGAAAATTTATGATTAGTTTTAGAAAAATAAATACTAAGAACTTACTGATTAATTTAAGTGGATGGTTTCCACCCAAATTATGTTTAAAAAGTTCTTATTCACTCTAAATTCCACCCAACCATGCAATGTTGTTTGTTACACACATTCCAAATTGTTGTTATATACATACATTCGTATTTCCACACAGTAACACCAGTGTTGTTTATGGGCATACAACCCATATTACATTTCACTAAGTCAGTGTTGTTCTAGACATGCATTCCAAATTCTATTTTATTACGCATACTGTATAATGTAAGTTGAAAACAATACTGGCCCTATGAGAAAGATTTTGAAATGTTTGTCTGGAGCAACAGGGTGTGGTTGGATGGCAATTAGAATGTATGTCTACAACAACACTGGCATAGTTAGATGATATTTTGGATGTATGTCTATAACAACACTGACACAGGATAACTGAGTTATCCTGGTTGGGTTGAATTTAGAGTGTATGCTCATTACAACATTAGCAGCCAGTGTTAAGAAGAAAATTCAAATAGTAGGAAAATTGTATTTTTAATTATTTAGAACTTTGTTCCCAATTCAAGAAAACGATTATTGGTTCTGAAAAGTATTATTTTAATCCCTTGCAAGAATAAAATTTCTTTATTTGAGAATAAAGTTCTCGTGATAGAAGTTGTATACATATCTTAAATTATTATTGTTTTAGACTAATTCAGATATACATATATTATAATTTACTCAAAATAATCATAGTTGTTCTTAATTTTTAAACAAAAATCTGAATTGTGAAATATCTTGTTGAATATATTTATTGGTTTAACATAAATATTATAAATTATGTATTTCGAGAATTGCTTCATTTGTGTTAATATATTTAAATAGAAAAAAAAATCATTTAATGCTAATTTGATCTATAGGATTATTGTTTTCAATTACACTGTTTAGTGTAGCCCGCGGCTGCTGCTTTGTCTTATAATTTAAGTTGTTTCCATCAATATATTTTTAGTTACTCAATTTTTGCAACAAACAGAAAGATACTCAAATGGATTGGTAAGCACATAATGTTAAAACATATTTACTTTTAACAACGAATTAAAAAAAACTTTTCAATTTGTTACACCCTAAACCTCTTAACAAGAGACTGAGAGTCTCTATTTTTTTAATTGTTATATATGATACGGTTAAAGCCCGAAATCGGCGAATGTCCGAATTTACCGGTAAATATCCGAATTTACAAAAAATGTGAACCGAAGTGTACCAAAATCTATTAATAGATTCTATATAATCCGTTCCTACATGCGGCACGCAGTGCGACATGTTTGCTTATCCCGGCTCCTACGTCCCCCGTAATGGAAACCTAAAGCCCGTGAGAGCTAGCGAAGCCGTTAGCCTTTACAATTCTAGGAAATCATTCTAGGGTCTGCTACGAAATCATTTTTTAATAAAAATAATTAAAGAGTTAATAATGTGAATAAAGTCTAAATTTGTAGGTAAACGTAGATTGAACATACATTTTTGTAAATTCGGACATTTACCGGTAAATTCGGACATTCGCCTCATTTCGGGCTTTAACCGTAACATATACATTTGTAACACACTTTTCTTTGCGCATGAGTGTTCTCTATAATCTCAATTTACCGGTAATTTTACAAGGAAAAGAGTAAAAAAAATAGTTTTGTAAAATAATCCCGTTACTTTTTCGCGTTTTAGTTTTTTTTACATAAATTCTTAAACAGAGCCTGTTAGTCTCTATGCTTATTTAATATAAATGAAAAAATAAGGTGCAGTTAGCTAGTAGTGAATGCATAATTGTTTTGAATAGCGAGTGTTTTAATTCTGTCAGTGTGTATAACTTGGTAAAGTGAGTGTTGCAATTCGTTGCGTGTACAAGTTGAAGTTTGCTTGTTCGTCTTATTGTTATTGGTAAGTAATTTCATTTGTTTATTTTATGTTATTAGTATGTCATATTCTATTTATTTGTTTTATGTAATACAGAAAATGTCAAACAGAGCGCTTACTATAGCAGAAATTTTAGAATTGGGAATTTTAGACGAAAGTGATGAAGAGGATGCAAGCGTTATTGCAGAGCCACAAAATGAGGTGAACGAGCAAGTGAGTGATTCCGAAGAGGAAATTATTTCCGATGCGTCTGAAGTTGAGGATGAAATAGACCACTCTGATGCTGAAGATGAGATATCATTTCCAGCTCCAAATTTTATCGGTAGAGATAGTACAATATGGAATAAGATTCCGTTTGTTCAGGCAAGAACAGGTGGTCATGACATCATACGTGGACCTGTAGATAAGGTGATCCTTCCACCCGGATATAACATTGAAAACCCAGTGGATTGTTTTAAACTGTTTATAACGGATTCAGTTTGCAAAATTATAATAAAGTACACAAACGCAGAAGCAAAAAAAGAGTTAGGTGTAAATAAAAAATGACAGGACTTGGATAATGAAGAGCAGGTTCTATGCGTTTATGGGTCTGTTGATTACTGCTGGACATTTAAAATGGAACAACAAAAATTACAGAAGTTTCTGGGATCCGTTATACGGATCGCCAATTTGTCTTACTCGTTTTGAAAATATACTGAGCTTCTAACGTTTCGATGACAAATCAACAAGAATTCAAAGACGAAAGGCGGATAAACTCTGCCCCATTCGTGATGTATGGGAAGCCATAAATAAAAATCTGGGCAAGTATTACATACCATCAGAAAATTTGACAGTTGATGAGCAACTGATGTCTTGCAGAGCTCGTTGTTCGTTTATTCAGTACATGCCAAGTAAACCGGATAAGTACGGCATACAAATTTGGTGAATTTGCGATTCCAAATCTGCATATCCACTAATGGGCATACCATATACAGGCAAGGAAGGTAATACCAGAGCGGTTGATTTAGCGCAAAATTTTGTTGAACGTTTGTGCACGCCATTTTTTAGAATTAATTGGAATATTACAATGGACAACTACTTTACCAGTCTTGAATTGGCAGAAAGGTTATTATCGAATGGATAAACGTTTGTTGGAACGCTGCGAAAAAAAAAGATGCATCCCTCTAGAATTTTTACCAAATAAAACGAAAGAAACGGGATCAACATTATTTGGATTAAAAAAGTCATTTACAATAGCATCACATGTTCCTAAACCTGGGAAGGCTGTTTTATTTTTGTCATCTATGCACCACAAGTTGAAAGCGATAAAAAACTAATATCAGCTATAAACAAATATTATAATCAAACAAAGTCAGGTGTCGATACCCTTGATCAAATGGTTCATGAATACATGATAAAGAGAAAGACGAACCGTTGGCCTTTTTCATTTTTTATGAATCTTCTGGATGTATCAAATAACGCAGCATACGTTATATTGTGCAAAAAATTTCCTAATTGGAATTTAAAAAAATCAAATAAAAAAAATTTGTTTCTAAGGGCTTTTGGTGAGGAATTGATTACACCATTGATAAAAAACGGGCGAATAATCCAAAACTTCAAACCGGGAGTCGCCAAGCAATATCGAAAGTATTGAGACATGTACAAGACATCGGCGACCAAGTTGCGGAACGATGTTCATCAAATGCCAATCGTCGGAGATGTCACTTATGTCCATATGCGAAATCAAGGATGCAAAAACAACCTTGTGGAACCTGCCAAAAGAGTGTATGCAATCAGCATTCAACATCAACTCGTCAATGTCTTCAATGCAACGATAAATGAATTATCCTACCTGTAATAAAGAAAATGTTTTTTATTTTATTGTTTTTTAATAAATGAATTGCTGCAAAAATATATTATACATTTACTTTTTAACTAAAACCTAATATTTACAGGCAGTTACATTATAGAGACTGAGAAGCTCTTGCTTAGAAGATTCGTTATAAAATATGTTAAGAGCTTTAGGGTTAATTAGTCAACGATATGCACACACATCCCATTTTGTAAACAAACTGATTCACATTGGGATGAGGGGCATAAAGCAGCAATATATTATCAATATAAAAAATTCAAATATTTACACTTTTTAGTGAAATTATTTATATTGATTTCTAACATACGTTTAATATTTCTTTTTCTACTTTCTATTTTGGGGCCAAAACACTCGCAACTCTTTTGCAGTTTCTTAACGTCCCATCTGATGCCAAACCCAAATTAGGGACGTAAAGCTACAGGTATGATAACAGTAAACCCTCTGCATGTTGAATTTCTCCATACCAGCCTATATAATGAAAAGGAAGATTGGTTGGTCTTTGATATCTGCACTTCAACATATCATATTTGAGTGTTGAAACAATTCAATCAAACCCACTGAAAGTATAAACAAAAACGTCTTAAAACCTTAAATGATTCTGTAATCTTGTATACTAAGAATTTTATATTTAAAGTAGATAGATATTAATTTTTTAGTTCAATGTTATTTCAGTGTATGTTCTATGTTCAATCCGAGAAATATAGAAATGAATATACACTCGCGGATAAAATTAACGCATATATTTTTTTTTGTAATAATAAAAAACCGACTGGTCAATTTTAATACCACTAGTGTCAAATGATAGCACATTTATATTTTTTTCAGAAACCACCTTTAATAAAGTTTACTGCAAGCCAATCAATTAAATTTTTCAAAAATGCTTAATCAAAAGTGCATTGTGTTTGAAATCCAACGCAAGATCGTCATGATTGTAAATGTGCAATGATTGTAAATGTGTTCTAAAGCAAACACCTAATATAAAATCCATTGTAATATGGCACCCGTTCAAGAGCTGGAGGCGGTTAAAGTGGTCACATGATCACAAGATTATACAGAAGTACAAATCGCACGAAAATTAGGAATTAATCAGTCTTCGGTTTCACGAATACTTAAGCAGTATCGTGAGACCTGTGACGCATTGTGGTTTGGTCACAATTATGACTTGGCCCCGTCGAAACAACCCTACCTGTAATCAACATCATAAACCAACGTGTACTGTGATAATTGGCTTGTTTTTTTTGCTTGTATGTTTCCCCCACCGATAACATCAACGGGTTATCATTTTTGAGAAGAAGTTTTTTTTGATGATTATTCCGAGAGTCGGTGTTGGTGTAGTACCAACGATAAGATAAAATAAAATAATTTGATCGGTGATTATACAATAACAACATATAACGTTGAACCAAAAAGAGCCAACCTAAAGTTTAAATCGTGAATGGTTTCTTATATTGACCGCTATTTCAGTATAAGACATAAAAAAAACGAACAATATATATGCTTTAATCAATCTAGTTAGCATAGTGAATTGTTTGTGCTTGAGCACATTATATTATAAACTAATAAAAATGTTAAAAATAATGAAAAAAAATATGTAGATGTAATTGTGTTTGAATGCATAAGAAAAAAAAACAATATATACTCTTACTTATAATTTTAATATCTAAACTTATGAATTCTAATAATCATATGTTTATATAATAATAAATAATAAAATAAACTAATAATTAATTAAAATCTACATATAGTGTATCATTGTATAGTGTGAAAGAGTGAACTTTCATTGAGCACGTATATTATAAAAATACTATAAAAGCTTGAAATATATTATATATTTTATATAAAAAAATTATTGTGCGTTTAAATCAACCAGAAACAACATGCGTTTACAGTGATAAGCACAGTACAATCTACAGGGATATTGGGCATGCGTTGTGGAGATCGAAGGTTAACATGCAAACTGGTACCAAATTCATTTTTCTGGGGATGCACATGTTCTTCATCGAAGCTTCCGCAGCAGATCGCTTATAATACCATCAAAGCGGTACTTAGGTAACCATGATTTACTAACTTTTATTTAATAATCATATACATTGGGTTTATATATATATATAGTTTTAAGCCAATTTCATTATACGATTTTCTTTGATTTTTCTTTAACCTCCGCAACATATTTATTGCACAAGCATATATATTCTTCGTTTTGATGGTTGTTTTTCACACGATGAGATAGGTAAAACAAATCATGGGGAAAAGGAGGGAAATGTAAACGAAAACAATTTTCCTTGTATGCTGTGATTATAGAGTACTGTGGCCCAATTCTGGTAATTCCCCGGGAATAGGGAATTGGGGAAAGATTTTATATGTAATTTCTGTTCAAATATATTTTTTCCGGCCTGCTGACTAAAAAAGTTCGATGTAAATATTTATAAATTGGGAATAATTTTTCCATACCAAACGAAAATTTCGATCTAAATATTTATAAATTGGAAATAAATTTTGCATAGCAAAATTGGAAGGGAAAATTATTCCTAATATCACACTAGCTTTTCACCATAGTATGCCAGAAAAAAAATATTTTAACTCAAATTACATATAAAATCGTTCCCCAATTCCCTATACCCGGGGAATTACCAGAATTGGGCCACTGGATAGAGTAAATTTAATTAGCGGTTTATACAAGATTGCTGTGTCCTTGGTAACACCTACGACCACACCGAAGTGAAATAGCCGGCAAAAGATATAACCGAACCACGAGAAAAACACAGTAATATCTGATAACAATCCATCATCATTAAATGATAGATTGTTACAGACCTTAGAGTATAAAAGAAAACCCCGGACAACGACGTAAAAGGTACACAACCGAGCGTGACGATCGATTTTTAAAAATGAATTCGTTACGAGATCGAAAGCGAACTTCTACTCAACTCAAAAATGAGTTACTTAGTGCACGTCAAGTGAATATTAGTCAGAACAGTTAGACGAAGATTTAAAGAAGTAAAACTAACTCCAAAATGGCCCGTAAAAGTTCCACGGCTTCTTCCCCGCCACAAATCCAGCCGTTTAGAATTTGCTCATACTCATGTGAATTGTGGAACTGATCAATGGGCCACTGTTCTCTTTTCAGATGAGACCAGAATCCAATTATATGGAAACCAGATGGACGTAATCTTGTATACAGAAGAGTTAGAGAACGCTACGCACCGTGTAACATGGTGCAAACCGTAAGCTTTGGTGGAGGTTCAATAATGTTTTGGGGTGGAATCTGTTGGAAGGGCCATACGGAGCTGGTGGAGATTGGTTTGAGGATGAATGCAGACTGGTATGCTCGGAATATTTTTGGCGATTACGTTTTGCCATATGTGGGCTTCATAGGTTATGACAGTTTTGTGTTAATGCATGATTACGCTCCAGTCCACGTTGCTGCAACGGTACGACAATATCTCCAAGATATTGGCATTCGTTCAGTTAAGTGGCCACCAATGAGTCCTGATCTTAATCCGATTGAACACGTGTGGGACATTCTGAAACGCCGTATTAGAAGTAGAAATCCTGCACCAGATTCGACAGCAGAGCTGAGAGTTGCAGCGCAAGAAGAGTGGAATCTCATTCCACAATAAATGATACAAAGCATTCTACTTAGTATGCCCAGAAGGATGGAATGCTGTAATAAGGGCAAAGGGGGGGAATACTCATTAGAAATTAATCAAATTAAATTGTAATAAAGCTAGTTTTAATGTGTATAAACCGCTTTTAAAAATTTAAAAACAAAATAGTTCGACACATTTTAACATTTTGCAATGAAAAATAGCCGCTATAATTCCATAACGCTACATTTGTGCCTCTTTTGAGAAAATTATAAATTTGGGATAATTTGATACCAGTTCCACTGAAATTATCCAGCGGGATTTTTTTTTTTTTTTAAAAATATGCGTTAATTTTGTCCAAGAGTGTATCTTAGTATACATAAATTACCAAAGCTATTTTTATTCACAAAAATAGATAACTATTTTGTTGGCCATTTCACGTGGTTCCCAATAAACACATTGCAAAAAATTGTTAAGTGAAAACTTACAGTTATTAAAACAAATGTAAATATTTTTTGTTTTATTATTCGAATAAATTTTATATTAAAATAATAAAAAATAAAAAAATATTGAAGCGCAAATTTTATATGAATTCATATTAAATTTTGACGAAAAATGATTCTATGCATATTTCCCATTCCACAAATTTCAAACTTTGACTACAACTATTTACAAGGTACAGTTTAGAGAAAACTGGCGATCACTATTTCGAATTACTGGGAACATTTCATTGTTTTATTTATAATAGTTTATAATTTTCAGAATATTGAACAAGAATTACATTCTTAAATGATCTTAATAATTGAAGGTCAAAGTTTACTGAAGATTTATATAATTTGAGATCACCAACTTCTTCGATAGCTCGACAAACAATAGCATCAATCTATTTTTTTAGAACCAGTTGTTTGGAATCCATTGAGCATCGCCAAAACGTCGATAAACCAGTATTAATTAAAAATAACTAAAACTCATAATTACATTATTTTAACTTTCTGAATTAATTTTATATACCTACACTTGAATTATATACAAATTACTTATTATTATTGTTTACGATCTAATCAATCTTATCTGTCAAATCATATTACGATTCAAATGGCACTGTGATATATTTTATATGTATATTAATGCCATCTGTTAATTAGCATGTAGGCTGATCTATTTACAATTAATTATGGCCATGAATACGGTTTTCATGTTTATAGTAGTTTATAGTAGCATGTTTCGCCCTGTGGTTGGGGGCATTCGTGTTTCATAAATATTATGAACGAAACGTGAGACCCATATAATACCACCACAGTATCCAGAGCTTGTCGTAGGAGGCGACTAAATCTGGTTGGATCGCTGGGCTGACGACCCGCATCTGTAAAACAGTGAAAATGTTAAAAATGTCAACAAAAATAAAAAAATCGGATACCGCCAAAACAACAAAAAAAACGAACCCCCGCTTAAGTACCCGGATACGAGATTGAGGATCGGCACGTGGAACGTGCAGTCATTAAGAAAACCTGGCGCGTTGGACGGCCTTATCACATGCATGAAAGAGTATCGGCTGGAACTCGTAGCTCTCCAAGAAACTCGATGGCCTAAAAGTGGAGACCATGTGTCCCAAGGCTATACGTTGCTACACAGTGGAGATGACCTTGGAAATCTTGGGGTTGGATTTCTCATTGGGCCACAGGTAAAAAAGGTTGTCTTGGACTTTCAAGCAGTCGATAATCGATTGTGTAAGCTTCGCTTGCACATGAGATTAGCCAACATGTCAATTGTCTGTATACATGCGCCCACTGATATAAGTCAATCCCAAGATAAAGACTCATTTTACAATAATTTGGATAATCTGATGGGCTCTATACCTGAGCACGATGTCAGATTGGTGACTTTAATGCTAGATCTGGCAGAAATCAGACCGACTTATGTAACAATATAGGTCCGTACTCCCGACACGAAACTGCGACCGAGAATGGGGAAAGAATGATTTACTTTGCGATCGCTCATGATCTCAAATTAGCAAGTACATTCTTTCCTCATAAAAACATCCACTTAGAAACATGGACACATCCACGTAAAACATCCCGAAGCCAAATTGACCATGTGTTGATTTCAAAAGACCAGGCTCGGGTTGTTCAAGACGTGAGATCGTATCGGTCGTCAACAAAATTCGTAGGCAGTGACAGGAGAATATACAACGCGATTCTCCTGTGAAGGTCTGATAAATAAAGAAACGCAACGAAAATATCAAGATCTTGTCAGCAATAGCATTATGCAATCCAATTACCAATCTGATGATGTGAACAGTGTCTGGGAAGTATTGAAAACCTCGGTTGTCGATGCTGCCTAGCACTCTCTCGGTATAGTGAAAACTAAGCCCAAAAATGATTGGTTTGATGAGGAGTGTCGTCTTGCTGTTGAGCAACGAAATATAGCCTATAATGAAGCGCAGACTCGGTTTACAATCGCAAGGAAAAACAAAGCAGTTTTTGCTAGGAGGACAGTTAAAAGAATTTGTAGACTGAAGAAGCGAGAATGATGGAAGGCTAAGGTCTTAAGAGTACAACAACGCAGCAATGAGCACAATTCGCGTGGTTTCTTTAAAGGAATCACCGAATTGCACCATACCTTAAGATCTCGGTCAACTGCCATTCGGGACCAGGATGGAAACCTCTGTGTTAACGTCGAAGCGGTACTCGATACATGGCGTGAACATTTCTCTGATCTACTTAATGTTCCACATGTATCACAAGCTGTGTTTGAATACCCTCAAATACCGACCGCAGAGATGTTCATTGAGGATCCATCCTATGAGGAATTCACAATGGCCATGCAGAGATTAAAGAAAAATCGTTCACCAGGAGTTGATTGCATTAATTCAGAGCTCCTGATATTCGGAGGGCTAACTTTGTGGAACTGTCTGTTCGATCTTGTTCGATTGGTATGGCGAAATGAAGTTATGCCCGAAGAATGGAAAGTGGCCGCGTTATGCCCAATTTTCAAAAAGGGTGATCGCATGAAATGCGAGAATTATCGCGGTATAGCTCTCCTTTGCACAGCATATAAGTTACTGTCTTACATCATCTTGGGAAGAATTACTCCTTTGGCGGAGGAAATTTCCGGTGACTACCAAGGAGGATTCCGTCCAAATTGGTCAGTCACTGATCAAGTTTTTTCGCTACGGATGATTCTTTCCAAGTACTACGAAACATCTCGCGATGTACACCAGGTATTCTTAGATTTCAAGCAAGCCTATGACTCGATCAATCGAGAGAGGCTATGGTATGCGCTTGAATATTTAGGAATACCACAAAAATATGTACATCTGTGTAAAATGACAGTAACGCAGTCACAATGCTGTGTCAAAGTTGAGAACAGGCTATCGAGAACTTTTGCAATCAATTCCGGTGTTCGACACTAATTCTTATTAAATATTTTTAACTAAAATTATAGCATTTTCGTAGATTGATGGTCTACTTAGTGAAGTGTAATGTGACAATTTATAATTGGGATCAATGGTATATATGCTAAAGCATATTGTTAATGAAGTAACTATACGAAAGTAATGAATACTTTAATTTTGAATTAATCTTTGCTTCGGACATTTATGAGTAACGAGTATTAAATGCCGAATAGTTAGTACCCGAACACCCTTCTAACAAGAAGTTCTGGGTAATGAATATCTAATACAACTTCAAATGACCGTAACGACCCATTTCCTTCTTACTTTAATGTGATCGTGAAACAATTTTTTCGGGATGATAGTTGTATGATATTAATTGTCCTGACTCTAAAACTGTCGTGATAGAAACATACTCTCGAAATGGTATTTAAAAATGCCATGATAGAAATTTTTTATACGGGATGACATTGAAAAATATTTATATTTTAGTGTTGCCATCGCATTTTCTCGGAATATTTATCGGTCTAGCTTCAGACATCGTCCAGTCTATGTTTGGGCTTAACACTTAATGAAACCGACAATATTTCTCGCCATTGTTGACATCAATCTTTATGCACTCAACCCAATTTTTTAAAGATGGTTTCTTAAAGGGATGTGATGCTTGGGGCAGCTAGTGAATAGTCGGAACTCAGGTTTTCTGAGTTCTAGAATGCTTGGTTCCATCGGCCAAGGCAGAGGCTATTCATTTTGATTGTTTTTCTATACTATATCGATATTATTTACTCACGGCAAGTTGTATGTGATAACCATCTGGAATGTGGTCAAAATCAAAATGTATACACATATGTGTATCTTTAAAGCATTCACAAACAATATAAGTTGATCCAAAACACAAAAGAGGAATGAATAGCTACTATCAATTAAACTATTTAATCAATTAAGGCTATAATCATGTATTTTTGTTATTTATTTTAATTTATATAATAATAAAATTTATTTTCTCTAAATTTTATCTCAAATAAAAACAGTACATGAGATAAGATATTACGTGACTTATAAATATTCTTCTTAATATAGTCTCCTCAAAATATGGTAGAAAGCAAAGCAACAACAATATGTTTAATTAAATTTACCTATATTACAATGTAGCCCAGTTGATTTAAGTATAAATAAATTTGATAGATCTTGTGTACTGGAAAACTTTTTGTACTTGGTAAACCTGACTTGAGGCTTGTAACCGGTTTCTTTCATGTCATGTTTATTAGTCAAATTCGTACTATGCCCAGAGACTACTACTTTTCACAAGAGACTTCCACATCTAAACGGGAGAACTTTAAGCCCGAATAGAGTTATGCAAAGATAGCCCAACAATATGCTGGTTGAACTAAACAACAACTTAGCACAAAATAATATTGTGGCCTATATCCTCTCAAAAAAAAGATATAACGTTCTGTTAAAACATCATTTCATGAAGTCTGTCGACAGATTGAAAAAATGATGGATAATAATCTACCGAAGAATTATAATCAATGGTGCTTAGGCGGCGAAATGACTATGAGTTTTGTCTTCGTTCTTGTGGCGTCGTGTAGTCAACCTACTGGTATTTTAACTAAAGGACGATGGACTTTACTGTCAGAGTAATGCCGACGACATCGCCATAATACTGATTGGCAAATCTACGAATGTTCTATTTGATCACATACAAATGTAATTTAAATAGTGTTAGCGAATGTACTGTCGTAATTAGAGCCTACAATCCTGAAATAATCCGGTGGGCTTTTTTCTTTAGGCACATGGTTTTGAGTTAAAATCGGGGATTATAGCATCTCGCGCTCTTTAGAAGTCAAGTATCTGGAAATTTGGTTAATAATTTTTTAAATATTTTTACAGGGCATTTGTACCGTGGCAACAATCTAACTTCATCGGTTTCGATCACAGGTCGAATCAACACGCAGAATGTGATCGAGGAAGCGTACTCGATCTAATTTGATGACATACAATAACTTGTAAATGTTATAAATTGCTGATCTCGTGATTGAGAAGAATAAGACTGTTATTTCAATTTCAGAAGGGAAGGTAATGAAGATAAGCATGATTTTCATAGGGAAGGCGGACCATGATATCGTCTCTTATTTTGAGACCAACTGTTCAAATTAAACAATCAAATATTTCTTTCACTCCATTCCCACTTAATCCTACCTGTTGCTAGACAAGAAAATTAACTTAATTGTATGCCGCCCGAAGAAGTATATTTGTGAAATTTCTGACGAAATGCACTAGTATTAAAATAAAAATGTTCATAGATTTATGAACGAGATCGTTATAGTGATCAACATAGTGATAGATAGTGATCAACATATAGCAATGATACAAACACATCTAAGTTGTATACGCTATAAAAGGGTGTGATGACCAAAAATTCATGTCATATTAGACTTCGAAACCGTATAACAGGTCAAATGGATGTAATACTGGCCTTTGCGAAGAAAATTGACGACACTGTAACGGAAAACGCTATTCGACCACGATTAACAAATTTAATAAAATTAAATGAGGATTTCCATGATACAGAAATCGTGTTAGAAGAATTTGCGGACTATAAACCAGTGACGGCGAAAATAAATGCTGAATATTACGAAGCCAGGACGATATTAGAAGATGCATTATATCAACGTACCGGTGTAAATTGACAAAAAAGTAGAAATGGCGAAGATTTAAATGACACATTGGAATCATTCGTTGCGCAACAAACGACATTTTATGAGGCGCCTAATACCACCGCAGCTGTGAAACTACCTAAAGTAAATATTGAACCTTCTAGTGTTAATGTGGCCATCGTTTCGTGATCTATATGTGAATCGTTTCGTGATCTATATCTTCCATCCCAACTTGAAGGGGTCACAAAAGCTTGCGGGAAAAGTTGAAAGAAAAGTACAAAAAGCCAAAGCCAATTGTATAAGGGCTCATTCAAAAATTTCTGGACCAGAAACCTTGTAAAAGCAGTAACTATAGAGAGTCGCCTCTATGATCAATCTGACGAAATAGTGCGCGCAATAAGGAGCATTGGAAAGGAGAATGAAACAAGAGATCCTTGGCTAATCCATTTATTGTAGGCAAGAGAATCCGTAAATAAATCTCATCCAACATTTTCGTAGTTTCTAGCATTTCTCAATATAAGATGTGATACCCTAGAATCATGTATTATAGAAGAGAGAAAAGGTTATTCTGGTTCAGCGTCGAAAGTATTCTTGGTGGAAAATGGATCGAATAGTACGTAAAATTATTATTAGTAAATCAAGAGAGATTGTGTCATAATTGTCTAAAGAAGAGTCATTATTCAGCAAAAGGTTATTCGAAAACTTCATGCCTAATCTGTAGGAAAAAGCATCATTCGCTTTTGCATCAACAAATAAAAGTAGATTCAGGTCATCAAACAAGTGCACATTCAGTATTCATCGAACAACCAAAATCAATTCTTCAATCAACAAGTAGTCAACTATCAACAGTCCCAACAAGTCAACACCTTCAATCAACAAGTAATGAATTAACAACAATACCAATCTGTCAACACTTACACTTATCAAAGGAACAATCAACTAAAAAGGAAAAAACGGTTTCTACAGATCAGAAATCAATACCAGAACACCTTCTTGCATTATGTTACCCACAGTTATCGTAAATTTGAAGTCACGCAGTGATGAGACGGTACAAATTCGAGTACTCTTTGATTCAGGATCGCAATATTCCTTTATCACCGAATCAATGATACAACGCCTAAGCCTAATACGTAGAAAATCAAATATCAAAATTATCGCTCTAGCTTCTTTGACTGTCGGTTCTACTAGAGGTAAAACGACAGTAATTGTACAATCGAAATGGAAACCTAATTTCACCATCACAGTCACGTCTCAGATAATAAAATCAATATCACCCACGTTACCTGATACTAGTTTTAAAATACAATCTTACGATATTCATCTCGCTGTACCGAAGTTTAACGAATCACGACCAATAGATATATTGATTGGCCCAGAACATTTCTTTGAAATCATTGGAAATCAAAGATTATATATCCCTGGACTACCACCCTTATGAATCGCAGTTTGGTTGGTTAGTATAGTCGGCAGTATAAATTCAAGTATTCAAGCCGATCGGAAAATAGACTACGAAAATTTTAATGATATTTTAAAAAGATTGTGGGAGGTTGAAGAACCTTTGCCAGTTAAATTAGTAGAGTCGGATGACCCATCTCCTAGGCCAAATCTGGGAGATTCATATAATAATGCAAAGAATCGTTTGCTAGCAATGGAGAGAAAGTTTAGGAATAATGCGGAATTTCGAAAACAATATACGGAATTTATGCAAGAATACATCAATTTGAATCACATGCAAAAGTTTTGTTGGTCGCAAATTCCTAAAGACAATGATAATCTATATTTTATGCCACATCACAGCGTTATTACTTGAACAACATGAATTTCAATTACGGAAATGGTGATCAAATGCAAAGCAACTGTTAGATTCATTTTCGTAAGCTGAACGATACCTAAATTAGTCGAAGAAAACCCAACATGGTATAGTATGGAATGCGATCACAGATATGTTCTCATTTCGAACTAACTTATCAGAAATCAATAACTGGACGAAGCGCACAATACTATCGGATATATCTAAAATCTATGACCCGTTTGGATGGCTTGCACCAATCGTTATGATATTTAAAATAATGATTCAAATAATTTGGGTAGCACACCTAAATTGGGATACACCATTACCGTTGAAGTTGAATAAGTTGAATGACGAATTTCAATCAGTTTACCAAGGTCTCGTTTATCTATAGATAAAATTACGATTCAAAGACGGTATCATAAATTTTCCCAGGCAAAACTAAAGTCAATTCAAATTCATGCGTTTTGCGACGCTTCAGAGAAAGCGTACGGACCGGTGGCTTATTTGAGGGCAATAGGAACTGATGGAACTATTAGCACACAAATAATATGCTCAAAAGGGAAGGTAGCTCCTATAAAACAAATAAGTTTACCACGACTAAAATTGTGTGGTGCACATATCCTCGCCAAATTGATAAAATTTATTAAAAGTGTATTATATCCGAATATTCCTATAGAGTCGCAGGCTTGGTGTGACTCATCTATCGTACTACACTGGTTATCGGACATACCAAGACGTTGGAAATCATTCATAGCGAATCGCACTTCATATATTTTTGACATTATTCCAACTCGACAATAGCGCTATGTACCTAGCAAAGAAAACCCTGCGGATCTACTTAGCAAAGGTTTACCGGCGACACAATTATATAAAATGGAATTATGGTGAAAAGGTCCATCATGGCTGGAACAACCATCAAGTCGTTGGCCATCGCAAAAGTTACCACTACGAAACTTAGTTTCTACAATTTAAGAAACAAGATCGACACCAGTTTGTATGAACGTATCACAATTATTCTTTATCGACATTCTGATAAAGTCATGTTCGTCATATTTGAAAGTAGGGGGACAAACGTGGACCTATACAAATAAACGAATTACTTCAAGCCGAAAATCTTATTTTTCGGTTAAAAAATGCGAGTCTGAAATATTCGTCCAAAAACCTTATTACATTGCCGAAGGATCATCGAATAAATCATCTGATTATCCAAGAGTTACATCACGCATTAATGCATGGTGGAGTATCACTAGTTCTTAACTTGTTGATTGGCGTCAGGAATAATATAAAGCGTTTCATCACGGCATCATGCTATCTCTGAATTTCCAAAAATAGGAGACTTACCGACAGAGAGAATTTCAGAACATCGATAAATAGTGGTTTAGATTACGCTGGACCTATTTCCATCAAAACGAGCAAGCTTTGCAAAGCCCCTATGTGTAAGGCATACATAGCTTTATTTGTCTGCCAAGCAGTAAAAGCTGTTCATCTGGAAGTGGTACCCGCTCTAATTTGGTGTGATAATGGGTCCAATTTTGTATCCGGCAATTCCGAACTAAAATTATTGAATAAACAATTAATTCAACAACAAAGTTTTAATAAGGTTCTCGATTTTTGTTTGCAGAATAATATTGTTTTCCGATTCAATCCACCTAGTGGACCAAATTAAGGAGGACCCATAACATCTGAGAAGAGTTACCAATAATTCCAATTTCACTTTCGAAGAGTTGACCACCATGGTAACACAGATCGAGGCAGTTTTGAATTCTAGGCCATTGTGCCAATTACATGATAGCACGGACGATCTCCAAACCTTAACTCCAGGACATTTTTTGATCGGAGAGCCAATAATGGGTATTCCGGAGCCGAACTATGATCACCAACCTATTAACAAATTCAATCTCTGGCAAAAAATTCAACAACGAGTACAGGGGTTCTGGAAGAGTTGGCGCAATGACTATCTAAGTACGCTAACGCAACGCACTAAATGGGGTACAGATGGTCTAATATTTAACATAAACGACGTCGTCTTAGTAACAGAGGACAACTTACCTCCCTTAAGGTGGCTGATGGATCGAATTGTGTCTAAGTTTGCAGGCCAAGGTGATATTGTTCGAGTAGTCAAGGTAAACACGAAGTAGTCTGAATTGATTAGACCAGTGGTAAAATTAAAAAAGCTACTATTCAACAACGAGGTACCTTAATTCGGAATTTAAAAAAAAAAAAATTAAAAAATATTTAAGTTATTGGTTAAGGCAATTTCAATCATCATATGCACAATTCCCTTAACGCTGGGAAGATAAATATGCCGCCAGTATTGAAATAAAAAATGTTCATAGATTTATGAACGGGATCGTGTTTAGTGATCAACATATAGAAATGATACAAACACATCTAAATTATATACGCTATAAAAGCGTGTGATGACCAAAAATTATTGTTATATTGTTATCTGTCGAGATCAGTAATTAAAATGAAATAAAATATTTATCATTCATATAAAGTTTCAAATTAATAAAGTGTTTGATTATAATTAAATTGTATTTGATTTTTTATTAAACGACTAGATTGAAAATCTAGAACACCTGTAATTGAATATAAAATTAAACATTATAAAATATTCTTGGTATTTCCACTATTTTTAATTTAATTGTTAATAACTTACATTATGTATAAACTTTGAGCTTCCATGAAAATTATAATATGAGCAAAAAAATTTAAATTTAATATTCATTAACAATTTTAACGGAAACAGTCATTTCCCTAATTTTATTTGCAATTAATTAGAATTGATTGAATAATGAATAAATTTGTCTAATAATTACTGACTTGAGATGGTTGTAAATATAAGGAGAATGTTGGTTTACTCATTTTAAACAGACGACCCTGCGTTGATTAATCTACTATAACCTATATAGTTGGGCAATTTAGTATAGGTTTTGAACCTGTTTATGTAAACTTTCATTTCTTTGATATTTTCGATATTCATCATGTACTTGTATAATACCTATATGTTCTAATTCTATTATAGGAGATATAGGATATTCCCGGCAAGAACTAACATCAATAACGTTCCAACGTCATCGAAAAAAGCAGTGCAACGTACTAATACAAAATCTCATACATTTCACACAACACGCTCACCAGAATTTACATTTGTCGAAAGAGCGATTATGAAGACGGATTGAACAATCGCTGGATAACAAGAAATATGCCTTGGGATTGTTTCTTGACTTTAAAGGTGAATTTGATAACGCTTCTTAAAGACGGTTGACTCCAATACTATTTCAGCGAAACTTGTTTTGGATATGGTCATTGCCTCAAATCGACTAAGTAGTTTAAATGTTGTTAGACTTCACTGGATTCCCAGTTACATGGATATCAAAGAAAACTCAATGGCTGATAAATTGATCCCTTCAGGTGAATCTTCCACCTTTGTGCAACCTAGTGTTGACGTTAGTATCTGTTAGCAGCAATATGGACTATCACTTGAGGCCTCCTATCAAAAATCTTCTTTGGAACAACAGATCTCAATTCGCCTTGAATTATGATAGACGTTGGGTTTTCTCACTGCTAGGTATAAATGCAGAGCACCGCAAAATGTTAATACTATGGGGAGAAAAAAGTCTAAGTGCCGAATAGAATTTATAGTTAGTACTATGACAACTAAACTATGTAATTAAAATGTTTTATTGTTATACTTACCTTATATAAAAACACTATCATAATTTGCATCTTTGCATTAAATGAAGGTAAAATAATTTACCTGTATCGATAATGATAAAAATTGTTAGCCCAACAAACATATTTCAAATGATCAAATTGAAATAAATTAATTAATTTATGTGGGTGCCATGGCATGCTGAAAGTGGGAGAAATCATAGGCTGGAACCATATTGGGTACACCTACTAGACAGTTACATCGAGTTTGTATTCATGGATTCGATCTATTATAGGTACTGACAATGGAGTAGCGAATCTTGTCATAAGCTACCGCATTGTAAATCCGTCTTATATACAAACCCGATAGTTGTGTAGTTGTTGTTTTCGTAGATGAGATCTCTTTATTTATCCAGATTAATAAAATTTATTTAAAATTCAAACCGCAAGAGTAGTAAATTCTTCCATCAATATTTTGTCAAGCCTTAACCGCGTAGTCATTCGATTACGTCAGTATCACTGTGATGTCCCTAAGCATATTTGACTAAGTGTGTCAACTTAGCGTTTTTGGTGCGCTTGCCTTTTTAGTGGTGAGAGTAATTTAACAAACATATTGCAGCTGGCTTAAATTCAATTTGCTTATGCCGATTTGCTCGAATATTAGGTCTACAGATGAGGATTAATGACGGTATGAGCACCGGTTTAGTAATTTTGTTGAGACGACTTTACGTAGTATAGTTAAATCAAGATTCGATTGGTGCTTGATTTATCGATTTTTGAGTTATATATTTTTTGTGGTGTCCTTCGTCACTCAGGCTCAATTGGCCTATTGTGACAGTCCTTCGACATGCGGCTTTATACCTGATTAACGTGGATTCATCTGCACATATAGTACTGACATGGAAGAAGGGTCAGCACATGGATTCTAAAGTCAACAGGGAGTCACAGATGTGCTCATACTGACCACTGATCGTAATCAGATTGATTTATAGATTGATTGATAGGACTGTAGGACCAAGCGCTAGGCAAGATTCCCGGATAACGCCGGGCCTATTCCTACAGCCGTTTACATAAAAC